>JAMJFZ010001881.1:4477500-4880000 GCA_026225945.1 Cricetomys ansorgei
AAAAATATTTAAAGAAATGGTGGAAGGTTACAGAACTAATTTTCATTCCAAGGTATATTGTCCCTATTATTAAGGAGATTCTCCTCCTGTCTACTGTACCTAATACGGTGTAAGAAACACACGTGCAAAACTCTTTAACTTTTCATTTTCTTTTTTAAAAATGTGTTATAAAAACAATTAATGAAAAAGATGCAATGAATTTGAAAACAAGTAAGTGGGGGTGGATGGGAAAGTTTGAAGGGATAGAGGAGAAGGGGTAATGATGTACTATAGTATCATCTCAAAAAATGAAAGTAATAATAAAAATGCATGTTGTGTCCATGAGTGAGATGTGTGTACATGTGTGTGTATGTATGCCAGAGGAGGCGAGAGGAGAATATTGTGTCCTGCTGTATCACCTTACTTCTTTGGGATAGTCTCTCACTGGGTTCAGTGAGCTTGTGGCCAGCAAGCACCAGTAATTCCGTCATCACCCCACAAAGCACCGTTCTCATATGCATCTGCATGGCCGCATTCAGCTTTTTGTGTTGGTGTAGTAGATCTGAGCTCATGAATTTTCCCACCAAACCACCGCTTCAGCCCTGGGCTTTCATTTTTCTCTACACTACAGTGATTGGGTAAAAACTATATCTGTATCTTCCATATGGTAGAAGATGTGAGATTTTTTTTCTAGTCTATTTTAGCACTCAATAATCCTGCAAAGTACCTAGAGTCATGCAGGAAAGTGAATTTTAGATTGCCTGTCAGTGATATAAAGTCTAGATCACAGAAGTACTAAGATACCAGAGGCCTAGGTCTTAACCCAATATATTCTAGATGTACTTAATTACATGAAATGCTACTCACAGTTAAAAGGAAATTTTAATTTCTATTTTTGGTTTTAGTAGCTAGGTATATATGCCTTCCCTTCTTTGCTATTTTCCTGATTGTTTATTTCTTTTCATTATCCTTTATTCTTTAAGTTTAGTTATACATCTAAAATTCTAACTTAAAATATATTTTACTCAATATTTTAATGTGTCTAAGCTGGAGGTTGGGCCTCTCTCATCTTATTAGGTTACTGTTTGTGGGAACATCTTTACATTCAAATTTACTAATAGTGTCACCAAAATAAAATTAGCCAGAATAAAGAGATCAGCCCAGCTCGAAGTTCAGTGAGAGACCCTGTCTCAAACAAAAATGGCAAAGATAAGAAGACAACAATGCGTGTATAAAAAACAGTGAGAAAATAGTAAATATATTTAAGAAATTATTGATATTAAAGCTGTGGGTTTTAATAAAATATTGAGAAACGCAGAGTCAAAATTACTTAAAAAATGGAATATATGTAGTTGGAGAGATGACTCAGTGGGTAAGAGCATTGGCTGCTCTTCCAGAGGACCCTGGTTCAATTCCCAGCACCCACATGACAACTCATAACTGTCTATAACTCCAGTCCCTTGGGATCCAACACCCTCACACAGATATACATGCAGGCAAAAAACTAAAAACAATTTACTAAGAAATGGAGTATTAACTATATAAAACAAGTATAGCAATAAAATTAATGGAAATCTAAATTATATTTTAGATGACTTTGAAAGATTTGTTTTACTATTTATTGAAACAAAGGTTTAAGTGTTTGTGACCTTGTTTTTTTTAAGCTCTGGGACCTTTAGAACACCTTTGTTTGTTTTGACAGTTTTAAATGTAAAAGACATGATATTTCACTTTTGTTTACTTTTAAAAGTAGAATTAATTGCCAAGTATATTATCATGGCTGTAACTGTTATTGTCTTAAAATTATTCTCATACCCTGTAACATCTCTCTGATTTATGGTTATAAACACATGTGGATCATGAGCTGTGTCAAACAAATATTTGACATTTCCCAATTCAGACTTTGCTTTCTTGTTTTGCCATTTGCTGTGGCAGGTCAAAAGGTTTTCAGTTCTTTTTAGATACACTGTGAAATGAAAACTAAATAAATTTCAGGTATTTTAGTATCAATGTATAACAATCTGAGTCTTTTTATGTGTTTTAGTCATATAAAATCTATTTTATTTTGTCTGTATAGCCCATAATATCCTGCATTCCTGTGAGAAGGGTAGGAGAAGTGAATTTAAAGATAATTCTTAGTCTACTGTAGGAATATCTCCAAGGTAGACTATGGATTGCTTTACTTTATTGTTTTATTGTTTTTTTTAAAGAAAATCAAAAAAGAAAAAACTTTCAGCTCCAGCTGTTTTTCCCTTTTGCATGAATTTGTCAAGTTGAAAACTGCGAGCTGTGTTTAGCTATGGGTAGTACTGATTTAGTATTCCTCATACAAGTGTAACGGCTTAGTTTGATTAGTGTTTTTACTCTTCTCTTGTCCTCTTCTATATCTTGATAGCATCATATCTGCAAGGCTTGAACAATTTTTCCTTATTTGCTTTATTTTTTCTAATGTTGAAAGGCCAAATGAATAGTCACAGGGTTTGTTTTATTCTCAACCAATCACAAAACAGAATTTTCGCAAGAGAATAATTGACTTAAAGGGGAAAGAGACGCACAAAACAAAACAAATTCATCATGTGCCGCTTGGATTGACCACATCTCTTTTCAGAAGCCAGTCTAAGAACCACAGAAAGTAGACATCTCCTTAAGCAATATATAAGGAACCAGAGATACTGCTTTAACTGGTGCACTAGATGAAAAGAGAGCCGTGGAAATGCTTCCAGGGAACGTAAACATTTCCCAACAGTAAGTAAAACAGTTGTATTTTTTTTTGTGCTCTGCCAAATACATGGGTGGACATCGCTGAGATCAATCTATTTTTCAGACATTTCTAGATACCTAAATACTTTTTGTTAATTTAAGCGCTAATTTTAATTTGTAGATGTTGCAGTAGAATCTAGGAAAAAGTATAGCTTGCTTCCATTGTAGCTGAGGAAAAATTGCACAAAATTTTGGCTTGTAAATTTAGAAAACATTAATTTAAAGACTATAAAATGAAAAGCTTGTTTATTTGTAAATTTTTTGGGTAAAATTAATTTCCCATTCCCATTTTTCTTATTTGTTTTTTAAAAAAAACTTATTTTGCTTTCTGAGTTAGTGGGTAACATCTAAATTCACAAAATTGAGAGAAGTCTTATTCTCCTTGTGTGTCAGAATCAAGTAATTTTGAGTCTGTGTTATTATTCTAAGGCTTAGTTCTTCTGGCAAAATTATTCAGTTAAAATTTTATTTTATTTCAATCTGAAGGTAAATATTACAAACATAGTTCATTGGGCTTGGATCTTATGAGTATAATTTATCATTCAGGAGAATTTAAGAAATCAGAGTTTTGTTATTGTTTTTATTAGTTATGGGATTTTTTTTTTTACTAAAATGTGAGGAACAAAAAATGAGTATTAATAGAATGAATCTAATTGAAATACTTCCTTCATGTCATTGAATCCTGTTTTAAAAATATTACACATGTTCTCTTCCCTAATGGTATTTTTCAATTGGAATGCTCAGTTTTATTGTAGAAGTGTGATAATAATCACCCCACATCCTCTTCATCGCCCGTTTCTCCAAACGCCTTACGGTGAACATATTTGAGGTAGAATTTAGTCATAAATTGTTGTAATATTTTATACCATTTTGTTACAGTTCTTAAGTGTGGTAACTATTTGAATCAGAAATATAGTCAAAGTCTTTACAGTTATACTCATGTGTTCGGTTTGCTTCAGGTGAAATGAGCAAGAAAAAGATGAGTTTGTATCAGCAAACCCGAGCGCTTCTGCATAAGAATCTGCTCAAGAAACGGAGAATGAAAAGAGAGAGCTTATTGGTATGTGCAGACACCTCGCCTTCTCAGCTTCTCCTTTCCTTGCCTAATCACTTCAAACATTACATTTCACCCAGAATTTATTATTATTTATTAATATTAACTTACTAATATTGAGGTAGGTCTTTTTAGCTGTATTTGTGTCCTTGAGAAACTCGTACCAGTCCAATCCAATACTATAGAATTATGAAGACTAAAAGTATTACATTTTAAATATGGGGATACAATAAAAATATAACTGTATGGTAAATTGTAGCAAAGGTTAGATTATCACATATTCTACATTGGGAGCCAATACATAATACAGAATTTGGTAAGTATAAATTGAGAAATTTTAATTTTATTGTTTATATTCAAAAATATTGATTTTCTACATAAAGATTTTTCTAAGGATTACAAAAGAATAACATTGTTGGTTTGTAACCATTTGTATAAACAGATGGTTGGAGAAGTGCTGGATAATACAAATTTCAATGACTTAACACATGGCAAATGTTTTATTTTCACTATGTTTACTACAAAGTAGTAGAAGAGAAGTGGATTGAATGGGAAGAAGACTCTCCATTCATTCAGAGACCTAGGCCTCTTCATCTAAGGACCCTGGTAACCTCTGCTGAATTCTCTGCACCTAGTCATAAAGCAGAGAAAAATACTGAGACAAAGAATATAGTAGATTGGTAAGGAATTACCAACCAAGTCTGGACATGGCAAGTACTGTCTGCCCACTTCCCAAAGAAAAGAACTCAACCACCTATCCCATTTGTATCTTTACCTTTATTTTTATTTTTTGGTTTTGCAAGATAGGGTTTCTCTGCTGTAACTCTGACTGTCCTAGAACTCTCTGGAGACCAGGCTGGCCTCGAACTCATAGAGATCCTCTTGCCTCTGCCTCCTGAGTGCTGGGATTAAAGGTGTGCACCACCATTGCCCAACCCACTTGAATCATAAGAGTGTGTCCTAGTAAAAACCTACAGTTTTCAAATTGATTTATACTATAGTAACTTAATATGGCTACTGCAAAGAAATGAGCACACAGTGTCAATGTTTCTAAATAAATTCTGCAGGCAAAGACATAAGTGATTTGTCAAGATAAATTCTGTCATTGGTAGCTGAAATGGTTATTAATGTGAAAACTCCATTGTAGCTTTCTCAATTGCTTAAAAAAGAGTATGTTCTAGTATCATAGCAAGGAGGAAGACATTATTGCTATTGGTTATCCACTAGAGAGTATCTGCCAGTCAGTTTCTACTTAATTCCTCTAGTTTCTAATAAAAATATGACAGGTAGCAAGAAACATTGTTATTTACCATCAGAAACTCTATCTGGAATACTTTGGGCCTTATGTCTAGAATTGGCATTCCAGGCAGTCAAGATTCTCATACTGTTAAGCATCCCACTAAATTCCCAGATGGCTTCTGAAATCATTCATGATTTAATGCAAAACTTTACATCAGAGAGTGATACATGTGGCTACTAACTCAGAATTTGTCCTTCACTGAGTTTTCTTTTCTCTGAAGAGTGAACAGCAAAAAGAAGCCAATTATATGGAAAAATTGGAACTTGTCTTCAGTGTTTTTGGTGTTGACCAATTCAAAGAGAAATCAATCTAGGCTCAGTATTTTCTCTCTTTAAAAATTGTTTTATAGGAATGGAGCATCCCAATTATTATAGGACTGTTTATGGGTCTGTTTTCATATTTCAAAGAAAATATGCACTTTCCTGAAGTTCCTCCTCAGCATCTTGGAAGGCTAGACAATTTTAATGGATCTTCTTTAATGGTTGTATATACACCAATCTCTAACATAACTCAACAGATAATGAATAAAACAACACTTGCTCCTACTATGAAAGGTAAATATTAATAACAACAAATAATTAGTCTTATTGGTTTTTATTTTTTGTAAGATCTGTTAGTTTGAAGTTCTAGTCAGATATCCTTCTAATAAATTGAAGTATCAAGATAACATATAATGTGCTTAGTTTTTATTTTTCTTTCACAACCAGATTTTAAAATTCCTTCAGTTTGGTAGGGGTTCAATTTATGGAAGCCTTTGTTTGTATTGGAGCACAAAAAAGCAAAATCTTACAAATTTGCACAACAGTGGAAGGGAGAAATGTAGCTATTGGTGAATATGTATGTTTTTGACATGGACATGCAAAGATTAAGTTTATAGCTTGTTAAAATCTAAGTAATTAGGTCTTGACTATTTAACAATAAGTTTATAATTATGAACCTTAATGGTGTGTAATTTGAAAGTGATATCTATTCCTACATATAGTACAGTATGTAAAAACTTTAAAGGTTGTGATTTTAAATTATGCCCATTTTTTAACCAAGACAAAGAAAACACATATTTCTTTAATAAGCAACCTGGGCTTAGTCTAGATATTTATTCTTTAATACTCAATTTCTTACTAATGAAATTTCTGGTTGTTATAGAGTCTGTTTGTTATCTTTGTTTCTGCATAAGACAAGAGTCATGTAAATTGTTTTTGCTTCAGTAAATCTGCATCCTGTAATCCTTAGCAGTAGAGTAATGACAACAATTGATTACCCTTTTACTTAACAGGCATGACGGGTTTTTTCCCTCACTCACAACTTGTCTTGTTATAACATGTAATATGATTTGACAACTGGATTCTGTGAATTGAAATAGTAAAATAATATTGTCTGTGTTGCCTTTATGTTTGTTTAGTGTCAATAGTAAACTATAAAAACATGGCTCGGTCTAATATCACATTTTATTGTGGTGGAATTCTATACAATCCAGGATACCTATTTTCACCTTCTACCTCACAGGAACAAGAATCATCGGGGTACCGAGTAAAAATGACCTGGATGAATTGCTTCTGAAGAATGTTCCACATGCTCTGGGAATCATGTTTAATGACGCTTTCTCTTACAAGTTAAAATTATTTTCATTATATGGAAGTTCTCTATTTTTGAAAGAAGACTCATTTGGTGAATTTTCATATAAAATACCTTGTGACAGTCTATGTTTCCAACAGGAAGGAACAGATAGGATTGGGCAACAGATACTTTCAACTTCATAGGTGAAAACAGACTAATGCTTTATCGTTGCAATTATTCTAAGACAAAACGTATATTCATTTTAGAGGTTGATTTCAAAGCACTGTAGAGTAGTTCAGCATACATCTGTTGAGCTCACAGGTATAAGGGAATGGTTAGATCCGAATGACAGGTGAGGTTGATGTTGAATAGGAAAGATAAGCATTGAATAATTAGTGGAAGGGCAAGAGAAGGTAACTGTGGTAACTTGGACCTGGGATTATTTATATATATGTATGTATATATGTATATATACACATAAATATAATTTATTTTTATTTTATGGACTGGTGATTTGCCTGCATGTATGTCTGTGTGAAAGTGTTGAATTCCCTGGAACAGGAGCTATAGACAGTTGTGAGCTGACATGTGGTTGCTGGAATTGAACCAGGACTTCTGGGAAAGCAGCTAGTGCACTTAATTGCTGAGCCATCTTTCCAGCCCTGGAGAATAGATTCTTAATTAGGAAATTATGGATTAGGAATGTAACGTTTAAATTAGGAACAAAAGATGAGCAAGTGTGAGGAGCTAGAGTTCCTGTTTGGTGTCTTGCAAACCTAGGCCATGGATAGCCATCGAAGTGCTTTACTCAGGGCAAGCATGTGGGAAGTTATCCAGGATTAAGAGAACGCTCCTGATACAGCCCAGAGAATTCGAGTTGCACAAGGTTCAGGGAGAAGAAATGAACCTGATGGCCGCTTAGGTGACAGTGGAGGCAGCTGGAAAGGAGGAAGGCTTATGGGTTTAAAGACACTTGAAGACATAGAATCGGGGGAATCTGAAGATTCAGTTCTGTATTACTCACACACCAAGTGCAGACTGCATATTCTTCACTGAGTTCCTGAAGAGTACTCTGAATGGAAAGCATGGAGCCCATTTCTAGTCAGGGTCAGGGGATGTGAGAAAATAAAAGTATACAAATAAGATGAGATGATAAAGACAAGGCTACTTTAGATACTTGCAGTGGTTAGCAAACCCCTCTAGGATGAAGTCACTTTTGTGAGATTAGGATAAAGTGAGAAGAGTCCTTTATAAATAAAACTGTCATAGACCTGTGGATCTTGTCACTTCCAGCAAAAGCATTATCTAGACACATGGAAATGCAGAAATATCATCTCAAATTACTGCATTTATTTGTTTGCTAGCTTTCTTGCTTGTCATATATCCCAGGCTGACTTAGAAATCCATTATTCTGCTTCTGCTTCCTGAGTACTAGGGTTATAGGTGTGCACCACTATACCTATCTTCAAAAATTACTTTATTAAGAATTTCATTTACTTCTTTTTCTACGGGATTAAAAGTTCTGAGTGGTGGAGTCTCTTCTTAGTCATTTTCTCTTAGACTTTTATACCTTATTTCCAGTCTGCCTTTATCCAATAATGATTATACTTTTCCTCGTGCCTATAACTACAGCTTATTGCTGGGATCGATATGGTATCATTTCATGTTCAGTGTCCCTATACTGGAAAAGAGGATTTGTTGCAGTACAAACTGCCATTGATGCTGCTATTATAGAGGTAAGTGCTCAGTTGAAAAGTTCTAGTGCCTACTATAAATTAATTCCAAAGGTAGCAAAATTTTAATGAAAGATAAATGCCACAGTTCATTTGTCTTACATTAGCTAAACACCCAAGACTAGGTAATTTATAAAGAATGTAGTTATTTTCACAGTTCTCAAGTCTGGCAAGTATATGATTAAGACCTCAGCAAGGTCTTTCCCCACAGATGTCACAGTCTAGGAGTGTTTAAATGGCAGAGAGGAACGGGCAAAGGAACACTATGTTCTCACTTGGCAGAAGTGCAAATGGATGAATTGCACATTCAGACATTCTTGCCAACCCTGTGATGAATCACTCACCCATCCATAAGGGTGGGACCCCACAACTTACTTCCCCAAACACCCCACTTCTAATATTTCAGTGAGGATGAATTTCCACATGCATTGTAAAGGGCACATTCAAACTAGCAATTATGTAAACTCAGATTTTTAGACAAGGAAGATCCCACTTGAGTTAAAATTTCTAGTTCTGAAATGCTTCACAGAAACCTGCAAAACAACACATTCAGTTGCCTCTAATGGTGACATCTTGTGTTACTAGAGTATAGCATTAAAACTAGGAAATTGACATGGTGCAATCCCCAATACTTATTCTGCAGGTGTTAATTAATACTCTTTAATTTCTCTTTGCTTATGTCTTTCTCTAGATCACAACAAACCACTCTGTGATGAAGGAGTTGATGTCAGTTAATGCAATAAATATGAAGACATTACCTTTTATTACTAAAGATCTTTTTCAATATGAATTTTTTATTTTATTCTGTTTGCTTTATTTCTCCTCATTTATGTATTTTTTATCACTCAACGTTACTAAAGAGAGAAAAAAGTACAAGGAATTGATGAAAACAATGGGTCTACAAAACTCAGCATTCTGGTGAGTGAAGAGAAATCACGAAACAACGAAAGTGTTATTGTTTTACAGTACCCTGGTTTAAATTTGACACACGGGCTAATTGTTTTTTTTAGTCTGACTGCTAGATTTTGTCTTTGTTAAATCTTCCATAGAAGATAGTAATTAAAACTTACCGAACATGCTTTTAATGCTGGAGTTTGCTTATGCACCCTCTGCAATAGAGACACTATTTTCAAGTTGTAAACAGGAAAGTAAAGTCAAAAGAAAAAAAGTCATTTGCCCAGGTTAGGCAGATGGTGATGCTGGAGTTCTGATGGCAGTTCTGTCTGATCTGCTCCTAGTCATGAGCTGACTTCTCCATACTTCCTTATGTGAAGCAAACAGCCTTGTAAAGGTTATGTTGTGTTCATGGGCTTGGCCAACCAGGGATGTTTTCGAGCAATTAATGCTGTATGTTAATTGATGTAATGTGATCAGGACATAACATATAGGATAGTGTTTAGGAAGGGCTTAATAACAGCACTTGAACTATCGATTAATATTTATTCCTTACCTTACCCCACAAACACTTTAAAGCAATTTTGAAATATTTGTGTATATATATATATATATATATATATATATATATATATATATATATATGTATATGTATATATATATGTATACATGGATGTATATATGTATTATGACATAATAAAAGTTAGCACTTTCATAGAAATAAGACCTAGGAAATAGTGGGTGAGTTTAGTAGATAGAAATACAAATAATATAAGGTATAAACTCTTCAGAAGCAAAATATCAATTTGATAAGCATCAGTGACAAAATGTATATTTCAGGTTAAGACATAATAATCTGTGTATTTTAATCCAGAAAAAACATGACATGTTTTCATATTGATTCTTAGGAGATAATTCTCTGTATATTTTCCAGATGAATTAAACATGTGGTTTGGCATAGCAGTGTAGACACATAGTCTTAGCATTAGGCAAGTAGAGGCAGGAAGATGGAGAGTTTCTGGCCTGCCTGCAATGTATAGAGAGACACTGAGGTCCTTTGTGATAAACCAAACATAAGTAAAACTCAAACACCACATATAATATAGACAAACAAATGAAACCTTAAACAAAACCCCAAAACTATGTTTGTGGAATGGTAAAACTACATGGACTGGATGAAAAATTATTTACTGAACAATCTGGTAACTTACATGTCTCCTGAAGTAAAATTATGATCTAGAAATCTTTACTTCTGTGTAGAATATATTTACCAACAAAGATAACTTTAGTTCTAATGCACCTGGATTGGGAAATAGAAAAGGATATAATCATAACTGTGGGATTTTTGCATAGTAGCATTTGGACTGACAAAGAATTAGATGTACATTCTGTCATGAAAGTCTGTTATGAGGGAAAAGAGAGAAAGCAAGTTCCTGTAGAAGGAGTCTCCTTTCAGTCTAAAGTAAGTCCTGTGGGGAAGAATGTCTAGAGCTGCTTTAAAGTAGGAAGGCACCAGTCAGGCTGACATGAAGACCGAAGAAATTTTAAACATTCTGTTGTCAACTCACTTTCAGAATGACTCGTAGTATGCATGCAAATTTAAACTTGCAAAGTGCCTTGATATGTATATTCTTAAACTAGAAAATAAAAACATTTTTTCTAAGTATTATACATCTATTAGAAATAAATATGACTTCTATCAGTGCCATAATGTGAAATATAATTTCACATTTTCATTATGTTTAAAGTATGATGCTTGCATTGCTTTGCAAGCAAGAAGATTTTCTACAAATATATTAATCTCACCTCTCCAAACCCCACTCCTATAGCTAGTTCCCTTTTAAAAAAATTACTTTAATCTTTTTTCATAATTCTCCTATACTGTGGATTTTTAATCTTACCTAAAACATTCCCGTTCTATACTTATGAAGTAAATTCACAGAATATGTTAAAATTGTCAAAAATGCTGATTGATGATCCTAGAATAGAGTAATTCATTATAATGATATAAGATTAAAAATAATTAAGCAAGCAGTAAACCAGCCTAACATCTTTTACTGAGGTTCACTGCTGCAAAGCATGCATTTTTTGCTACATTCTGAAGGAGATGAATTTGTATTTATTATGCAGTTTAAACAGAGGGAAGAACTCTGGACATAATTAATGCCTTCAATTACATTTATGCCTTGTTAATGATTTATTTTGTGACCTTGCACATGCCCATTCACTAGTGAGAGTGACCACAGCTTTATTGCTTGTAAATGAAAAGATTGGACTCATGAAACCGTATCACGAAGTCTTATCAAATCTAATAGTGGATGCTGTTCTTATGCTGTTTAATAAATATCATGTAAAAATGGGAATACCAATCTATCTAAAGCAAAATAATGTAGAAGTGTAAATATGTAAAGGTGTGCCATAACACATCCATTTAAGCAAAGAAATGACAGGAACAGGAAGCATGTGATGGCATCAGTCAAGGTGTGGGTTCTCAGTTTTCTGTAAAGAGTGCCATGGTGCCTGCAGAGGTCCTCAAGCTCCTGATGCTCGCAGAGACAGTCGATTGACATTAAGTCTCCTTCCAGTGCTACAATTAGGGCTATTCTAATAAAACTGATGACATAAACATAAATTCAGTAATTTCACTTTTCAGATATTCTTCTCTATCTGACGTGAAAACAAATGTAATAAGATCCTTGGCACACTTATAATAGAAAGAAAATAAGAAATGATTATCTAAGGTTAGAACACTAGACCATATTAATACAATGAAATATTATAATGTTCATATAAAATAGATAATTTTGATTGATAGAGTCAAGTTACATAAAATATACATAGCATAAACCATACAGTTTATACAGTGCTCATAGTATTTGTGCAATAGGCCCGTATAAATGCCCGGCCTTCAGTTACAGCCAGTTAATTGCTGGTGACATTCTTTCCCATGGGTTGGTGCCATACTTATTTGGCTCTTCTCACTAATGTGAGGTAAAGGCAATCTGAATGCACAGAATCCAAAAGCACGGCCTTTGTCGAAGTGAATACCTTAGGGAAAAAAGATGGAGCATTGTGATGAAGGAGAGCACACACAGTGGACTTCAGCCATATTATCTCTATCATAGTCATTAAACAGGGTACACATACAAGAGCAATCCTGTTGTTCTTTATATGCTTTTGCATATTTAATAATATTTATTTAAAAGGCTAAACAATTTGAATACCTTTTGTCTTTGTTTAGGCTGTCCTGGGGTTTGATCTATGTTGGCTTCATCTTCATTATTTCCATATTCATTGCAGTTATCATAACATCTGCCCAAATTGTAGTGATGACTGGTTTCCCTGTCATATTTACACTCCTTTTCTTATATGGACTGTCTTTGGTAAGTGCACGCATCTATCACCACCTTTTACACATTAGATCATAGCTGTGTGTGGCAAACATTAATGCTCCAGGATGTTAGTACTGCAATTGTCTCCTCTCTCTCTCTCTCTCTGTATGTGTGTACACACGCATGCATGCACATGCACATATGTCTTTGCTTGAGAAATACTGTAAACCCAAGTAAACTGGGCCTTTCTTTGTCACAGAAGTCTCATTCAGTATATTATAAAATGGTCCATAAATTTTTTTTTAATTCTCAAAATATCCAGAAAACTTTTATTTTTCATATATGGCTTAAGGAGTGCTCATTATAGTCATTAATGCACATCATTAAACAAGCTAGTGGGATTCCCCGTGACATTTCCATGGAGGCTGATAACCTCTGCTGTTTGATCTAATCTTGGCAACTCCACATAGCATCCTTCCCAGTTCCTTGAGTTTTTCCTTATTTTCTGTCCTCTCCCTCTTGTCCATCACTTTCTCCTTCCTTCTCTGAACCATGGCATCTGTATTTTCTCACCTTCTAGGATATTTTCTCCAGAAGTCATGTAGTTCTTCTGCTTCCCCAACATTGTATTTTTGCCCTATTCTTGAATCATCTTTAAGCTCTCCCTCTCTCTTTCACAGAAACAAAAGCCCAGCAGATGGGTGGAGTATGTGAGGATCTTACCTTTAAAAACAGATACGAGGGCAGAGCAGAGTCGTGATAAGTTCATACTCCTCTCACTTTCTCATTGATAATACCTTGTAGGAAGTCAGGAGCCTGATTTTGCTGATGATTCTCAGGTAATAGCCCATGTCTTTTCTCTTTCAGATAGCCGCAGCTTTCCTGATGGCTGTTTTGTTACAGAAGGCTGCCTCCACCAATTTAGTCATATTTCTTTTTACCCTCCTTTGGGGGTGTTTGGGGTTCACTGTACTTCAAAAACAACTCCCCTCATCTCTGGAATGGATCCTGAGCATTTTCAGCCCATTTGCCTTCACCTCTGGGATGGCTAAGGTAAAAACATAGGTTATTATTGAAACTTCAAAAGGAATTAATACTTGATGACTCTTTATAGTCCACTGTGTCCTTAAGCAAGAGCTTTTACTGGAGCAACTTTCCTGCTATGGAGCTAAATTTGGTACATCATAGAGAAATTGTCATTAAATTAAGAAAAGGTCTGTCACTTTTCCCCTCTCACTGTGTTTCTATTTTGGAGTAATTTCTTCTTTTTCTTATGTGCAGATACTTATTTTTCTTTAATTACACGTAATGAAGCATACTGTTAGTTATTAAAAATTGTGTGTAAACCTATTTAAAACATTTTGTTTTGTAAGCTATGAATCAATTATGAAAATCATTGAAGTCATAAATGCATAATGAAGCAACATCTGTAAAGTCCATCAGTGCACTTATGCATTTGTTAAGAACTACAATACTGTGTTCATTTTGAAGCACATCTAAATATACCACACTTCAATGGGAAACTATTTTATAATAATTAATTCCTTGCTCTTTACTGCAATCCAAGTTTGGCTTTTTCAGTATAAGTATTTCTTTTGTCCATTTTAAAATTTATGTAAGTAATACTAAACACAATATGTATTTTTAAAAGTTAACTTTTCCCACAGTGTTATCTTATTAGGCTTTATGCATAATTTTGTATATAGCTACAGGGTAGTGTTATATAGCATTTTATTTTGTGTCTACCTTATTTTCTTTTGGTAAAGCTGTTACAAATATTCTGTCACATATTTATGTACACCTGTACTCTTTGGTGTATACATAGTAATCAGACAATGGAACTAGTGTATACAAACCTCAATTCTCTTGGCTGTCACTAAATAATTCTCTAAAATGGTTGCATCATTTGTCTTTTATAAAAATTATACTAGTATATTCCAGTTTTTCTGAGTCTTCACTAACATTTGCTATAGTTAAATTTTCAAATTTTTGTCATACTGATGAACATGTGATTTATTATTATGCTCATTCATTTATATTTTCCTTACTTTTGGTAAAATTGGATCAATACTTTTCATGTAGTGTCTTTTTGTGTTTTTCTTTTGTAAATTGTTGGTTCAGATCTTTTCTTTGCATTTCTATTGAGTTTCCTATATTTTTCTTATTACTTTATAACAATTTCCTATGTGTACCATATGTGTACCAGACTTTTTTCATTTATCACTAGCTTTCTTCTTTCTTATTGATTCCTTTGAAGAAAAGGTTTAATTTTTAATAAGATTTATTTACTTTTATTTTATATGTATGTATGTTTGCCTGAATGTACGTATGAGCATCTTGTGTATACAATGCACAGGACCAGAAAGGGTCATCAGATATCCTGGGTCTGGAGTTACAGACAGTTGTTAGTCATCTGTAAGTTCTGGGAAATGAGGTCCTTTTTCAAGGGCAACAAGTGCTCTTGACTACTAAGTTACCTCTCCAGTCCCTTGAACAGAGATTCTGAATTTTGATAAAATCTTATTTGTTGTTTTCCTTTTAGGCAGAATACTTTTGTATCAATTTGAGAAATTATTGCCCACTCCAATGTATGTTTTATTGTAGAATCTGGATTGATTCATTTTTGTATTTATGTATAAAATAAATTTCAAAAAACTTTATGCTGAACTGGAATTTGAAGGAGGAATGGACATGATCAAAATACATTATATACATGTGTGATACTTTCAAAGAATAAATAAAAACATTACATTAAAAAACTTTTTGGACTTGAGAGCTAGCTCAGCAGTTAAAAGCATGTACTGTTGTTCTGGACGGCCTAAGTTCAGTTCCTAGCACCCACATCAGGCTGTTCATTTCTACCTGTAACTCTAGCTCCAGAAGGTCTTATATATACCTCCATACATGTAGCATTAACACATACACACATGAATAAAATTAAATACTAAAAAACTTTTATGTATGTATATGTAATATTTTTCACATGAATTTCTAATTACTTCAGCTCTGTTTATCCAAAAGACTATTCTTTCTTCAAATAAATTAGTTTTTCTTTATCTTAACTCCAATAATTATGTGCTAGCCCTTGTACTGCTGCAATAATTTCTTAATTGCTTTGTTTTATTAAGAAATATGGATTGATTCACTTTTGTATTTGTGTTTAGAATCAAAAACTTTGATGCTGGGCTGGAACTGTAAGGAGGGATGGGCATGATTACATTTAATACATTTTTATTTTAAAGGGAATAATATTCTAGTTTATTTGTGATGATGTAAATTTTAGAGTTAGCTATACACCCACATGTAAGAGCAAGACTGTTAAGATTGGGATGTGATCAGGTGAGATTGGATCCATTTGTTATCTATCTGGCTTGGTGTTCTTGTAGAACTAAAAGTTGGAGTAATGTGTTCTCTCACCCTTTCACCTGCCCTTGGGTCCCTTTTCCTCATGCTAGGCTCCCTCATCCAGCTTTGATGTATGGGCTCCAGGCCAGTCTTGTTCCTTCTTGATATGCCCTGTTTGAGTGTTAACTCCAAGAAGCCTGCTCTGTTCTGAGGGGAAGCAGGGTGTGTGTGTGTGTGGGGGGGGGGGGGGGTGGAGATGAGAAAGAAAAGAAGTAAATTTACTACAAAAAAGTTGAAGATGTAACTGAGGTTTCTCCTACATTTAAGGAAAATGGTTCTTTTGTTGTTGCTATTGTCATGTTCTTTTCTTATAATAGCTTTTGCTGCAACTGATTTCTGCATATTAGCATTATATCTAGCATTCTTGCTCTATCATATCTTAAATCTAATAGTTTTTCTGGCTTATTCTAGGATTATACATAATCATGATCAGTGTCTAAGGATGTTTTTTGTTTTCCTCTTGAAATACTACACTTTTATTTATTTTTCCCAACTTGCTGTACAGTTCTGGACCTCTAGTACAACACTGAATAGAAATGCAATCTAAGGAAAAATTTCAGTATTTTGCTATTAAGCATGGTGTTTCACTTTATGCTTTGTGTGTCTAACCCACCAGATTCAAATGAAATCTCATCCTCTAAGACTGTGAAAAAAATTGGTATTTTAAATGATCCAACTTTCTCAAGTGTTTTCTTTTTATCTTTTATATCAACCACGTCTTCCCCCTTTTTCTGTTGTATGCAGTATTATATTTATTTATTTTCAAATGTTGACTCAGTCTTGAATTCCTAATAGTGTTATTTATTTCTCTATTGCATACCATTTACTATACCTTATTAAAATATTTGTTTAAAATATAACTTGCAAACTAATAATTTTTGGTGCTATGCCAACTCATTTATATGCTTAAGCATTTATTACTATTTTTGTTTGAATCTTAGATTATCTTCCAGGATTACAACTTCAATGGTGTCGTCTTTCCTGATCCTTCAGGCGAATCATATATAATGATAGCAATATTTTTCATATTGGCTTTTGATGGTCTTACCTACTTGGTGTTAGCATTGTATTTTGACAAAATCTTGCCGTGTAAGTAATAGTGAATTTTTCTCTGACCTTTCACTTATGATTGCATAGAAAAGTTTTCCTTAAGATATTAAATAATTTTAGAGGTGAGAATAAATATGTCCAATCTCAGTCTGAATTAACTTATTTATACTTTATAGTAAACACTATTTATGTAAAATTATTCTGATTCAAAATGATATAATTATATAAGTAAATCATGAAGTGTCGTTATGTACTACTTAAATCATATTACTCTTTCATGTATCCTTGAAAGTGTTTTGAAAGAGTGATGGGAGGGATTTGTATCAGAACAACCTAAAAAAAATAAAAAAGAATCATGAGAGTAGGAGCAGGCTATTGGGAAGCAGGTGAGGTCTACAGTATGGGTTGGCAAGAGGAAAGCACTGAAGAGGAATCTGATTACAGTGCATCATATGTAAGAAAGAAACTGTCAAAAATTAAAAAGCATTTCTGAAGAGAACTTCAAAAAGTAAACAAAAATTAGTTCTTATATAGTTTGGCCATCACTGGCCCACTAAACTGTAGAAAAAAATTTCTAATAAATATTTGTTAGTCATTATTCTCAACATTGCATATTTTGTTTATATTTAAAATATATTTTTTGCAGCTAATTTTCTTTACCTTGCTAATAACCAATAAATTTACATAAGCCCAAATCCTTACATATACACTAGAATCAGAATGTTCTTTTCCATGCATGACCTTATTTATGCTTTTAATTTTCAATATCCCCCCCACATTGATAATAGCTCATGTTGTCTTATATATTTTTATCTATTTATTTGTATGCCTATGGCCTATCATTTCTGGTTTGTATGTGACAATCCTTAATGACAAAAAATATTTAATTTCTTTTATATCAATAAAAAGTTTACAATATGGTCATATGTATTGGTATGACTAACTTATTTAAGTTTGTAAATATGTGTATAATTACTTTATGCACCATGATAATAATTGTGTTTAAAAAATACTTGATTTTACCTCTTTTCAAAGATATCTTTTTGATTACATTTTCTTCAATTATTTATTTATATTTTGTTGAAAGTTCCAAGCTAGGTGGTGGTGGCCCACACCTTTAATCCCAGCACTTGGGAGGCAGAGGCTGGTGGATCTCTGTGAGTTCAAGGACAGCTTTGTCTACAGAGCAAGTTCCAGGATAGCCAGAGTTACAACAGAGAGACCCTGTCTCAAAAAAAATAAAAAACCCAAACCACAAAAAGTTCCATTATATTAATTTTTGCAATGTTACTCTGAATTTGCATAGTTTATCACTTTTCTGAATAACAGGAAATTAGAAGGGAAAAAACTCTATATGATATTTGAAAGTTTGAAGTATCTCATCTTTTCTGAGTGAGTCTTCTTCTCTATCTTCTGTTCTGATATTTTCTCATTCTTGACTAATCAGATGGGGATGAGCGCCGTTATTCTCTACTGTTTTTCTTGAATTCATCACCTTGTTTTCGACAAAGGACAAATGGTAACAAAGTCATTGAGAATGGCATAGACCCCGAGCTTCCTTCTGATGATTACTTTGAGCCCATAGCTCCAGAATTCCAAGGAAAAGAAGCCATCAGGTAAACACATTTGGAGCTGTGCTAATTTGAGTGCAGGGCTAGAGAATTGTTAACCAACAGCTGTGAGTGTGTGGCAAAATGTAGAAGAAGAAGGCATTTGTCTTTATCAGCATCAGTTTGAACCACTCACATTCTAATGCAATAGTTTCTCTTAACTGCTTCTTGAAATGGAATATTTCCTTTGATTACCTCCATATTGTCTAACCTGGTCTTCTTATCTTGTCTGACTTCCTGCTTCTATCTTTTGGATTTGTGTTACAACTTTTGTTATTACTTTGCTTTTGTTTTTTTTGAGACAGGGTCTCCCTGTAGCTCAGGTTGGCCTCATACAATGTTATGGCCAAAGATGACCTTGAACTTCTATTTCTGTTCCATCCACCTCCCAAGTACTGGGGATTGCAGACATGTGCCTCCATGCATGGCTGAATGTCCTTTTAAGACAGAGAAATTGTGTGTCTAGAAGGCACGCAAAGGGAGTGTTACATGGCAGTAAGGGCAGAAGTTTCAAAATTTCCAGAAGACCAACAGAATGTCTTCTCCAAATGCAGATGATTATCTTCGGCTCTGAAATCTCAAAAACATCAGTTCCTCCTAAATGGGAGTTTCTTTATTAAAAATAAAATATTAAAGACTATCTTTGAAGGTCATCTAAGTCCAGTGGTCATTATGCCATGCAAAGAAAAGTTTAAATAAAGTTTCTGACAAGACTTATTCTCTTAAGTTTTCTTATTCATTCTATAATTGCATTGCTGCATGTGCTGTATAACTGTAAAACCAAACGCTAAAGCCAAATGCTAGAGTCAAAATGAGTCTGGTACTGACAGCTAAAGAATCTTATTTATATTCTAATTCAGAGGAAATGATTAATTGAAAATAATTATTTGTATCTCTGAACAGTCAAGTTATGCCATATGTTATTTCCTATCAAGTGTTTTCTGCACCTACCATTATATCTCTGTGCTATTTTTATTTGAATGTATTGGCTAATAAAGTGCCTGTTTATTGTTTCAGAATAAGAAATATTAAAAAGGAATATAAAGGGAAGTCTGGAAAAGTGGAAGCTTTGAAAGGTAAAGAAAAATATTTCATTCTTTTCTTGACTTAATTATTTATACCAAGACCTAGATAACAGTCAGCCTGGAAATGTAAATATATTGACAAAACAAAACAAGAGAAAGAATCAAGAATACAAGCAGCCTAACTCTACCATCTGGACAGCAATTATAATTCAGAATTTATTGTAAAATCCTTCTAGATCTTCATGGATTTATTAATTTACAAAAATGTGATCATACTGTGAAAAACACAGCTTTAATTTACTTTTTAATATGACTCTCATAAACATATTTTTATTTGTATACTACCAGGAAAGAATGCTAGAATATGATAAAATTTTTATATAATCAATGAATTTTACACAGTTCATATTTATTGATGCACTAGTGAATTGAACATTAAACAAAACAAAATTAATGAAACCTTTGACAGTGAATTAAATTAACAAATCACTATCCTATGAAAAATGAATTCTTAATTTTGTATAG
This sequence comes from Cricetomys ansorgei, assembly GCA_026225945.1. NCBI lineage: Eukaryota > Metazoa > Chordata > Mammalia > Rodentia > Nesomyidae > Cricetomys > Cricetomys ansorgei. Next base: position 4,497,722 of record JAMJFZ010001881.1, read on the forward strand.
TTAGCCATATTTTACTAAATATTTTAACTTATATGGTTTTATAAAGCAAATTTGAGCAAGCATCAATTAACAGCTATAATTTGGAGGTTCAGTTGTTTTTATTAAAAACATTTTAGGCTGGGTGTAGGGCACACTTCTTTTTTTTGGTCTCCCCCTCCCTTTATTAAAAATAGATTCTTTTCTCGTACACTATATCCTATTTACAGTTTCCCTTCCCTCTATTCCTTCCAGTTCCTTCCCACTTCCCTCCCATCTGGATCTACTCTCTGTCTCTCACTAGAAAAGAATAGGCTTCTAAAAGATAACAACAAAACATAACAAAATAAAATATAATGTCAAACAAAAATCATCCCATTGAAGTTGGACAAAGCAAACCAACAGAAGGAAATGAGAAGGCACAAGAATCCTCTTCAACCCCTCTGGCTCATACTTTTTATGCCCCTATGGGGTTCCCTGAACTCTGAGAGGAAGGATTCAGTGGAGATATCCCACTTAGAGCTCTGTGTTCCAAAGTCTCTCTTTCTCTCTCTGCATAATGTCTCGTTGTGAATTTCTGTATTTATTCCCATCTGCTGCAGGAGGAAGCTTCTCTTATGATAGCTGAATAATGTACTGATCTATCAATATAGTAGAATATCTTTAGGAGCCATTTTATTGTTACTTTTTTATACTAGTATTATTTGGTTTTACTCTAAGTTTCTGGGTTACCTAGTGTCTAGTTCTTGGAATCCTAAGCAGTGTTCGGTACAGATTCTATCTCATGGAGTTGGCCTTCAGTCAAATCAGACATTGGTTGGTTACTCTCACAAGTTTTGTGCCACCGTGCCCCTAGCATGTTTTGCAGCCAAGACAGATTGTAAATCAAAGGTTTTGTGACTGGGTTGGTGTTTCCATTTCTCTTTTGGTAGCCTTCAGAGTAGCTTCCCATACCAAAGACACTAGAATGTAGGGGTGAAAGTTCTATGTATGCACCAAAACCATTGCCTCTCCATGTTCAATGAGTTGTGTGGATATTGTCTTCAGTCATGGAGCCTTGCTGTCAGTTTGTGGAGAGAAATCTATGGTTTTGGAAACAGCCTGGGTCATTTGGAGATTTCCATGGGATCCCTTTGGCCAATAACTCAATTGAATGTAGCCCAGTCTTGGTACTGGATGCTCCACTTGGTGACAAGAGGTGTGACTCTGCCTCCCTCATTATTTGGAGACTTCATTAGGATTGGCATCATTTATTTTAGAATGTTTCTGCTGCACTAAGTTTCCGTCTCACCCCTCAAGGCCCCCTCATCTGACTGTATTTCCCCACATTTACTTTTTCAATCTCATCTCCTCTTCCCTTCCCCACCTGATCTTTATATATTTTAAATATTAGTCTTTATTGGATGCAGAGTTGGGAAAAATCTTTTCCCATTCTGTAGGCTGCAGCTTTATACGAATAACAGCTTTTATTGGGTGGCACACACCTTAAATCCCAGTATTTGGGAGGCAGAGGTCAGAGGATCTCTATGAGTTTACAGTCGGTTTGGCCTTCATTGGGTGTTCAAGGCCAGCCAGGGCTAAATAGTGAGACCCTGTCTCACTATTAAATAAATATATAAAGAAATAAAATAAGACATGAGTTTTAAAAAAGTCAGTCGTAAAAGCTATGGACCATAAACGCTACTTAAGATTGAAAGTTCTCTGTCCATTCTGTTTATATCGTATTTATTTTCTAACACTGCTGGCACTTCTTAGTGCAGTGTTATCTATTCCTTTGAGATTGGGTCTTTGAGGGTTCAGTGAATATTTGAACAACTTCATTCTACCTTGAAATTTTTAAACTAAATACCATCCAGATCTGCCATTTCCTTCTTTAATTTTGGCTCATAATATATTGAAGTGATTTTAAATTTAATTTAAAATTTCAGTGTACATTATGTACCACCTTCGCATTTACCAGAGTCACAAACTTTGCATCTTTAAATGTCTTCAAATTTTTCTTCTATTTTCAGAATTAGTAGTACTTAAAAAAAATAAAGCAGTGCATGCCAAGAAGGCCAGGTGGGAGTGTTCTCTCTAGGATTTTTTTTTTCTGCTTCTTGAATCTAGTCCTGTGGCCACTCCAGATCACCTTGAGAACTTGTTTTACAATCCCTGTGGCTAAATAATATTCTGTTGTATGAGTAACAGGATGAGTGCAAACATCACACTAGTGTATGACATTTAGTTTATTTCTAAGTGTTCACTGTCCCCAAAATACTAAAATGAATATCTGGTCAATCTCTATAAAGGTCACTGTTTCCTGAAGATGAGTTTATAGGAGCAGAAGCACCAACAAAATCCACAATGTAAAGATTCCTAGTTCATTTTCTAAATCATTTATCTCCAAAGACATAAAAATTCATACTTATAGGCAACAAATAATTAAAACAATATAAAGACAGTGGTAAACACTTACTTTATTGAACATTTTGTATGTATTGGGATGTATGCTAAGTGAATTATGTGAAAATTTTCATATTTGATTTTATGAAACTCATATTACTTTTTCTAATACTTTACTGAGTTTTTAATTTAATTATGTAATTATTAATAATTAAATTAACATTTAATTATTGCTGTGATAAGGATCAATTCTAGGGTAGCCAATACCACTTTCTCTTTCCTTTGAAAATGCTGTGTATCATTATTTTATTATATTTAATTTATCTCTTAAGAAATTAATTTGTGTGTGTGTGTGCATGCACATGATGTGTTTGTGGAGGGGTGCCTGGGCCACAGTTTTTATGTGGGAGGTGAGAGGATAACCTGGAGTTGGTTCTCTCTTCCACTTCTATGTGGGTTCTGGAGATACAACTCAGGATGCCAGGCTTCTTCAGGAAGAGCCTCTGCCCACTGAGCCATCTCGCTAGTCCAAACTATGTATTTTTTATTTAAAAAATATTCCAGGCCTGCCAGGGCTTTACAGCTGCATGTTGTCTCAAAACAAAAAGAGACAAAACTCAAAATGAGACAAAAACCAAACCAAACCAAAACAAGAACAAAAACAAAACAAAGTACAAGCATAAAAGTTGCTAATGTACATTTTAGTTGTGTGGCATTGTGTTTTTCGATTGTTCATTTTGTTTTGTTTGAGCCAGTCTCTGTGTGTAGCTCTGGATAGCATGGAATTGCTATGTAGACCACAAACTCATAGAGATCCTTCTGTCTTCTCTGCCTCTAAAAGCTGAGATTAAAGGCATGTTCCACTATGCCAGCAACATTGTTTTTAAGTTACTTTTTAATTATTAATTTGAAAGGTAATTTATTTTTATTTTATAAATATCTTAGTCCATTTCAGGCTTCTGATAGTTCACGGATCCTAAACTAATACCATATTGTTGTATTTTAGTGATGTTAGTTTGTCAGTAACATTATTTAAGTTATCATAGTTCTTCAGTGTGTTATGCAAAGAACTGATAAATTAATCAGGAAATTCAGTTGTCATGTTCTGCGTGTAGCACTAACCCTGTCTAATACTCTGTTATATCTTATACTAAAAACAGGCTTGTGCTTTGATATATATGAAAGTCAAATCACAGCAATTCTGGGCCACAGTGGAGCGGGCAAATCTTCATTACTAAACATCCTCAGTGGATTGTCCGTTCCAACAGCAGGTAAGCAAAGAGCAATACTGCAAAGACATGATATTTGATAATAGAACAAGAACAGATATATACCTGTCATTTTAAATTCTGTGACTGGATGGAAATAATCTTTACTAAAGTTTCTTTTTAGAACTATATGATTTTGAATGTACTTCCTATTTCCCAGACTTCATGGGAATCACTTGTATCTTACTGTGTGTTTTTCCAGAAAAATGTGTGGCCATAGTGTGAGTATGCATTTATGCTAAGAATAGTAATTGTTAACAAAGTACAAAGTTGTAATTCTATATATTTCACAACTGAGCATATTTCACAACTTCCTTGAATAAGATCTCCAAATATAAATAAAATATGTTATCCTGCTAATATTGAATTATTTTAACTTCTACTTTTTAGGATTAGTCACAGTCTACAATAAAAATCTCTCTGAAATGCAAGACTTGAAGGAAATCAGAAAGATAATTGGTGTTTGTCCTCAACATAATGTTCAATTTGATGCACTCACTGTGAAAGAAAACCTCACCCTCTTTGCTAACGTAAAAGGAATTCTTCCACAGGAAGTAGAACAAGAGGTACAATGTGTGCTTGCATTATCTCAGCTCCCAGCCACCTTGTACAAACCTGACCACATTTTTACTCAGCTACTTACCTACCTTCTTATGAATGAAATTTAGGCAAAGAAATCTTATTAAATACCTTTGTTAATGGGCAGTTGCATTTGTAAAATATGGATTATTTTGTGCTTTGAGCTTTGTATATTTCTTGTATAGGTACAACAAATTATCTTGGAATTGGACATGGAAAATATTCAGGATAACCTTGCTGAACATTTAAGTGAAGGACAGAAAAGAAAGCTCACCTTTGGGATTGCCACTTTAGGAGATCCTCGGGTAAGATTGTGCCTGGGAAGAGGGAGATTGTCAGTAAGAGTCATGCTCTTCTATGACTAATGGCAGTACAGCTGCTGTTCTAGTGTATCAGACAGGAGCCTGTGTGTTGCTTATGCAGACACACTACAATTATGTTTATTTGTTGTGCTTTACTTATTTTCCATGCTCTTATGTGAGAACAGTTAAGTTGGAGGAGTCTTGTTTTGAATATCTCTATCTTCTAAAGATTTTACTCTTAGACGAACCTACTGTTGGACTCGATCCCTTTTCGAGGCAGCAAGTGTGGAGTTTCCTGAAGGAACGCAGGGAGAATCGAGTGATCCTCTTCAGTACCCAGTCCATGGATGAGGCAGACATCCTTGCTGGTAACTGATAATTTTAGTCAGTGTCATAGTGAAAATTTTGGGACATTTATATGAGACATTTGTTCCTAGAGTAAGAACCCTGTTCTAATCTTCTTGACCCCAAAGCAGTCTAGAGGGTAGCAGGAGTCCTGTTCTGGAGTTCCTCACTGGCTGTACATTTGCTGGCCCTGGGCCAGCAGTAAAAATGATGGTGACTTGTTTCAAATCACCTGATGTTTACTTAAATTCCCAAATCCTTAATGTGCAATTACTTGAAACATAGCTTCATGTTCCTAATCTCCAGATAAAGAATATACTCACATGTGACCCGAACTGATTCCTACTTTCTCGTTTAGGAAGTGCAGGAGGAAGCTTTAAAAGATTAGTGCTGGGAGCCCCAATCACATCAACTTAAGAAGTGTTTCAAGTTTTTAAATATCCAACTGGCATGGTTATGTCTCATAGAACACTTCTCCTTTGGACTTCTTGTCTTTCTTTGCTAGAAAGAAAAGAAATGACCGCTAATAATTCTTTGTTTCACATCTGCTTCCTTTTTCTCAGACAGAAAAGTGATCATGTCCGATGGGAGTCTGAAATGCTCAGGTTCCTCTGTGTTTTTGAAGAGAAAATGGGGTCTTGGATATCACTTAAGGTAAAGAGTTTTTGAGAAAAAACTAGATATGATTTTATTTTACTTGTGTCTGTATGCCAGGTGTGGCATGCTTGAGGTCAGACAAAGATATTGGGTTCCCCGGAGCTGGAGTGGTATTTCTGAGCCACAAGAATTAGGTATTGGGAATGGAACTCTGGTCGTCAGGAAGAGTAGCAAGTGCTGTTAACCGCTAAGATATCTCTCTAGTAAAATATATATGTTTTCATAGTGGTACCCTAGAAGTGGACATTTCTAAGAGAAAATAGTAATCAAGCTTTATCTCTGCCATAATGGATTGAGAACCATTCACTAAATAATTTGTTATTTTCCTGGATTCTTGTAATATCTACTAATATTAATGATAGCAAAATTTCTACATTATATAAAAAAAACCTGTGTTCACTATGGGACTTTCAAAAAAATCACCTTTTAGGTTGCTGTTTTGTGCAGCCGAAACTTCAGCCTTTCCTTTTTCCCTTTTCCTCATTGGATCCACATAATACTGCAGTATTTTCATCATTTCTTAAGAATGCAAGGCAACATTTTCAGAAACCAGTATCAGTAGGGAGTGAATATTGTTCCAAAGAGTTGTGAAAACTATGTCTGAAAAAAATCTGTGTGTAGACTAGAAGAATTCTAAAAGACAGAATCCCCACAGAAAAGGAAGACAGGAGTGTGGACAAATTTCTCTCCAGTCTCTGATTTCTGGTAGCACCCTGTCTGGTGTACTAATTATTTTCCCTATGAAATCCCTTTTGTAGAATATCATACTCTCTACTCTTCTTCATACTATGTACATAGCATTAACTACACTGAGCATGTATTGGGAAGGCAGCTATGCTCACCACAGTACCACCAACCAATGCCACTCTGAGCATGTATTTATAATTTACAGTTGTTTTGAGTTTGTATATATTCTGTGTATAGATAACAAAATTTTCAAGCTGGTAGATTATTGATATTGTTTCACATTTTTCTGGTTTCCTAAAGCTGGGTAAAGCAATACTCAAATAACCTTTTTGTCTGGCATCAGTCTAAAAATAAAATTATTTGTCCTTTTATTTTAAATACTAGTCTGTATCTGAATGAAACTTGTGATTCAGAGCAAATAACGTCCTTCATCAATCACCACATCCCTGACGCTAAATTAAAAACAAAAGCCAAAGAAAAGCTCGTGTACATTTTGCCATTGGAAAGCACGAACAAGTTTCCAGGTAACATATATGAGTGTGATGGGATAATTTTAGAGGAAAAATTTAAATTGTGTTATGGTTTTTGTTACTAGTGAGTCTGAATTCTGTCTTAGTCTTTATTATTCCACAACAATTAGAGATGAAGATTTGAGTCCACGGTGTTAATTTGATTATTGATCAGTGGAAGCACCAGCAGGAGGAGACAGGAAAGAGAAAAGAGAAAAACACTGGGCTGTTGCATTATAGAGCCGGTTGCCATGGCAGGCAATCGCAGCGCAGCTCACTGGAGGAAAATGACAGTCGGTGTCCTCACAGTTGCACCCGTGGAGAGGTGTGGAGAAACTACTCACTCATTTCTCAGTTCATCATTGGTAAAGGCACATACCCAGGAATATTAACTATCGGACCCTTTTGGCTTGCTCTGACATCGACTTAGCATATGTCTAAGTCAGGAGAAGAATCTCATCCAGGTGGATGTTTTTAGTAAGCAGATTTATTGTGTCTTGTGAGTACAGTGGCAATAAGGGTGTAACATCAAGGTCTTTTCATTTTAGTATGCATCTATTTTGCAAGGAAAAATGTAGCTTATTCATAGCTTCTAGCCCACTGTGTAACAGCAGGAAGCAGGTTTTTTTTTTTTTTTTTGGTAATTAATCCTAAAAAGCACAAACTATGTGTAAATTGTAAACTGTGTTAGGTACTTTCTTCATAATTCTCCTCCCTCTCTCTCTCTCTCTCTTTCTCTCTCTCTCTCTCTCTCTCTGTGTTGTGTGTGTGTGTGTATGCATGCACATGTGTGTATGTGTTTGATATGCATGAATTAAACACAGGGCTACATGAATGCTAGCCAGGCACTCTAGTGCTTGTGTTTATTCAAAGTTGAGGGCACAAAATCAAATGTAGTCCAAGTAGTGGGCAAAGAGTGTGTTTGAAGGCAATTAAAAGAGGCAGCATAGTGTTGGGTAGGATGGATAAAGTTGTGGGGTAGATGAATGATTCATGAGCTGAGTCTTTGGCATTAACAATGATTTTTATTCTAAGCACATTAAGAAACCACTAAAATACTTTAAACAGGATGGAACTATTGTATGACTTGTATTTTCATTCCTGACATAAAGAAGACCACCACAGATATAGGTAAACAAAAGCAGACCCCAAGGATCCAGCTGTGGATCTAAGTTAGAGGCCCAGAAGGGCCTCTGGTCTACCATGTTACTAGTTAAGCTGGGATGGGGAATATGTATCTTTAAAGTATACTTGATGATAAAGCTAAATATTCCTTCTTAACGGATACATGCAGAGTGTGACTTGTAGAATTTGTAGATTGGTAGTGGAAGACAATAGTATTTATTGTCAAGTAGTACATAGAATAGTTAGATCAAAGTGAGAAGAAAATATTAGTGTTCTGTTTTAGAATGTTTACCTGGGGTGCCTTTTACTTCAACAAAAGAGAGCTCCAGCACATAGCTATACATAGGATATCAGAATCAAGGCCTGAATTTGGGGAACATCAGAATGGATTAGGAACCAGATTTGTGTGGGGGTAGAGAAAGAACTTTAGAACTGAAACTCTGAGAAACTGCAATGAGAAGTCATGAAGAATGAAGGAACTGAAAGTTCTATAGAAAGTTGGAGGGAAATGAAACGTGATTAGTAAATTTTTCCTGAGCTGTATCCATAGCCCAAGTAAGCTGCTTTGCTAAAGACCAAAAGAAAATAAGAAAAAAAAAGAAAGGTAAAAGGAATAACAAGGAAAAGAGACCAGTTTATTGAAGTTAGAAAGGAGATGTATATATGGGGGGGATCCAGGAGAGGCTGGAGGGGAAAATGGGGCTGAATATTGAAATACATTATATGCATGTATACTAATTTTTAAATAATAAATGAAAATATTATATTAAAATAATAATAGAGAAATAAATATTTGTTCATCAAATTTAAAATATCAAGTTCTTGGAAACTTTGAAGAAATTAGTTTCTATGGAAGGGAATTAATTTGAGCTGTTTGTAAAATTAAGTGTAGACATATTTTTGGAGCCAATTAATTTATTTGTAAAGGAATAGGAGGAAGCTATTTGTCTTTGTTTGGTGGATACCTATAGTAGTTGTGGCAGCTCAGCAAGGAGACACAGAGGCATTTTTCATAGGTGCATAGTCTGCCAGACATCAGCAGAGGGAGCGACCATCCTGGCCAGCACCATACTGGACAGTGGAACCCCGAGCATCTGAGCTCAGGTGTTTTTATTCATTCAGAACTCCTCAGGTTTTCTACTGAAAGCACATACATATCATGACCAATCAAACATTCCCAGGGTAAATCCAACACCTACAGACAGTATAAAAATGCCAAGGCCTATGCAGCCCTTCACCAAACAGTGCTCAAAACAATATTTTAAACATAAATAAATATAACCTTCTACAACAGATACCATAGCATTCTGCCTTGTCTAGTAGATATCGATTAAAATTATGATGGGAGAGAGTGATCACTTTTGGAAGTTCTTGATAACATTCAGAGCATAAATAAAAGGCTAGCCTTTGAAGAAGCAGTTGCAAGTGTTCCACACATACAAAAGAAGCCCAGATATTGGCAGAAACTTACGCAGATTTGTTGTATGGTGGTAAAAAGACTTTTATTTCCATTCCCCTCCATAGAAGCTGCTCTCTTCTAGGTCACCAAGAATTTCAAATTTTAAATTTGATGAACAAATTTTATTTCTCTGTTATTATTTTTGAATGTAATTATTTATTTATTTTTTTGAAAATCATCTTTATGACTGCCTGTATTTCCTCAGAGAAGGCTGTAGGAAAATTATAATCTAAGAATATAAGATAGAGTGAGACACCTTGAAGATGAAGTTTGGCATAATAATGTCTATGAGAGTGTTTTTTCCTTTAAATCATGAGTATATTCCAAACATATAAAATTTCTGAACAGTATTAAATATAATTTTAAGAGAAATATTAATTTACTGGGGTAAGTATATTTATATTGTCTTAAAAATTTATGTATTGCTTCTGTTCACATAGACTTCTTCAGTGATCTCGATAAATATTCTGGCCAGGGTATGATCAATTATGAAGTTTCCATGTCAACTCTGAATGAAGTCTTCATGAACCTAGAAGGAGAATCCTCTAACGAACATGGTAAAAATGGTTGTATAATTTGCAGAATCAATTAGCAAATGTCCCTGTATCGATTTAGCATTTGTGATTTATTGAGGAGTGTGACTAACTCCAAATTTGGCTTATTTCTTCACCTACCTAGGCTGTTATGTTTCCTGACATCACCACAGGTCCATTCTTAGTGTTGATAAATTCTTTTTTGGAAAACTATTTGGTATTTCAGCAATTCCATCTCCCGATGTTCACTGTTTCTTGGGTATTTATGTTCTTAATCAAAGGCCGGGGATCTGAGCATCATTTCTTATAAAAATTGTTTCTTACTAATTAAGAGAAAAGGCCTAAGTGAAGAGAATTCTTATTCTCAATGTCCAGGTCGTTTGGAGGGATATATAACTCATTTTTTAAATAATTCATTTTTGGAGCTCTTCCTTTTACAGATAGTTTGATCAATGTAGATGAACATCAGGATATACCCGTATCTTCTTCCTGTAATAGTGCCTCCAACAAGTGTGTTTGACACCATTTAACAGACGAGAAAATCAGTTTACACATCTGCACTTGCATAGATATGTTTAGTATTTCAGAGCTGATGATCTCCTTACAAGTAGCAGATGATCTCCTCTAACAAGATGTTAAACTTTAACATCTTTGATCCCTATGAAGAGGATTGTTTTGAACTCCTTCAGAATAGTATTACTGTTCTATAATTATTATTATTATTAATGTAGTGTAATGTAAGTATTATGATCTGCCTTTCCAAAGACTGAACATAACAAAATTACCTCTTTCTGAATTCTTTGTTATGTATTCAGCACATATTCTCAGGGAGTCTTGATATTATTCCATGTTTCTTATAATGTTTGCAATGTAACTCAAAATATTTTTATTAATTTTTAAATTTTCATTTTGTTGAAATCATAAAATATAACTATAAAAAGAAAATACTGAAGGTAATGATGTGTAAGTATAAGCTTAATGAAATATTGAAAGTTTTAGTTAAATAAATACTTTGAATAAAAGTATAAAAATAAAATCAGACATAAAATAATGTAAAATTTTTATGAAGAAATGTCTATTATGCCATAGGATGACATTCATAGCACATGTGTGTGTTCATTCAGACTTTGAGAAAAGAGAAACAATAGGAGACTCAGAAAGCATAAATGAAATGGAGCCAGCTTCTCCGCTTTCTGAAGTACGAATGGCTGTGAGTACCATGAGCCTCTGGAGAATGCAGGTCTATGCAATAGCGCGCCTTCGCTTCTTAAAACTAAAACGAGAGAGAAAAGCACTTTTTATCCTGTGAGTATCAGGGTATTGTAATTTTTTTTAAGATAAAAAATTTAAAGTTTCAAACTACAAAAACTTTAAAAGTAAAGAGCAGTACCTAGCATTCCTGCTAGATAGTAGATAAATCCAGCATTAATTTTCCTGACGGTGGGGTTGCAGTATATTAGCTCTTGACTGGACTTATGAATACATGCTGTTTAGTTTTTATAGTGAGATAAAATAATGTTTATTTAGTAATGCCTCTTAGTCATATGATACATTGACATAATACTTTTAGAACATTAGCACCTAAAATTATGGTTGGTATAAAGTAGAATTAATTTCTGACAAATAGTTGTGGAATGTATAACTGAGAAATCTTTGCTATAGAGTCCTATGGTAACTTTTCTTTATTATTTAGTCTATTGATACTTGGAATTGTACTGCTCCCAGTGATTATGGAAAAGATGGCTAATGCTCTGATCAACCAAAAAACTGACTGGGAATTTAAAACAGAATTGTTTTTCCTGTCCCCTGGAGAACTCCCTCAGGGTCTGCGAACCAGCCTGTTGGTCATCAATAACACAGGTGAACAGAGATCAGCATTTTAATTCAGAAATAAATCTTTGTAACTGTTAAGTAGTACATGAAGGGGGCAAAAAAACTTGACAGAAGAAAAATATTTATTTCTAGAAAATGACTAGTGAGGGGAGTGCACATTTCCTCTGATTTTGGAGAGAACAAAGCTGGTGGGGATATACAACAAGGAACACTGTCCAGTCTGGCCTCCATCCTTTATTCCTGACAGCCATATGCTGTTATGAGAGAGAGAGAAATAAATTTTATCTTAGCTGAAGAATTTTATAAGATCTCTTTGTTATCACTACTCACCCTATATCATGTATATGATGCACATTTATCGACACAGAAAGCTGACATGCCTACACTTCATGCTCTTTGATGAAATTCAGTAGATTCAGGAAAGCTCCTTATTTTGTTATCTCAAAGAGAGGATAATTGTTTTGTAGCTGCTTAAATAACTTGAAAGGAAAGCTTTTATGTTTCTACTGAAGTTGTTGAAAGGTTCAGAGTAGCAGTCCTTTCTTGAGTTTCTCCCTGATTCTGATTTCCACAGGTGTTTTTGATTCTTCACTCTTACTCTCCATTCTTTTCCATTTCTGTTTGGAAGGTAAAATGCTCTGTTCCTTTAAAGCTCAAAGTGCTGAGTTGCCCATTATTTCCCAACATTTAGAACTGTACCTTACCCACCAGATTGTTGCCGTCTCAAAGTGTATTCTCCACTCGCTCTGAGGATATTACACTTGAATTTATTCATTTTCCCTCTTAGTTGTCTAGTATTGTGGGGATTTATTCTGTCATATTTCTTCCTCCTCTAAGTTTGATGTGATTATTAACACTGTGTTAATCTTTTCACGTGAAAATCCCTGCTTGGTTTGTATGAATGTGAACTGCCATTATTGTACCCTATTGTGGAGTGGAGTTGAGATGTGTGACCTGTTCCCAGGGTGCATGGGAACACGGGTTTCTACATGTGTCCCATTCCATCTTGGAGAAATCCAGTTCTGTCTAAAGTTTGATCCTATTTGTCAGATTCTAGCACTGTATGCATTTCCAGTATTATAGAAGAATCGTGCTGTGTGAAAGCCCAGTCTGCATTCCAGGTGCTACATTCAGAGGCCTCTGTCATCTGGATGGAATGTAGACACACCTTTAATATCAATATTCAGAAGGCAATGGTGGTCCAAGCCTTTAATCCCTAGGGAAAAGAAAAACAGTGGAAGCGGACACAGGAAGCAGAACTCAGAAGGAATCAGTGTCACCCAGGAAGTGATGTCTAATATGAGTCAGAGTGAATGGCAAAGTGACTAATCAGAGGGAGAATTAGCAGAGTAAGAACAGTTAGTTGAAGCAGTCAGTTAAGTCAGTTGAGAAGCAGGGTGAAGAGGCAGTTGAGGAGCAGTTAACAGAATAAGTTGAAGAATGGGTTACAGAGGAGTTTCAGAAGCTGAGGCTGGAGTGTTATAGCAGAGTCAGTAACAGAGGCAGGATAGAGTGATGAGAGCTCAGGGAGAGACGCAGAAGACAGCTCGTCAGAAGAAACCCAGAACAGAGACTGAGTCAGAAGGCGTTAGAGTGGCTCAGTCAGCAGCAGATTTCCAAAGGCTATGAGTGAAAGCCTTCAATGTCCAGGCTAGCAGCTTTTAAATTCAAAGATTAAGAGTAGATTGTAAAGAGGCTGAAATGTTCTAGGGCTCCAGGGCTTCAGGCAAGGCCTTGTGATTTAATTACTAAAAACTTTCCTCTGCCCTGAACCAAAGTCTACATCTGGTGAACCAACATCAACATCTGACATCTACAACTACACAGTATGAACTCCCACTTCAAAGGCTGGATGAAAGAGGTTCCTTAATTGTCCATTCTGCATTCCATTGGTGGCTGTTTGGGGTTACTCCATGTCTTGCCCTGCTGTTCTTAGATATCATCTCTTATAAATGAGGAATGTTCCCAGAGATGACTCTAGCAGCTATCATTGGGTAGAACACAGAGGACCCCTGACTGCTCATCTTGCTCCAGCTCTAGCTGGATAACAACCACCCTGACTGTGGCTCAGAGCATGGTCTGATAACTCAGTTATCCACTTGAGTTATGATGTTTGCTATTACATTTTTATCTCCTGTGTGCACCAGGCTGCAGATTTTTTCAATATTTATTTCTCTCTAAAGTAATTTTACCCATTTTCTTCTTATAGAATAATTAATAAATTTTGATTTGATGTTTAAACCCTTTTAATTCCAAAGAAAAATACATTATTCAATGTATATGTGGAAAACATATGAATTGTATATATATATTTATATTTAATTTTTTTGTTAAGAATAAGGGAAAAAGTAAAATGTTATCAGTCTGAAAAATCTGTAGTATTTCTCATTAATTTGCAGAAATTATATTATATGCATTCAGTAGCAAAAGTTGTACACATTTTACATACATTTTAAAGAAAAAGTTACAAAATAGAATTATTTGTTTTAAGTATCACATATTAACTTGAATTAGGTGGAATTATGATGATAATTCATCATAATAGATTGATAAGTGAGTGATTTATCTTTATATGTCAGTAGTAGTATTATGCTATGCATAAAGTATACCTCTTATGGTATACTAGTAATGCTAACTTTGTAGGGCTCATTAAAAATTTATTTGGTTTTATATTGCCTTCTGTTGTTGCGATCACACTAGGATCAAATATTGAAGACTTCATACAGTCACTGAAGCGTCAAAACATACTTTTGGAAGTAGATGACTTTGAAAACAGAAACGGTACTGAAAGCCTCTCCTACAATGGAGCTGTTATAGTTTCTGGAAGGCAAAAGGTATGTTTCCCTCTTGGTTTTTGCTTTTGTGACAGGAGAATAAAAAACACAATATCAAACGTCTGCATTTTACTGTTTTAAAAACTGTAGAAAATTAGTATATAGTAACCCACCTCAGCAGAACATATGAGTCCATATTGAATATACTATGAAATTAGTGAAACATTTTCTATCTTTGTTTTAAATTAAGTAATTTTGCATTAGAAAGGAGTGAGCATATTGCTTAAACTCAGTAAGTTATTATATCATGTAATCATTAATCAATGTAATTATGAACTTAACCAATCTAATACAACAGCTAAGTGAATGATGTTATATATTGAGAAGACACATTAAATACTCTAATGTCCACATGAAATATAAAATAGAAAAGTATTCTCCATGTGGTATCTTCATGTAGTTCAAATTGAATATAATCCATCAGAGATCCATCAAGGAGCACACCTGTTGCAAATATATCCTAAGTATAAGAAGAACTTGAGTATCATTTGCATTTCAGTAAAGTTAAGAGACAAAACTAATGAAAAATAAGTTTTTCTTTTCTGCTACAAGTAAAACAAAACAAAACTAGAAGCTTTAAAAGCTGGATCATTGAGCTCTGTCTGAATATATTGTAAAAAACATCATTTTATGTCAACTTTGGGAAGCTACTTGTTTCACAGCTGCTGTGTAGCATGTATATTTCCTATAGAAACTGTTGCTAGTGTTAGTATTTGTATGATACTGACTTTATGTGATGATTGTATGGACCTTTTAATAAGCAATAAGTATTATTATCTTCTTCAAGATTATAAAAATGCTATGGCAATGCGTCCATGACAGTTTCTTACATTCCTTGTTTTTCTCCAATCTGCTTGCTCACCATAAACTGACCATATAATAGCCTTCCTCGCTAAGGCAGCTTTTAACTGAAGGCAGCTCTACTAATTGAAGTCTCCTCACCAGCAAAATAGGGATGAAGTGATGCAAAATTGGTTAAACCAGTAAAACTTAGTATTAAGTGAATGCTGAGTCTGTCTATCCACTGTATGCAGATCTAACATGGAGTCTCACTCAAACCCTGTATGAACCCATTTAGACTCCTCTTCCATAGGTGAGAAAATGAAGAAGGCTCAGAAAAGCTAGTTAACTTGAAGATCAACAATTGTTAGAATGTGACTATTAGAATTGTGTGTGTGTGCGCGCACACGTGTGCTCAATTCCTTATTTTTTCAAGGATTTAATCTTACTTGTTTGCTTTGGTTTGTTTTAAGGATTACAGATTTTCGGTTGTGTGCAATACCAAGAGGGTACACTGCTTTCCTATTCTAATGAATGTTATCAGCAACGGGATCCTTCATATGTTCAATCATACAGCGTACATTAGAATTGGAGAAGCTGTATTTTCAGAAGTAAGTATTAAATGCTTTGATCCTGAACAATTAAAAATCAACAGTGAACCTACATTACTCATATTTGATTGTTGCTCTTAAGGATGGTTACTGTGCTCTCATAGATATATGCTGTCTGACTCAAGCCTTCAAGTTCTCAGTTTCTTTGCACTGCAAGAGTGATACACATGGGCAACATTTTCACAATCCTGGCTTTAGAACATTTATAAAAGGGAAGCATTGTTGAGAGACAGAAGAACAGAGAAAACTCCACCTGATTTATAGTTGTCCCACTTCCTTTGTTTGTCATTCTATCCCAGAAATGACTTCCCTTTTCTTTTTTGGAGAAATATTTTTTATTTATTTTTGACAATTTCATATATTTATAGGATGCATTGTGTTTGGATTCACTCTCATTACCATCTTTTACTCCTTCCCACCCCTGTTGCCTCCCTTCTTCCCGAGTAGCCCCTCTTCTATCCTATCTCTGTGTAGATGCTTTGCAGGTAGCTACAGCTACTTCATGTTTGTGATTGCAGTGGCTATGCGATTGCCTGGAGACAGAATTTCATAGCACTCCTCTCCCTCCTCTGACTGTCACAGTCTTTCTGCCCACCCCCTGCTGTGATTGGTCTCTTGGTCTTTGATGGGATGATATGTATGTCTTCCCAGGGCTGAGTAGATTCTCAGTCAGCACTTTGACCAGTTGTGAGTCTCTGCAGCAACTGTCACCCTTGACAAAGAGAAACTTTTCTTACCCTATCTGAGAGCAGCATTAGTCTATAGGTATAAACATAAATGTTTAGGAGGCATTATGGTTACATGTCCATTTATCAAAACATCAGTAGTACATTCATTCTCCCATAGGTCTGGGAACTCCCCAGTTACATGTTTTCGATCAGATATAGCAACACTCACCTATTTGCTCCCATTAAGAAGGTCCCATATCTAGCTGCAAAGACATTGTTTAGTCCCTAAACAGTCTTTCTACTATTTCACTGGTGGTTGTATTTTGCCTGGCAGGTAAGTATTGCTGCAAGACTTTTCTTCCCAGGAGCCTACGTATCACTTTCTGTTGTTGGGACTAGAGTCGTTTGGATAATTGTAAAGGATTGGTGTAGCTGGGTCATATGGGAGCTTTATTTTTAGCTTTTTGAGAAAGCTCTACACTGATTTCTACAGTAGCTCACCAGTTTATACTCTTGCCAACAGTGAATAAGTATCTCCTTCTCCCATTTCCTTTTCACCACTTGTTTCTTGTTTTCTTGAAAGTAGCCATTCTAATTGCAATGAGAACCAATATCAAAGTAGTTTCAATTTTCATTCCTTGATTGGTAAGATGTTGAACATAAAAAAAATCATTTATTACACATTGGTGTTTCTTCTTTTGAGAACTTTGTTCAGATCCATAACTCATTTTTTTATTGGATTAAAAAAATTAAAATACAGTTGCATCATTTTCCCTCCTTCCCTACACACACACACATACACACATTCAGCCTGCTGAGTCTGCTTGGCATTGCTTGTATGTATTTGATTTCAGGGCTGATTGGTATTGGACAACCTCTTATTAGGGGCTCATCCCCCGGGAAAAAATAATTCTCTCTCTTTCAGAAGCCATTAGTTGCTTGGTGTTCTTTGTCTAGTGTGGGATACCATGGTATTTTCCCATTCCCTATGTTAGTCTGTCTATTAGTGTTGTCTTTGTTCAGGCCTTGTTTAAGTAGCCATGTTATTGAGGTATTAGGAATGTAGCTTTCCTATCCTTTCTCTGAGACAGTCTCTCAGCAGACTTCTTAGTTCTTTGGCTCTTAAAACCTTTCTGCTCCCTCTTCTTCAGTGTTCCCTGGTCACCCCACAATCTTTTGATTTTTGCATTTGACACATTGTGGTTTCTGTAATGTTTTCTGTATGATATAAAGAGACACTTCTTTAATCAGGAGTGCAAGCTATTGCTACCTGTGGGTATCAGGGTAGGTTTTAGAATGCGTTAGGAATAATGCTAGACTAGTAAAGTGGCAGTAGTTGGCTCTCCTCTAAGATTGAAGACCTTACCAACTTTTGATAGTAGCTAGGTTTCCAATATGAGGCACTATTTCCCTCCCGTTGAACAGACCTTAAGTCTAATAAAAAAGTGATTAGTTTCCACCAAGATAAGAGTGCCATTATGTTTTGTTGTTGTAAAATTCTTTGCATATTCCAGATTTTAATTATCTGTTATAACTTCGGCTGGTAAAATTTTTCTCCCATTCTGCCTATTCACATTATCAGAGATTATGTATTATTGTACAGAGATTTTATAAATCCGTGAGCTCTCATTTGTTAATCATTGGCCCGATTTCCTGAGAGACAAGATTCCTTTTAGAAGTAATCAAGATTAGGGTAGAAATCAATGAAATGAGAATGAAGAGATAAATAAAAATAGTAAATGAAATTAAAAGTTGTTTTTTTTTCAAGAGTTGAACAAAGAAAACACGAATAGACATGCTAGCATGGATGGGGTTTTGAGGGGAGCTCATGAGGCCTCAATCCTACATAAAGAAATACAGGCAACTAAAGAATGTCGAGAGCAGGGTAAATAAGTCTTCCCCAGAAAAGAGCACACCGGTTGATTATCCAATACCAGATGGTCAGCCCTGAAAACATATACATACAAGTAACATTCTATAGACTGAGCAGGTTGTATTATATGTTTAGAAATACATATGTGAATGTACACACATAAGTACATAACAATTATGAAAAAGAGGCCATGAATTTTAAAGAGAGCTAGAAGGGCTATCTGGGAGGGTTTGCATGGAGGAAACCGAATTATGCTATAATCTCAAAAAATAAAAGAAATAGTTACAAAAATCCTAGAGAAATTGGTTATATAGGCAACATATCACTACATAATAAGGGCCATTTAGGACAAAACCACAGCCAACATCATGCTAAATGGAGGAGAACTCAAAGCAGTTCCATAAAAATCAGGAACAAACCCAGGGTGTGTCCACTTTTCCACTCTTACTCAATCTAATGCTTAAAATTATAGCTAGAGCAGTAAAGCAGTAAAAACAAAAGTGATGCAAATAGGGAAGGGAGAATTCAAAGTTTCCTTATCTAAAGATTATTTAATTTAGTATTCAAGAGACTTAAACGATTTTTACACCTGGCCAGTGAGATGGCTCTCAATGGGAAGGCACAAGCTCTTGCAATTAAAACCAGATGACATGAGTTTAATCCCCAGAATTTACATAAAGGTGAAAAGAGAGAACTGACTTCACAGAGTTATTATCTGCCATTGAGGCTTACACTCACTCATGATAATAATAAATGATAATGATGATGATGATAATAATATAGAATATAGAGAATAATGATAGAAATTAGACTATGCTATGAACTCAGGGAACTACAATTCTTCATTGAAGTGTCAGGATACAAAGTTAACATAAAATCAGTAGCCTGCATAAATACTACTGACAGACATACTGAAAAGGATTGCTGGAAAATAATCCCACTCACATTAGCCTCAAAACCATGAAATGAGGGGCTGGAGAGATGGTTCAGTGGTTAAGGGCACTGGCTGCTTTCCAGAATTCTTGAGTTCAATTTGCCAGTACCCACATGATGTGTCTCAACTTCCTCTTCTGTTGTGTAGATGCACATACAGAAAAGGACCCATATACATAAATAAATAATTAAAAATTCTTTAAAAACATGAAATGGAATAAACCTAACAGGGAGTAAAAGAACTCTACAATAAAATCTTTGCAACATTAAAGAAAGAATCAGTTTTATCCAGTGGCAAACTCCCTAATTGGCCAGCCCTAAACACATGCACTTAGGAACAGCACTAAATGCTTAGTGTACTCAGTAAGATTAGTGTGTGTGTGTGTGTGTGTGTGTGTGTGTGTGTGTGTGTGTGTGTGTGGTGTGTAACTGCGTGTAACCATAATAACTAGAGAGAAGGTAATGGGTTTGAGATGGGATCAGAGGATCATGGGAGGAATTGGTTTGGAGGGAGAAGTGGAAGGGAGGAAAAAGCAGTACTTCTGTATAAAATTCTCCAACACTCTCAAAAATTCATTTAAAATAAAAGAAACTAAGGAAGACACTAGAAAATGGGAAGATATTCCCTGCCCATAGGTTTGCTTGAAGAATTTATGTTGTGAATATGACCATCCTACCAAAAGTAATCTTGAGATTCAACACAATCTCAGCTAAAATTCCAGGGCCCCTCTTAAAAGAAACAAAAAAATAATCTTAAAATTCTTATAGAAACACAAAAGATCCCACATAGTCAAAACAATTATGAGTAAAATTAATACGACCAGGGGTTTCACTATACATGATTTTAAGCTATACTACAGAACCATAGTCACAAAACAGCACAGTATAACACATATACTAAAACAGCATAAAACAGCATAGTAATAAAAACAGCACAAAATCAGACATTTAGATTAATGGATAGAAGATCTAGATATGAGTTTGTACAACTTCAGGCCTCCAACTTTTGACAAATATACCAAGAATTTACACTGAAGAAAAGAGCATTTTCAACAGTTTTGCTGGGAAAACAAATTCTGCATGTAGAAGGTTGAAACTAGATCCTTGTCATTTACTCTGCACTGAAGTCAATACCAAACAGATAAATGATCTCAACATAAAGCTGAAACTCTGAAATTGCTAGAGGAAAAGGTAGAGAGTGCACTACAAGATATAGACACAGGCAAGGTCTTTCTCTGTAGGAATTGGTTGTACAGGAAATAAATAATGCTAACATATGACAAACAGCATCTCATAAAATTCAAAAGCATTTGTTCACAATGTTGACCTATTTTATCATTTTTATTGGTTTGTCATCACTATGTAACGACTTGATTATTTTCTACCCATTTTAAGTATTTATGGTAGTTACAATTTTCAGAATGATAACAAGAGATATATTTAAAACCAACTCCAGATGTTTCATATCAGAAGCAAGAATAGAAATGGATCAGTCACAGGAAACCTGATTTATGACAGATGTGTGAAATTGGCTTCCATTGAATCAGCAATGCTGGAAACATATGCTAATGTAGATTTTCTGCAGATAAAGGAAAAAGTGGATGGAATATACTTGAGGCATCAATAATATATCATGTTTGTGTGTTTTTACCAGTATTTATGAGCCGAAGTATTGTATATATCTCCATGTGACCAGAGATGACATGGATGATTCAAGAAGTGGGGATTTAAGGGAACTCTAAAACCAGGGACTAGGGATGTAGCTTGGAGGTACAGCATTTACTCAACATGCTGAAGGTCTTGCTAGATGTGATCCCCAAGGTCCTGATGAAAAAAAGAAAAAACATCCAGAAGAAACAGTTGTTAACACCTTCTTGATTTTTTCATAAAAAATTATTTTTTATTTTGTGTGTATGGATGGTTTGCCTACTTGTATGCTTGTGTACTCTGTGCACACAGTACCGAAGGGAGGCCAGAAGAGGGTGTCAGATCCCATGGAACTAGAGTTACATACAGTTGTAAGCCCCAGTGTTGGTGCTGGAAACTAAACCTGGGTTCTCTACAAGAGCAACACGTACTCTTAGCTGACACGTCATTTCTCTATAGCCATCCCCACTCCTATTTTTTTCCATTTTATTTCTGGTTTGCTCAGGATCAAAATGAACAAGTGCCCTTTGATTGAGCAGGGCCCATCTTCAGCGGCGCTCATCTTCATTCCTATAATGACACCGGGAAACACATTTTCTTACCTAAAAAAAATGTAGACAGAGACTCCTAAACCATAAAGTTTGATAACCACAGAATTTTAAGACAGGCCTGTGTTGTTCTCTGCTATTTTTCCATGGAATAGTTCTATATTCTGCTTGGGCACATGTAGAAGTGGTGGTTTATACTTTATCTTCAAAGTGGGTCGGTCCTCAGACATTGTTTCCTTTACAGCTATGAGTTACAGAACATGTCCACCATTGTTGAAGTCTCCACTTTCCAATCTCTAAGTTTTCTGACAAAGACAAGCCTACCATATCTGTTAACCCTGGTTCACAATTCCTGAGCTGTTATTTCTGTTTTTACATTAGTCAAAACACATAGTGTAAAATTGAGCATCTTAAGTTCATAGTTCATTGTTTTAAGTATACCCATATTGTTGTGAAGTTGATATCCAGAATTTCTTCATCCAAGAGAGTATTCTTTTATATCCACTAAACAGCAATTCCTAATTCTTCCCCTCTGCTCCTGGTAACCAGCATCCCACCTTCTGTTTTTAGGGGTGTGACTATCTAAAGTACCTCACGTATTGTACATATACAGTGTTTGTTCTTTTTGTCTGGTTTATTTCACTTGGTATTACATATTCTAAGTCTATTTAGCTTGAAGCATTTGACAAGGTTTTCTTCCTTTTAAAGTTGGACAATACTAATTATACACATATGTACATATTTAATCTTGAATATTCATACATCCACTAATAGCTTTTGTGTTATTTCTTCCTCTTGATTATTGTAATGATGCTATTAACATGGATGTGCAAGTATCTCTTCAAAGCCCCTCTGCTTGCTCTTTTGGATATATATTCCAAAGTAGGTCCTGAAATATTCTTGGCTTCTTTTGTTCTTAGCGTTAAGTTTCATGATAAATTGTAAGTATAGTTCTCACTTCAGTAGATGATCTAGACCTATACTTTGACTTTCCACTAAATTTCCTTTTGTATTTATTTTCAGGAGATTATGCTGATCTTTCTTGGGATACTAGAAGGCTTCCTGTTTTTATTGTTTGCTGCATGCAGCATTTCTCCACACATTGCCATGAGCAGCGTCAGTGATTACAAAGTAAGAAAGTGTGGGTGGGGACACTAGGAATTTCAGTAATTGTATTTTTAATGCTATCAGTGCAGAATATTTTTTCTCTGGGGTATGAGGAAGTGTAGAAAAATGCCATTAATTTATACAATGTAGTTTGGAATTATTTCCAGCAAGTCAGAAAGCTTATTTTTAAATGCAAAATGGTTTTTATTTCAAAGTTAAGTGAAAAGTACAATAATTTTCAGATTATCATATGACTTTAAATTGTCAAAATAGAATATTATGCATCATTAGGATGAATTATTTCTGATATTCAAGAAAAACAATCATTTACATTTAAGACTAAATTTAAGATAAATTCTCTTTGCACTCTGGAAATTATAGTTTTATGTAGTATTTATGTTTGTTTCTGTCCTTTATCCAGAGAAGACAAAAGATGTTTATATAAGCCCATTGCCATCATTTTGAGCCACTAGCCTTCAGAAAAGATACACAGAGAAAGAAAAATTTATTTTATCCATCAGGTCAACAATAACCTTCCTTTATTATTTTTTAATGTGGAAGGACTTATTTTTTAATGGCCTAATCTCTTTAAAGTTAATTGAAAATTTTTCTTCAAGAAATTTGTATAGAAATACTGTATTTATATCATTTCTTCCTCTTTCAATCCACAAGTTCCCTCATGCCCCCTCAAATCGATAACCTATTCTTTTCATGCATATCTATATATTTACATGTTTACATAAATATAACATGCTGAGTCCAGCTACTGTTGTCCATATGTGTGTGTTTAGAGCCGACCACTTGTAACCTGTCAGGTGGCTCATTCCTGGGGAACATTGATTCTCTCTCTCTCAGTAACTATGAGTTGTCTGCAGCTCTCATCTAAGGTTGGGGCCTTGTGAGATTTCCCCCTTCTGTTGGCATGTCAGCTCATGCTATCATTGTCCAGGTCTTGTTTAAGCAGCTATACTGTGTCATGGGTGTAGCTTTCCTGTAACATCTAGAAGACAGCCTTGCCTCAGACTTCCTTGGTGCTCTGACTGTTAAGAATCCCTCATTAGACTTCTATTCATTCTTTTAGACAGACTATCTGCCTCTCTAGAGCTTACTCTCTGTCACAATGCCTTTTCAATTTTTTTTTTACAAAAATTAAAAATGAAGATGAAACCTAGCTGACACAATGGCATTATTATTGGAAAATCCCACATCTGACCTCACGTAATGAGAACTAGAAAATATTTAGACTTCTTTTCTATTCATTATTCATGGGTTAAAGTGGTATTGCATATCAGTGTACCAAATAAAATGCTTAGGGAAGTGGATCTGTAGGTCCCAGTTTCTTAAACACTATGTGTGCAATTGTTCTCAATAGTAATGTAATATTCCCTTATCTTAAACATTCATGCATTCAAGTTCACCCTGTGTTTTCTCATCAGAAGAAAGCTGATTCCCAGCTGTGGATTTCTGGCCTCTACCCTTCTGCTTACTGGTGTGGGCAAGCAGTGGTGGATGTTAACCTCTTCAATGCCATTCTTCTCTTAAGCTACTTAACACTATACATGACGAACATGATTCCCTCTTACTTTTCAAGTGAAGTTGTGCTAGTTTATAGTAAGTAAAAATGACATCAACCAAATTCTATACAGCAACTAAAAATAAAATGTAATGTTGGTTGTTTATATGTTTAAGAATATTGCAGCATGCAGCATGCAGATTACAAGTGCAATAAAACATTTTTGAATGTCTGTAATTTAAAACTTCCCTCAGCTGTTTCGTTTCAGCTGCTATTACCTGTGTCACCTTTAGGTTGTTCTCTCCTTCGGTTGTGCAGCTTCTCTTATCTTCTTGACATATATGATATCGTTTGTTTTTGGCAAAAGGAGGAAAAACAGTAGCCTCTGGTCAGTTTGCTTCTTTATGGTAAGTACAAACACTATCAACTACAGTCACGTTTTGTCTTGAGCAGCGGGGAATTAAAGTGTAGATTAAACCTAGAAATTCAATTCAGTGTCCAAAAATCTTAAGCTGACATAATTCCACAGCATCTGACCTCATGTGATGGTTCCTTGTAAAAATGCAACTGTACAACAGAATTTACTTAGCATTCTCAATGGGCTGTTTAAAGTTAAGTATATCAAGTACACATCAAACACCACTTACCTTCATTTTAATATTTGAGTTAGGTCTAAGAGATGACTCAGCCATTAATAGTTGGGCTTACAACCAAACAGATTTGAGTTTGGTCCCAAAGACATCTCATACAAATGCAATATTCCCAAGTCCAGTAAAATCTGAACTTCAAATAATTATCATTCTCAAACATTTAAGATTAAAGTTATCCTGTAGAAAGAACCTGGAAATGTAACTTATGTTGTGGAGTCAGTTGTGTTTCTTAAGCATTCAGGTAGACATCTTTGAATAGAGTTTATTGAGAACGTTATAAAAGACTCAAAGTTTAAACTATACTGTTGAGCTTTTAGGGCCTTCTGAATAAAGGGCATCCTGACAATATAAGACCTAGAACTGGCTTCTTAGCAGTCCTATAGAGCAGGAGTGTCCATTTGGTATTGTCATATGCTCTTGCCATCTACAAATGTGTTGGGCTGCATTTATAGCTGTCCTGGGATGCACGTTGCCTTCTGGCCACACTTTGGTTATGCCTGATCTAGAAAGTCTGTCTTAACCACATGTGTGAGAGTTTCAGATATCAAATTTTAATTCCTCTGTCATATAATTTCACAATATCAGTATGTGTTTCATATCTATAGATATAATAATGGAGAGGTTTCCAAGATTATGGGAAACTTTGCTATGAGTATTTACCCAAGCAATGAAGACCAAGAGTGGACTTCAAGCTGTTATTAAGATGATAGTTCTAAGACATGATTGAATGTCAATATCAGGCTCTAAAGTTTTGGAATGGGACTCCTGAAACTATGAGACATCCCAACACAAGACAATCTTTGAGAAAATATACTTGTCTGATACCATCCACTGACTTCTACAGGAAATGGGTGGACAAAGCTGGCTGCTGTCCCTTCTTAATATACAGCATTCATACTTTATGTCTCTGGATTGAGTTTGTTTGTATCCAACAGTGGCATATATTAAGCTTACTTTCATCGCCATGATACATTATAAGTAGAAGATCTGCATAAAGTACTATAAAATGCCTCATTTAAAAGACTACCTTTGAGGCTAGCCATGAAAATCTGCACACCACAGTCACTTGAGAACATTTTTGATTAGCTAACTTAATTAATGCCATTATCCAGTGTTATCTGCAATACTGTGCTGAACAGATATAATTAGAACATAATCTTACTGTCACTCACCTGGTTTTTATTTCAACTGGTTGCCTTTCATATTTCTAACAAAGGCGAACAAAGCAACCACGCTGATTCCTTGTGTTTACCAGTAGTTTCAGTTCTGAGAATTGTTTCTTAGAACTGGTGGTTAAGTATTTCAGGCTTAAGGTTCAATTTGGCTGCTGATAGGTGTGTTACCACCAGCATTGAAGATGGTAGAGATGATCTACCATAGGTACTCATGGGTACTTTTTTGGCTACTTTATCTTCACTTCCAAGTAATTGACATCCTGGAATCATACTTTATTTTGTAGCTTTTCCCTCTCTTTGTGTTGTCTTGCTTTACCCAGAAATCATTTAATATTAGGGCAAGGGCTCATGATGTTTACCAGTTTCTCTGTGTGTCAAATGAAAAACCAACCTATGGCCTAATGCTCAGAACTTATCTTTGCAGAGAGTAAACTCTCAGATGAAGAGACAGGCATTCATTAGCAACAGTAGAAGCATGCCTCAACCCTTTGTGTCTCAATATTCAGTGAAGAAGCTTAATTAGAGTCAATTTCTACATGGATGAAGGCCCTATAGTGATGATTTACACTATACTAAAGGTGATTAGATTAGACTAGTGATATAATTAGAAACAGGAAATAGTTTTTAAAAAGAAAATAAAGATGCTTTGGAAATTGAAAGAAAGAAAAAAAAACACATGGACAAGTGTAAAATATCTTAGCAGATTGTAGAGGTTGTTGCAAATGACAGCATTCCTTCAGAAAATTGCCTTCTAAAATTTTGTGGTTTAACTCAATATTTCATTATAAAGTATTTGGTACTATTCCAAATTGTTTTTATTGAGCAATCAATCATCTTAGAAAGACATAAAGACTTAAGAGCAATGTATGCAACCTATACAGGTATTTGCATATTATTGTCCTGGATTAAGTTTGTCAGGAAATGTATTTGGTCATATTAGCTTTTACCTAATCTCTGGTCTTTTCATCTATAAAGAATTTTCTTAGTCTAATTAGTATCTGAGGAATATATTCTCCAATTCTGTGTCATCTCTTTACTTTTTTTGAAATTATAGTTTAACTACAACATTTCCTGCTTCCCTTTCTTCCCTCCAAACACTCCCATATACTCTTCCACACTCTTCCTCAAATTCACAGCCTCTTTTATTCAAGAGTTTTTATTGCATGCATATGTGTATTTGTATTTACATATGCATTTTTAAATAAAACTTGTTCATCCCATATAATTTTACTCTATGTATCTTTTCAGAGCTGACGCTTTGGTACTGGAAAACTAGTCAGTGTTCTCTTCCCTGGGGAGGACCACCTTTCCTGCTCCCATCTTTACTCAGTTGATTGTAGTTTTTGTGTCAGTTGAGGTCTTCTGGGCTTTGACCTGTCCTGTTTGGAATGTTTGTCTATGTCATGCTTATGCAGTTCATATTTGGGTGATATTTATGCAGCTCATGGTGGTGATACTTCACAGCTGTAGATTCTGATGGTACTAGGAGAAACAATTTCACAACAAAGACCCTGATCCTCTGGTTCTTACAATCTTTCCACTCCCTCTTCTGCAATGTTCCCTGAACCTTAGATGAGGAGTATTTTGTAGATGTATCTTTTGAGACTGGACTTCACTACTCTGTATTTTGATCAGATGTGGTTTTCTATAGTGGTCTCCATCTGCTGCAAAGAGACGATTCCTAGATAAGGAGTAAAATCTATACTTATCTGTGTGGAAAAGAGGATATGTTTATAGATTGTTGTTAGGGATTATGCTGGTTTAGTAAAGGAGAGGTTGTAGATTCTCTTCCTCCAACTATAATGTCACTAGCACTGAGCAGTTACCTAAGTTTTAGTACCACAAATTATATCCATCTTGTTGTCATCTCTTTACTGTTTGATAATTCCCTTTGCTTTGAGCTTACATAATTCCATTTGTCTTTTTTAATTTGTTTCCTATATTTTTGGGGGCACATCCCAAAAGACAAAGGATTAATAGCCAGACTGTATTAGGAATTAACATAAGTTAGCAACAAGAACATATCTGAATAAATACTAAAATAGAAATGGAAATGAAAATGGTGTGTCATTTATT
Organism: Cricetomys ansorgei; assembly: GCA_026225945.1. Classification (NCBI taxonomy): domain Eukaryota; kingdom Metazoa; phylum Chordata; class Mammalia; order Rodentia; family Nesomyidae; genus Cricetomys; species Cricetomys ansorgei. The sequence continues at coordinate 4,525,795 of JAMJFZ010001881.1, forward strand.
TTATTTTTAAAACCACACATAAGAAATATGTTGGCAAGCAAGCTTGCAAGAGTCAAAGTAAAGTTCATGCATGCCCTATTGAAGGGATGTAAATCAATACACCCAGAAAGGAATATAGTATGGAGGTTCTTCAACTTGGGGTGTGAATATTAAGCAATTTAAATCAGCATACCAAAGACAACGCATTCTGTGTTTTATGTGTCACTATTCACAATGCCAAGCACATGGCCTCCCCTTTGAGTGCCAATGGACAGATGACTGTGTAAAGAAAATGTCACATGGCAATTTAAGGGAATATTGTGCAGCCATAAGATTGCAATCCTGTCCTTTTCAGAAAAATGGGTAGAACTGGAAGACATTATATTGGGCTAAACTAGATAAAAAAACCACAAACAGCATATGCTTTTCCTCAGTGTGAAGCTAAGAAAGGTGATTACAATAGTAGAATAATGATAGTTAGAAATTGGAAAAGGTGGCAAATGGAGAGCTGATAAGCCAAGCTTGGATGCAGTGTTCCAAAAACCAGTTAAATATAAAAAAATAATTCTCAAGAGTCCATGGCACAATGGAATGTATATTGAATATATGTAATTGCGAATACATGCACATGTGTGCACACACATGCATGCATACACATATGTGTACACATACACACACTTACACACACTCTTACATGGGTATCTAGAAAAGACAAACTCAGAGGTTGTAAATAATAAATAATAAAATGAGGGAAATACTTATCCCCTGATTTGATTGGTGCATGTTATATGCATGAATTCAAATACCACACTGAGCAGAGGTGCTTCTCAGTGTTATGGTGCGTGTTTAGCATGCATAAGGTTCTGTGTTCAGTGCTCAGCAACCTCTATCAAGAGAAATAAAGGCCGTGCTGAACACACAGTATGTATAATTGACATGTGCTGGTAAGTTTAATTTTCTATTGGGAGCTAAAGTTTTGTATATTCTTATTTTAAAACATTTCTCTTTTTTTCTGAGGAAGGGAAAATTGTTATGGTCATGTATGTGTATCTGTATCCCATATGTAATATGGGAAATTATGTTTCACTTTAACTGCTTTCCCAAGTATCAATGAGTGGAATATGTCATTTGATGCAGTATTCTTGTACTTGCTCCTGCAGGTCTTTACCATCATTTTTGACATCTCTTATATAAAATACTTCAGCATAACATTGACTATTACCAGTATGATGTTGGTTCCTTCATATTCATTCAGTGTACTCCTGTTTCTTTTGGACATGGTAAGACATGTCATCAACTGTGCCATAGAAATTGAATAAGTAGGCTATTTACTATGCCTAGATCTACAGAGATAGAATAGATAGTGTTCGTGGGCTTGGGAAGTGAAAGCAAGTAGACAGGAGAGATTTGTAATCATTAGAGTGCTCTGAAGTTGAATTATGGGGATGCTTATACAAGTTATTAAAACAGTCCTGAATCTGCAGACTGAAAATGGGTGGATTTCATGGTGCGAAAAGAAACCTCAATAAAGCTGTTAAAAAGCTGTGCCCTAGGCAGTTCGAAAAATGTAGGAACTGTTGAATGCTATTGGAAGCTAAAGTAAGATTGCCGAAAAGAACTTCCTATGTCAATGGCTATTTTTAAAGTCTAAGGATAAGATCATACAGAATACTGTCCAACAACTCATGTTTCGAACACTATTCTATGGCAGTCACTGTGATAATAATTAGGGATACCTGATAAGCAAAGTAGCACAGTTTTTTGCTTAGCAGAAACAAAGACAGGTGAACCTCAAGCAAATCACCATAGTGAGCTTAAAAGTCACAATGTCAACAGGAAAAGTGCTGAGAGAGAACATACAAAGCATAGCCAGTGCACTTAGGAGTCAGAGAATTCTGGTAAAATGTTGTTCCTACGGGATGAATAAGAATTAGTGAGAGAATATGACAAGAAATAAACATGTTCTGCAAAGTAAGCAAGGACCACAAGAAAGGAAAGACATGGAACAGAAGAGAAGCTAATATTGTGCAAATGGACAGAAGTTCATTTGAGATCACACTTTTTTGCCCTAGATGAAATGGCCTTAAGCACAACACAGCAAGTTTCATTAACTGTGTTCCAGGGGAAAGTGGGGAGACCTGTCTACAAAAATACTTTTCTTGTTGTTGACAAAGCAATGATTGTAAGTTATGATCATAACTTATCCTTTTGTTTAGTATTTTCCTTCTAAGACATAACTAGGTGACATACGTGAATCTAGATTTGTCACCAGGGATTCAGAAGTGATGACTTGCTTTCTACATAACTTATTGGTGATAAAAGAAAAATGTCAAGGACTTGTTATAGTTAGAAAACAGCCGTTAGTGAGATGAGAAGGGTTACTGTGAGTAAATTCATGTAGGAAACTCAAGACAGTTAACTTAATTCCTAAATCATGATGTCAGTACTTCTCGCTGCTTTGTTTTCAGTAAGTGCTTTTATTTGAAGTCAAATCATGTATTTTTTGAAGGGATAAAAGAGATGTGGGTTAGCTGCTTACTAAGAATGAGTAGAGGCTACTCTCCTCTGTAGGGAATGTGCCACCAGTGTACACAGAACTAAGTTTAACAAAGATAATCGTCAGTATGCAAAACACGTATTATTTAAATGCAATTTGTGAAGAAAATATATTTAACCATTTTTTCTTTCTCTTTTCAGAGAGCCTACAACCACTATATAGAATTTGGAGAACGCAAATATGGTTTAATTGGGGCTGATCATCTACTGTGCCTAATAGTAAGATTTTCTACCTCACTATATTCACTTAGGATAGATATTCTTTACTATAACCGTGTAATCCTGTCTCAGGCTTGCTATCTCTGAAAGTAATTTAAACATAGTTTTAAAGAAAGCAATGACTTCCACATATGAGTTTTGGTACTAGAATAAATTTCTGTGTGCAGATATAGGATGTGTTAGTTAAGAATTCAGTGTAGTATCAATTTTGGTTTGTTTATTCTTTTCACCATCCTACTGCTAAATATGAAAGTGTAAAAAATCATATGCAATATAAATGTTCTGAATTATGAATAAAATGCAAAAACTGAAGAGGAGTGAATGGAAAAAAATATCATTATAGATTTAAGGATGATGAAAGCTACTGTCTTTTCATACTATCTACCCATGCTGTTCTATGCCAAACAGTAAACACCAAGTCCTTGCCCTCATGGGGCTTATATTCCAGAAGAGGCATAAAAATTAAATAAATAGTAAATACTATGATAATTGGAAAGATACCTTAGTTACTTTTATATTGCTGTGAAGAGACACCATAACCAAGGCAAATTATAGAAGAAATAATAGGGGCTTACATTTTTCAGAAGGTGAATCCATGACCATCATGTTGGGGAACGTGGCACCATGTGGGCAGGCACAGGACTAGAGGAATACCTGAGAGATACAGCAGATATATAATCACAAGAAGATCAAAAAGAGCTAACTGGGAATGATGTGGGCTTTTTAAACCTCAAAGCCCAACTTCAGTGACACACTTCCTCCAAGGCCACACCTCCTAATCCATTCCAAACAGTTTCACTAACTGGGGAGCAAACGTTCAAAAATATGAGCCTAGGTGGCCACTCTCATTTAAACCACCACAGATAGTCAGGAAGGACTTGGATGATATTCTAGTAGGCAGTGGCAAGAGTGACCCTACCTCGTTTCAGGATCATTTAGGAGAAAGAGGGATTTTAGTCAAATTGAAGATCATACAAGTAATGTGGTAAAATATGAGATATGCAGAGTAGGATCCACATGGTGTTCTAGGTAACTCTAAGGATTTTGATGCAACCTTGAGTGGTTAAGGAACCACTGGATGATTTTAATCAAAGGGCAATGATCAAACATGGCTATGGAAAGCATACCTGCAGTTTCTGTGATGAGAATATATGTATAGGACAAGAGGAGGGGAGGGAAACCATGTGGGAATATGCTGCATTAATCAAGCTGAGAAGGAACAACGACCTGGATCTGGGTGGGCATAACACAGCAAAGAGAACTAGTTACACTATGGGTCATTTTAAGACAAATCAAAATTAACTGACCTTTATGGGTTATGAACAATAGGAGATAAATAGGTTAAACTGTTGTATTGTGATTATAAGAGCTTGCTACCAAATTACCTGTAAACACACAAATACAACAAGTTTACTTAAAAGGTCAATGCTGTTAACTTATGTCTAAATAAAACTTTTCTTTGCTCCTAGCCTTACTTTCATACTTTGCTGTTCATGTTTGTTCTGAGATGCCTGGAACTTAAATATGGGAAGAACGTAATACGGAAGGATCCCATTTTCAGGTTAGGATAATATTCAATTCCCCATATAAGATCACAGTTTAGTATTCCTATTGTGGTGGCTGCACTTTCAATTTGTCGAAAGGGATTTCTATTTGCCATGCAAGCGATATGACGACTTGCATTATAGCCAATAGAGTCCCGGCTTACTGTCAAGAAATAAGACCTGGCACTAACCAGCAGAGAGATACTTCAGTTTCTCAAACATGGGAAGATTATCCAAGTATGCTGTTCTCCCATCCAAGATGATATATATCCTTGAGTAGAAGAGATAGGAGGAAGAGATTTATCAACTGAGTCGAGGGTGTTTTACAGATGTACCTTGGAACTTATGAGCAGTAAAAGATGCTGAGACAAATATCTGGTGGACTAATACGGGGCTGTAGTGACCAGTGGCAGTAAGAGCGACTTGACGGTTAGGAGGAAAGGGGCAGTACTTGGTGATATTGCTGTAAATACCGGCTTGAGGGTCAAAGACGCTGGAAGGATAGCAGCAACACCTACAGAGGGATTCTGGTCAGTGGGATGAGAGTTCTCTGCAAGGCTGAACATGAATAGCCACAGTCACCATCAGTCTACTGGAAAGGAGCAAACTGGCAAAAGCACAGGGAAACTGAGTTTGTGCAACTGGACAACAATGTGTAACTCAGTTATTTTCCACAGGATATCTCCACAAACGCTAAATGTTCGTCCAAATCCAGAAGAACCTGCAGATGAAGACGAAGATGTTCAAGCAGAAAGAATAAGGACATCCGCTGCCCTGAGAACTTCAAATTTAGATGAGGTTAAAAAGCACAGATACAACTGAAGGCATAGATGGATGGTCAGGGAAGAGCTTGTTGTGTTGATTTTAACTTTTAAAGTTTGAAGTTTGGGACATCCCTAAATATGTAGATATCCCAGAAGGTTCTGGAACCAAAAGAACATAACACACAATGATTTTATTCTTCCATTGAGAAAAATGACTTTTAACTATTAGAGTTACAATTTTAGAACAAAACAAGACCTTTTGGGTTGAAGAATGTAATATTTGCTGTAAAATGCTTAATAGCGATCAGTAGATTCAACCACACCTCACGAACGCTGCACAGGTGCTATTCCGCTGTGCATCTCCATGCATAGTTTCTCTTTATCTGACTCAGATGCTGTCTTCTCCTCAGTGTAGTCACTTCCCTTCCTCTAAGGCAGCGACGTGGCTTCCATGGTTCTCAGGGTTTTCTTAGGTGTTAGGAAAGAACTCTGTATATTAATGAATGTGTCTTATACTGGTAACAGTTGTAATGATTACTCCCTTCACAGAATATGATCGGTAATCCTTAGGTCATGAGAATGTAAGAATGTAACACCTCTGGAATTTAAGAGGAAAACCATATTTCTATCTCTTCTAGAAACCAGCCATAATCGCCAACAGTCTACACAAAGAGTATGCAGGTCAGAAGAAAAGTTGCTTTTCAAAGAGGAAAAAGAAAGCAGCAGTGAGAAACATCTCTTTTTGTGTTAATAAAGGTTTGGAACAATCACATTTTAAATTCAATGAAAAGTTTTTAAACTACTGTTTGTGGTATTGGAGAGTATAATCCAGAGCCTCATGCGTGCTAGACAAGCAGTATACCAGTGTGCAGTGTTCTTAGCCCTCTCCTTACTTCGTCTTTTGAGGCAGGATCTCACTAAGTTGCCAAGGATGGCCTTTTGAAGCTTCTCTGTAGTTCAGGCAGGTCTTGAACTTATGATACTCCAGTCTCAGCCTTTTGAGTAGGTGGGATTACAGAGATTGATGGCACACACCAGGCCACTAAACATCATTTTGAGGAATAAACATATATCTTAAAGACATAATTTTACTTGCTGCAGCCTTCATTCCTTCATTTATTTAAGGCATATTTTTAGAGTGTAAGGAACTGTTTTAGTAAAAATACAGGAAAATTCCTGCCCTCGTGGATTTTGGATTCTAAGGAGTCTATAAAAGTAACTTATCAATAAAATACCAATCATTACTTAAGTTCTGTATGGAGCACTTAAACTTGTGAAATGATGTGAGTGAGTTGGAAATGTGTTTGGTTAGCACAAGGGAAGGCTTTCCTTGAACATTGACATGTAAGTAAAGGTCTATGTGTCATGATGATGGGGACAGCAATGGTAAGGTTTCAGACACAGGGACACTTTGGATCTAAAGCAAAGAGGCCAGCGGATGCATCTGTGTGGCGGAGGGATGAAGTCCAGCAGGCGTTGACTAAGTCATTTCTTTAAAACAGCAAGAATGGTGCATTTTACACCATGGTATTAGAATGTTTTCAGAGGGTTTTTAGCAGACAGTTTGTATTTTGAGGTAATTATGTACTGATATTTGCTTGTAAATTTGATAAGGGGTGATTTCCATCAGTTCAGATGAACAGTTGTGGTAGTTTGGGTCCATATGGTTTGTTATTGGCATTGAAATAGTGTTCCAGCCTTCTAAGTTTCAGAAGTCATTTGCCTGAACACACAGGTACACTTGTCCTCAAACACAGGGCATTGACAGTCTTATGGAGAATAACCAAGACAGGAATTCTTGGGGAAAAGATTGATGTATCAATGTGAAATTAATAATAACCTTTTGAAAACCTTTAAATGACAAGAATTAAAGAGTATGTTTTCATGACATAGATTGTGTATATTTTAAATTTGAATTCCTCTATTTGAGGGATGCACAGACTTCTCAATATCTCACTGAAAATATAAAACTCTGCATTTCATTTCCAAAATTGATCATCTTATTCTTTATTTCAGGTGAAATTTTGGGATTGTTGGGACCCAATGGTGCTGGGAAAAGTTCCTCTATTAGAATGATAGCTGGGATCACGAATCCAACAGCTGGAGAGGTAGCAATCAGTGAAATTGTTTCCATTTCCGTAATAATACTTTATTTTGGATTTTTTTTCCATTTCCGTAATAATACTGTAATTATAATAAATATAGATTACATATTTAGATTACATGTAAGGAAGATTACATGTACGGACCTTGAAGAAGACACTAGGGCTCTGGTCCCCACTCTCTCTCTCTTACTTTCTGGCACCTGATTAGGTAGTTGTGTTTTCTCCATGGTATTGGTAACTCCATGATATTGGTAAACTGTACTTGCTATTTTGAATAGATTTAATATTTCTGTTTATTGTTTTTGTAGTATTTTAAAGTCTATAGTAGAAATTAGAATGTAATCTGGAGCCAGGTACTTTTTCACATGTGAAATTTTGCTTGTATATTAGCGGGTTTCATTGTTTACTGTGATGAATAGGAATCAGTGTCTGTGATATGAATATGGTCTTGATGTTCTAATAGTTTAGTGAAGCTGCTTACTCTCGTAGGTGGAACTGAAGGGACTGAGTTCAGCTGTGGGTCATCAGGACGATGGCTCAGTCACGTTAGGATACTGTCCTCAGGAGAACGTGCTGTGGCCCATCCTGACAGTGAAGGAGCACCTGGAGGTGTATGCCGCCGTGAGAGGGCTGAGGAAGGAGGATGCTGTTGTTGCCATTTCAAGGTACAGCCGAGGGTTGTGTCACCCCTTCCATCTAGAGCTGGGAGGTACCGCTCAGTGAATTCACTAGTGAGAGCACGAAGAGAGCAGGAAGGCCTTTCTATGGTGTCAGAGATTGGTGGTGGAACAGAAATGAGAGACAACACCTGGCTCCCTCCGTGACTGAGTGTGGGGCTCAAAATCATTGAATAAAATACTTGACAAAGAATAAGTAAGGCTACATTCACGAGTAATGACTGTTTCCAGTTTCTAGTGAAAAATGAAAATGGCATAAGCAAATATAGTTTTTCATTCAGAATTATAACTAGAAGCTATTTTATGAGGAAAAATGAAATAACTTATTATGATTAGAATTTTGAGAACAATATTACTATGCTTCCCTCCAATGTCCTCATACTTGTGAGTGTTCTCATTTTACAGAAGTTTTCTCTTAGTGTGATTTTCCCATTGTTTTTCCATCAGATTAGTGAATGCTTTTAAACTTCATGACCAACTGAATCTCCCCGTGCAGAAACTAGCTGCAGGAGCCACTAGAAAGGTATGTATGGTACCCGGTGCTATTCTGAGGGCTTACATGCTATGGGAAGCCAACAGGGGACATTTTTTTCTGCATTACAGCTGTGCTTTGTGCTGAGCATCCTGGGAAATCCATCTGTCCTGATTCTGGATGAACCATCTACAGGCCTAGATATGTCAGGGCAGCAGCAAATGTGGTGAGCATTCTTATAGGTCCCAGACCTGTGATAAAATGTATTGATAAACTTATCTCTGTTGATTAGATTTCTCTTTTTTTTTTTTTTTTTTTTCCGAGACAGGGTTTCTCTTTGTAATGCTGGTTGTCCTGGAAATCACTCTGTAGACCAGGCTGGCCTCAAACTTACTAAGATCTACCTGTCTCTGCCTCCAGAGTGCTGGGATTAAGGGGTGTGTCACCACAGCCAGGCAATAAACTCATCTTTGTAAACATATCCACTGGTTGCTGGTTCAGTGGAGACTGTATCAATTAGCTGCTGTAGCCTGGATGGATAGTAAATGGTCCTTAAAGGTCCATGTGTTGAAGGCTTGGTCATCAGCGAGTAATGCTATTGAGAGGTGCTAGCTAGACCCTTTAGGAGGTAGAGCTAGTATAGGGAAGCTAGGTTGACCATGAAGAAGACACTGGGGCTCTGGTCCCCACTGTCTCTTTTACTTTCTGGCACCTGATCAAGTAGTTGCATTTCCTCCATGCATTCAGCACCTTGGTGTTCTGGTTCCCCAGGTTCAAAGCAATGAATGTAGTCAACCATGGGTTGAAATCTCTGAAATATTTAATGTAGAATAAACTTCTCTTTTTGAGTTGACTATCCCAGGCTTTTTATCATAGTGATACAATCTGATACTTACTAACATAATATCATCTGCCACTATTGCAAAAAGTTCTGATGATCACCTTACAAAGAGAACAGTTAGGTTTGGGGGTCTTTAGTCCATATTAGGTTGGCCTCATTGCTTTGAGGCTGTGGTAAGGTAGCATGTCATGACATGTCATGCATGTCATAGCAGGAACACATGATAGCTCTGGTCACTTCCCAATCAAGGAGCAAAGAGAACAAGGAAGGCACTGAGGTGTCGTGATCCCTTACAGTGGCATATCTGTGATGCGTAGAAAGCATCCACCTAGAGTTCACCTCTAAAAGATCCCATACCCTTCTGATAGCACCACGTGGGACCAAGCTTTTAGCACATGGACCCTTAGGAGACGTTCAGGGCACAAACTGTATCTACAGAGATAATTCATGTTATCAGAAATACAAATTTTTTACAAATGGATGATCTAAATTACTCCACATTCCTGAAGTTTGGGGCTTAAGAAAATCTCTAGGTAGTTTGGCAATGTTTTAGTTAACTTGAAAATATGTTAATTTTGTATTTTAATGATTGAGAATTCTATAACAATCTATTTAACTGCATAGACCCTTAATTTACTAACATAATCTCATCATTTCCTTTTTTCATTATTACATAATCTGACACAATACCTTATCCAATTTATATCACTTTAGTTTTTTTAAAATTACTATCTGTGCATTATCCCTTTGACTAATAATACCTCCAATATAATTTCATATTGGTGATTATCAAGTATCTTCTTCCATTTAAAATAAACCTTTGTTTCTATGCAAACATAGAATTATTTATGAATACATATACGCATCACTCAATTCCAATCGTTGTCACTAGAAACCCAACATTCTTTTTATCTGGTTATCAACCCATCTGCTTCTCCAACTTCTATTATTTTACAGTAAGTATGAAGCAGCATGTCCTTTTATTCATCCTTATTTCATTTAGCATCTCCCAAGGAAAATGAAACTTCTTTTTAAAGTTTAATTTCAATGCCATGAACACAGCTAAAATATAAAAATTTCCTCTTCATTACAAAAAAACTAGTTACCATTTATTTCTATTTCTCTGGTATTTCTGAATATAGGAATATGACTAGTAAACTGTATTTTGTCTATACATTTCACCTTTACTTCTTTATCATTCCTATTCTTTCTTTTTGTTTTAAATTCTATTAATTTTTGCTCACTTCAGGCAGGCAATCCAGGGATTCGTTAAAGACAAGAGGAGTGTCCTCTTGACTACTCATGACCTGGCTGAGGCTGAGGCTCTGTGTGACCGTGTGGCCATCATGGTGTCCGGAAGGCTGAGGTGGGTGTCCCTCCAGAGCCTGATTCTGGATTGCCCGTAGAAACAGCAAGTCACAGTGAGCAGCTAGTCTCTCCCTTTGCCTTCCTCACGGACACCCTTTCCACTGTCTGAAATTTAAGAATAACAAGATTTTCTGACGGTGTTTTCCCCCATCATGTCTTTCTTCTCCCAGGTGCATTGGTTCCATTCAACACCTGAAGATGAAGTTTGGCAACGATTACATTCTAGAACTAAAAGTGAAGGAAACGTCTCAAGTGCCATTAGTCCACAGGGAGATTCTGAAGCTGTTCCCACAGGCCGCTGGTCAGGAAAGGTGAGGGGAGCTGTTCAGAATGGAGAAATATGTATGCTTTACACACTGGGGTTTCTGTTAGCCCTGTGCCAATGGGCGACTCAACTCCACAGGCATGCTTAGAGATCTCAAAAAGTGGTCTGTGGAGTCGTCCAGGTTATTAGAGATTTGGAAACTACAAAGGAGTTTGTGTCTCTTCCCCCAGGAAATAGCAACAAAGATAGACTCTTCCTTTAATAGGCTTTTCTTGCTTCAAAATGGAGAGCATAAAGGAGTGTATGTGTTTTCACATGTGTATGTACCTGTGTGTATGAACATGTGCCCGCACATGTTCCTGTGTGCAGTTAGGTACAGGACAAGAAGATAAAGCAGCAACTGAATTTAAAATCAGGGGGATAAGCACATCAGAGAAATAAGACACAAAATTGTTATTTTCATCTGCACACAATGTAAATGTAATGATTGTCCAAGGTATAATCCAAATCTTGCTCTTACACTTAAATCTTTGGCATCACTAGTTAAAGAAATACTTTTAATAAATGTGAGAATATAATGAATGATAAAGGAAGAGAGTGGTCTGGTCTGAAGACAGCCGGCCCTGAAGGTCTGGTCAGTCTGATTGTCCTTAGGAACACTGCACTGTTAATCTGGGAGTGAGCTTAGCAATAGCAAAGGTTACAGTCAGAGCAGCACCGAAAGGAAAATGTCCTGAATCAGTTCTGTTCCTTAGAGGCTCACAACTGTCCTGCCCCACTCCCCTGCCTTAGATCTCTGTTTACAAGGGAGCTTTGTGATGACAATACTGAACTTTCGTTTGAAGTTATTTTGCAGCCTAGTTTGGACTAGTCTAAAGATACAGTTTAGAATTTCTGCATTTAACAAGTAAACAGTTTGAGCTAACTGGGATATGTAAGAATATAAGTAGTGATAGAGTGTCATCACCAGAAAGGTCTACGACAGCCAGTTCCCTTCAATCATTTCAAAGCTTTTATTGGTAAATACATTGGTTTCCTATTTAACCAATATATTACAGTGTTACAATTATATTTTAAAAATATAAACAGTTGATAATATATATACTTTCTTTATTTTGATGTTCATCGCACTCACCTTGAAATGTAGGGTTGAATCTAATATGTTCCTATTCCAGGTATTTCTCCTTGTTGACCTACAAGCTACCCATAACAAATGTTTATCCTCTATCTCAGGCCTTCCACAAATTAGAAGAAGGTAAGAACAAAACTTTAAATGACTTGGAGAAGAACTTTTGGAAGTTTGATGTATGATGTTTTTTAAAATAGGCATTCCATGGTGTTTTAAAAATATTTTTAATTTTTTTTCTTATTTTGTATAATTCATACCAACTCCTCTCCTCCCTCTTCCCACTCCCCCAGCTCCTCCCATCGTCTCGCTTCCCCAAATCTACCCCCACCAACCGTGTCCTCCCTTTTCCTCAGAAAAGGGTAGTCCTCCCAGGGTTTCCTCTCAAACAGGGAGTAACAAGATGGAATAAGGCCTGGCACTAATCCCTGCATCTAGGGTGGTCTAAGCAATCCAGCAAGAAGAAAAGTGTGCCAGGGGCAGGTTAAACATCAGAGACTCTCCTACTCCAGCTTTTGGGAGTTTTGCAAGAACACCAAGCAGGACAGCGATAGTATATTTAGGGGACCCTGTAGGTTCCATATTTGCCACTTGTTAGAGGTCCTTCCAGTGTCTCCCTCATGGATTCCACTGAGTTTCCATTGCCATAGGTCATCCAATACCCCCTTTTTGTCCTCTAATTCTGCCATCTCTCCATATATACTTTCCCTCTATCCCTCTCCCCCAACCTGTTCCCTCTGTTCCCATTCCTATCCTCCCCCAGTCCACCTGCACCTCCTCTTCTATTCACCCATTTCCAAAGAGATCCCTGTGTCTACACTAGGGCCCTGCTTGTTGCATAGTGTCTCTGGGTCTGTGGATTGTATTTACCTTTGTCCTTTGCTTAACAGTTAATATCCACATATTAGTGAGTGCATACCATGCTTGTCTTTCTGGGACTGAGTTACCTTATTCAGGATGATTTTTTAAAAAATGACATCCATTTGCCTGCAAAATTCATGAAGTCATTTTTTTAAAACTAGCCAAGTAATATTATTTTGTATAAATGTACCACAATATATCTTTATCCATTCTTCAGTTGAGGTCCATCTAGGTTGTTTCCAATTTCTGGCTTTTATGAATAAAACTGCTATGAATGTCGTTGAGCAATTGTCCTTGTGGTAGCATGGAGCATCCTTTGGGTATATGCCCAGGATTGGTATAGCTGGGTCTTGAGGTAGGTCGATTCCCAATTTCCTGAGGAATAGCCATATTGATTTCCATAGTGGCTGTTTGAGTTTGCACTCCCACCAGCAATTTAGGAGTGTTCCCCTTGCTCCACATTCTTGCCACATGAGCTGTCATTAGTGTTATTGATCTTAGCCATTCTGACATGTGTAAGATGGAATCTCAGAATAGTTTTGATTTGCATTTCCCAGATGGCTAGGGGTATCAAACATTTATTTAGGTGTTTCTCAGCCATTTGAGATCTTCTTTTAGAAATCTTTGTTTATATCTGTACCCAAATTTTTTAATTTGGGCTGTTTATTTTGTTGATATCTAGTTTCTTAAGTTCTGTATATACTTTGGATATTAGCCCTCGATCAGAAGTGGAGTTGGTGAAAATCTTTTCCTATTTTGTAGGCTGTCATTTATCTTATTGACAGTGTGCTTTGCCTTACAGAAGCTTCCCTTTCTCCCTTTCCCTCCCTCCCTCCCTCCCTCCCTCCCTCCTTCCTCCCTTCCTCCCTTCCTTCCTTCCTCCCTCCCTCCCTCCCTCCCTCCCTCCCTCCTTCCTCCCTCCTCCCTCCCTCCCTCCCTCCCTCCCTCTCTTCCTCCCTTCCTTCCTCCTCCTCCCTCCCTCCCTCCCTCCCTCCCTCCCTCCCTCCTCTTCCTCCTTCCTTCCTCCCTCCCTCTCCCTCCCTCCCTCCCTTCCTTCCTCCCTCCCTCCCTCCCTTCCTTCCTCCCTCCCTCCCTCCCTCCCTTCCTTCCTTCCTCCCTCCCTCCCTCCCTCCCTCCTTCCTTCCTCCTCCCTCCCTCCCTCCCTCCTTCCTTCCCTTCCTTCCTTCCCCCTCCCTCCCTCCCTCCCTCCCTCCCTCCCTCCTTCCTTCCTTCCTCCCTCCCTCCCTCCCTCCCTCCCTCCTTCCTTCCTTCCTTCCTCCCTCCCTCCCTCCCTCCCTTCCTTCCTTCCTCCCTCCCTCCCTCACTCTCTTCCTCCCTCCCTCCTTCCTCCCTTCCTTCCTTCCTTCCTTCCTTCCTTCCTTCCTCCTCCTCCCTCCCTCCCTCCCTCCCTTCCTTCCTTCCTTCCTCCCTCCCTTCCTTCCTCCCTCCCTCCCTCCTTCCTTCCTTCCTTCCTTCCTCCCTCCCTTCCCCTCCCTCCCTCCCTCCTCTCTTCCTCCTTCCCTTCCTTCCTTCCTTCCTTCCTTCCTTCCTTCCTTCCTTCCTTCCTCCCTCCCTCCCTCCCTCCCTCCCTCCCTCCCTTCCTTCCTTCCTCCCTCCCTCCCTCACTCTCTTCCTCCCTTCCTTCCTCCCTTCCTTCCTTCCTCCCTCCCTTCCTTCCTTTCTTTCTGGTTTCACTTTTCTCTGTAGTTTCACTTACCATTTATTTTATTTTTTGTTTATTTTATTATATATTTAAATGCTTATGAATACAATACCCACATCTCTCCCGCTAAAACACACAAAAAAGACAAGGATTTTGTCTCTTCCCCCTACTATTCTGTTATTGCCAACATCTAAGAGTGACTCTCTCACAGGAGATTCCTACCGTATAAGTGTTAAACTTTAAACAAGTGAGTATCTGGTGAAAACTGTCATGTAGATCTCCTAAGACACCCAGTGGAGACCTGAAAAGTAACGACCACTGAAGAGAGTATTGATTGGGTCGTCTCAATGAGTATGGAGTGATATCTTGCTCATATTAAGGAATATTTGATCAGTGGTGTATCTCCTCAAGGAATATATATATATATATATATATATATATATATATATATATATATATATATATATGTCTCCCATAGACATACACACTGAATAGCAGACATTAGCAAAATATATGAGAAAAATTCCAATATTAGGATGCATTTGGTATGTAATCATATTAACTTTTTGTTAGCACAAATCTTTGAGAAAATTTGCTGAAAACTTTCAAATCTAACGATCTGTAGAAACCTCACATGCCTTCTCCTATGTGAACTCCATACATACCTTATGATATTGTTCTGTTCTGCATTTATTTATTCAATTTATCTTTTATTTATTTATAATTTTATTTTGATATGCATAATTTGTCAATTTTCTTGACAGTGAACTGTAAGCCTATACTCATTGTCTTTACTGATTTATTTTTCAGTAAAGCATACCTTTGACCTGGAAGAATATAGCCTCTCTCAATTTACACTGGACAAAGTGAGTCAATTTTTTAAATTGCCTCATCACTATAAATTTCATGAAAGGGACACAAATTTTCCATGTTCTTTTGGAGGACCACCAACAGCTTAGTAATTGCTTTTCTTTCTTGTCTCCTACTTAGGTACTTTTAGAACTGTCAAAGGAGCAGGAGCTGGGAAATGTTCATGAAGAAGCCGATACAACCTTGAGACGGAACCTCCTCCCTAACTCTGATGAAGTTTAAAGTCTCAGATCTAATTGTTCTGTTACCCTACAAACTTATCTCTTATATAGTAATTAGCATAATTGACAATTTCAAAGATAATTATATCAACACTACGCATATTTTATCTGCTTAGTCAACAACCAGATAAAATTTACAATTATCCATGTCTTAGAATTTAGAAGTTATAAGGAAGTACACAATATGAGTAAAGGAAAACCACCCTGAACCAGGTACTGGGCACTGTAGAAACAAAGCCACAATCTCAAATTTTAAGAATATTAGTTTGTATCGGGCTGTGTTGGTGCACGCCTTTAATCCCAGCACTTGGAAGACAGAGGCAGGTGGATCTCTGAGTTTGAGGCCAGCCCGGTCTACAGAGCGAGTTCCAGGACAGCCAGAGTTACCACAGAGAAACCTTGTCTCAAAAAGTATGATAAGTTATTTTTCCTAATTCCTTTCCATGAATTATTTCAACATTAGTAGACAAGGCCATACACTCACAAATAAATAAGTACACATCCTGAAAGCAGTTCAAATAGAACTTTTTGAAAACAAAAGGAGTGACAGTAATAATTGTTCTTTAAAAATAGTCTTCTGTATATTTTATACTAATTTAAGTTCATATTCTGTTATATTTCTGTATTTGCACATGTGAACCCCTTATTCATATCTCTCATATGTCAACTTTACACATTATTTTAATTTTTTCTTGAAATAGTTACGCTATCTCAAATATCACTAGAAAATATTCACTAAGTAATTTTTCTATATGTGCTGGAGAGATGGCTCAGCAATTAAGAGTGCTTGCTGCTCTTGCAGAGGACCTGGGTTTGTGCCCCAACACTCACATGGCCGTTCATAACTGTCTGTAACTCAGTTCAAAGGATCTGATGCCATCTTCTGTCATAGATGGGCTCCTCACACATGTGGTACATAGACACACTCAGACATCCAGGAATACATAAAATAGTTTTTAAAGAGTATTTTATAATAGAGAAAATGCAGAAATTAGATAAGTGTAATAAAAAAGACTCTATAATTCTTTCATATAAAAATTCATTTGTTTACTTCCTTTAATCCATTTTTGTAGAGTTGTTACCATATGTAGTATATATATTTCCTAACTACATACTTATAACATTGGAGTTTTACCTGCATTTAAATTTATAGTAATGTTGGAGCTTTGTATGTTTACATTCAAATTTGTGTTAATTTTTTATATTCTTCATTCATTTATTTTTGTGCCTTAATCTTTTTATTACCCATTACAGGATTTCTATGTAATGAAATAATTTAGCTGTGAATTTCACAGATGAACACCATTACCTGGAAGGCTGATCTGTTCAAGAGCCAAACTTTTTGAGTGATGCTTCAAGTTTGAAAATTTCTTGCCTGACATGTGACAGGTCAAGGTCAAATCAAGGCTCACTAAAGCCGTCGTATTAAATTGATTTTGGGCTAAGTGTATAAAGTGCATCTGAGATATACTTGAGTTGCATGCCAGAATTAAAGTCCTATATCAAAGGTATCTAATTACACATGGAAAAACTATCCAAACCTCATAACACCTCAGCATTACTAACAAGAGATAGTTAGCCTGTCCCACCATTACAGCCAAAGGTTCTGTTTCTAAAGCTATGATGAATAATCTATAGTTAACTATTCAGGAGCCAACAGTCTGTTTTTAATAATTTCTGTTGATTTCAGAGCCATGATTTTCCTTGATGGCTCCAAGAAATATAATCAATTTTCAGTTTTCCTAAAAGTAAAGAAACGCTGGTTCCCAAACTGCTTACTTGTCAGAGGTAATGGAATTAACTTTCAAGTGCTATGTATTTCAAATTAATGAAAACTTTTATTTACATCCATACCTGGGCTATTATCTAACATGTTGGGTAGTGTAGTTTCTAAGTTAATCATCAGTATTTTAGCCTTATCTTCAACGGTGAAGATTTCTAGGGAATTTAGTCGTGATCATGCTTCTCTCCTCCAAATAACATTAAAAAAATACTTTAGCTATCTATTGTGTTTACTACCCTCCCACAGAAATTAGTCATTATTATAATGATTCTGTGCATCAATATTCATTTCATTTACAAATGGATTTGTAAATTGTGAGCATGCAGCTCCTTCCTTTCAAGTGAAATTGTTAATACTTTTCTCAGAGATAACTATAAAAGACAAAATCTCATGCTTTTTCCCCTACAATGATAGTGCTCACTCTATGCTCACACAATGAATTATAGTTTAGCTGGCTTACCAATCAGCATTTGTCCTTGTCTTTCATTGTTTATCAGTTTTAGTAGCAAATGTTTCTATCAATTCACTAAATTCAGTCAGTAGGTAATCTTACTGATTAACTTTTTATGATTTTATTCATGTATATAATATATTTTGATCATGCTTATTCTTGTTATCTTCTGTTGTCTCCCTCCCATCCCAATGGATTCTTTCTGCCTACCACTTATTTCCATTCTGCTTTTGTGTGTGTGTGTGTGTGTGTGTGTGTCTGTGTGTGTGCATGTGCCACTGAGTTTAACTAGGATTACTTGGATGAGCAAAGGTGGGGGTTATTTACCACAGCATGGGCAATTTATCAGTGGATGACTGCAAAATGACTCACTCTCTGTCCTGATTTGTTGTTGTTGTTGTTTTCTTGTCAATTTGATACTAGCAAGCTTTGTTAGGGAAGAGATCACCTCCGCAAGAATGGCCTGTACGCAAATCTGTGGGGGCATTTCCTTCATTATTGATTTGTATGGGAAGACTCAACCCACTGTGGAAAGTGTCACATCTGAGATGTTCCTGGATAGTACAAGAAAGCCAACTGTGCAAGCTATGGGAGCAAGCTAGTAAGCAGTGTCCTTCCATGGCCTCTACTACAGTTCCAGCATCCAAGTTCCTACCTTGACATCCCTCAGTGATGGACTGTGACCTGAGAATTGTAGGATGAAATAAAATTTTTCCTCCCAAGTTGATTTTGTTATGGTGTTTTATCAAAGAAATAGAAACTCAAATGAAGACAGCCTCCTCCAACAACTATAGCTGCCAATAGCTCCCAAGGGAGGGGTAAAGTCTTTCCAGAGCCCATCTTCCATTTGGGTTTGGTAATATATATTGTTTTGAGGCATCAACTTAGATACAAATTTTAATTTTATGGTAAATAACACCACCTACATCAGCAGGATATTCCGCAAGGCTTGAAAGCCCTTATCACTGTTACATAATTTTCTAATCTCTTTAATGTTTCTTTATAGAATCAGTACTTCTCTCAGTCATTTATCACACCCATTGCTACCCTTAAAATTTCTATTTCACTCATAGAGTCTCTCTTTACTTCATATTTTAACATCCTCTCAGTTTTAATTTTTTTTTTGTATATTCAAGACAGGGTTTATCTGTTGTAAGCCTGGCTGTCCTGGAACTCAGTCTGTAGACCAGGCTGGCCTCGAACTTACAGAGATCTGCCTGCCTCTGCCTCCTGAGTGCTAGGATTAAAGGTGTGTGCTACCACCACCTGGCCAGTTTTAATTTTTTATGAGTTATCATACAATATATTTGTTCATATTCTTTTCCTTGTCCCAATTTCATATTCTTCCTTTAAAAAAGCTCAAAATGAAACCTAAACAAAATTACACACACACACACACACACACACACACACACACACGCACATTTTGTACTTTTTTAGTCCTTTAGTACTTTTTTAGCCCTGAGCTAATTTTTTTCTCTCCAATTGCAAATAGCTACTTCACACAACAAACAGCCTTCTCTTGACCTAAAACTAATTGTTTTTAGCTGCTACCTAAATATTTCATAACCATATTTCTAGAGAGCTATGGATAATATTGTGCTTCTCCATTTCATATTTTTCACTATACACTGAAACTCAAAACACATATACTGAGCAGCTTTCATATAATATGATTTGTGAGAATTACAGTACAGATTCTCTTTTTAAAAAATGATAAGACATTATGACATCCCAGGTATGTGCTGGGATCAGATACCTCATCTTCTGTAAGAATGGCCTTAACTCATCTCTTCATCTCCTTGTATGGATTGTTTATCATCATCTGCATCTTTACCCTATGTGGTAAGAGATGAGTATGTCCAGTCTATAAAGAAATGAGTTGTACGTATGTCATATGAGCACCTGACACTGGTGTGAACCCTTCACAGGATTAGAGTAAAGAGGCATTCTAGGGGCAAAAGGTGATCAAAGCTGAACTCCAAAAGGTTCATACAAGCTAAGGAGATAGATATCCTTAGGGGAGAGCCAGTGTTGAGTTGGGAATAACACAAGGTTAGAAAATAGGGATAAATAGATCACAGTACAGTAACAGCTCAATATGACTGGAGCTGTAGACAAGGCAAGAGAAGGGTGGGAAGAGAAGCAGAACCAGGTGGCAGAAAGTCATGTGTGATTTCAGCGTAGGCAGGCCATCATCAAGGCGTCATTGGGAGGATTGTAAAGAAAACATATCTTCAGGATTGTTTATTTGGTATGAAAAAGGATTTTGTTCTCATTTTGAAAAGGCAAGTAGGCAGAAGATAGAGACATACAATATATCTCCAATATCTGATAAATTCCCAGGTACAACAAGAGTGAAGAGTGAAGCAATATTTGACAAAAGTATTCATTTGGAAATTTCCCAGGACTTCAAAACCTCAAGATCTTTGTTAGTTACTACAAAGTTTCATGCAAGAGAAAACAAAATATACACCTGAACATGTTATGATATTTCATATGATTGTGGTTAAAGAGAAAAATCTTTAAATTTCCTAGTAAGAAAAAATAAAGTACCCCAATTGAGGAGTAATAAAATTAATTAACATTTAAAAAAATATTTAATGCACATGTCTCTGACTCGTGTAGATGTGCCATATGTATTCGGAAGTGCCTGCAAAGCCAACAGGAGGAGTTAGATCCCTTAGAGCTGGAGTTACAGGTGGGTGTGAGCTACCCCACAAGAGTTCAGGAAACTGGACTCAAGTCCTCTGCAAAAGCAACAAGCTTTCATAAATTCTGAGCCACCTCTTCAGCACCTACATATTCATTCTTACCAGCAAAACTAGTCAGGAGTCAAGGAAAGTGCACATTATATTTTAATGTGGATAATACACTATGTATGGTGGGCAAAATTTATAACCCAACAAGGAAGACAAGAGCAACATTTGACATGCCTTTTCCCTTTTTACTATTTTGTTCCTCAAATTCCGAAGATATTTTAAAATTATTTTCTATTTTTATGCATACAGGTGTTTCGCTGGCATGTATATCTGTGTACCATATATGTGCCTATATTTGTTGCCTGTGGCCAGAAGAGAGCACATTGGGTCCCCTGGAACTGAAGTTATTGATAGTAGCAAATCACCATGTGGGTGCTGAGATTCAAACTCAGGGTTCTTGGGAAGAGCAGCCAATGCCCTTAAGCTGGGCCATCTCAACAGCCCCGGATTCCAAAGATTAAAATTTAAAATTATCCCTTGGATAGCATCACATATGCTCTAGATCTCATACATGTGGAGACTTCAGAGTTAATAAGTATCCATCCTTACGTGTTGAATATGAAAAGATGTTCAATTATAATTGGAGCTTCTATCACAAATCTGTCTTGGTGAACAAAGCATATGTTATAAAATGTGCGGATGAAAGAACTAAAGCAGGATCTGAAGAGATGGCTCAGTTGTTGAGTGCATTGGGTGCTCTTGCAGAGGACCTGGGTTTGATTCCCAGCACTCACATAGTCATTTACAACTATCTCTAAACTTCAGTTTCAGGGATACACTGTCCTCTTTTTCTCCACCACAGGTTCCAAGCTCACAAAGAGTACACATACATACATGAGGAGAAATCATTTATGTATATAAATGATATATTTAGATAACAACGGTAAAATAAATTACTTTAAAATGGGAAGGATCAAATGGAATGCAAATTATTCAACAGGTTAAAATTGTTTCAGTTGTTTGTGGTAGAAAACCCCCAGAATTTCTCCTTTTTTCTCTTATCACTATGTAGGAATGGTTTTTCTCATTTCTTCTGATATTGTTTGCATACCCATTATGCTCCAGTTTTCATCAAGTTCATGTTGCTCCTCAAATGCCTGAGATGGATCTGGGAAGCGTTGATAATTTCAATAATTCTAATTATATTGCTGCATTTGCTCCTGAGTCCAAAGCCACCTATGAGATAGTGAACAATGTGGCATCAAAGCCATTCATGAAAGGTATGTTTAGTGGCAGTTCATTGAATAATTTTCCTTCTTTCAACATACATAAATTCATTTTAGGAATTTCCTGAAAAAATGTGTTTGATGTGATATTTCTGGCACTTATTAATGACATTGATGAATATTATTTTCT
Organism: Cricetomys ansorgei; assembly: GCA_026225945.1. NCBI lineage: Eukaryota > Metazoa > Chordata > Mammalia > Rodentia > Nesomyidae > Cricetomys > Cricetomys ansorgei. The sequence continues at coordinate 4,547,678 of JAMJFZ010001881.1, forward strand.
TATATCAAGAAGTATATTTTACTCCAGTAACCTATTTGAGCAACAACATTAAAGGGGGTTAATATGTTTAATAAAGCCTATCAAAATGAGAAGAGTCCTGGGATGTTTAAATGTAAGATTCTGGGAATATTCAATACCAGTGGCAGCATGACTTTTTAAAATACTTTCAAATATGCTAAAATCAAGGGAGAAAGTGAGTATCAATGTCAAACTCACAGGCAGTGTTTCCAACAAAGGCAGGTGACAAAGTGCTCCCTGTATTTCACCATGTAAATGATGGGAAAGAAAACACTTACAACCCTTTGAGGAGCATGACCTCTTTCTGTGGGGTTGGTACAAAAGTTAAGAAGCTATGGGATACTGGAAGAGTTGAAAGAGACTCAGTTTACAGTTAATAAGTATCCACAGGACAGAAACTAAAACATTTTTTAGCAATTGTATTGGCAGCATAGTCCCAGAATGCAGTTCTGAGACATTACACATATAAAGTAGAAGAGACCAAATAGGTACTCATGGGATAGTCTGATTTTCTCACCCCATGACCTTGAAACCACTGAGTTTTGGTGTGGAAGAAAGGAGAGGTAACATTCTAGGCTAGAGATTTTATGGGGTGAAAGTTCCTGTCTTTCCAAATAGCTAGGAACCTACCAGAACTAATAGGTCAAAAAAGCCAGCAGCCAACTTGGCAAAAGTTGGGCTTCGACTCATGTGATGATCTAGATCTCAACCAATAAATATTTTAAGCCCATACTTTTAGGATGAGGTGGAAAGAAATATTTAACTCATTTTTTTATTAGAAGTGAAAATTTTTAAATTAAGAGGAAATAGCATCAGGAACCCCATGTAACCCAAGCTATTATTACATATCCAAATAGACAATAGAAACTACTCTTTTATAAGTATTTTCTATTAGTAAATAAAAAAAGTCATAGAAATAGAACATCACAGCTTTGAAACCCCTATTGGATGGGTGAATCAAGTTACTTAGAATCAATGACAGTAATCATGCCCACAAAGAGACCATCAGAAGTTATGAGTGAGCCTCTAATCTACCAACACACTACCTCCTGTGGTCTGGCAAAAAGAATCATATCTGAGTTGGACTAGGCCTCCTAAATAGCTATTGGATTTCAGGAAATCTGTTGCAAAACAAAGGAACATGTTGAATTACATCAAGAATATGTGTACAGCAAAATCCAGACTGCAAAATTATGTGGGTTATCTGGCTTGTGATGAATAATAGCCATTTAACTTATATGGATTAGAACAAATAGTTACTTAAGTAAACAGTATTTAAATTTAACAGCTGTAAGTCATCTTGTCTCTTTGGCCACATGACACTTGTCAAATGGAAATATCGTATTCTATTAGCAGACAAGTCTGTGTATGTGTGCATTGAAATGGATGGATTAGTACGGCTATTATTTAATATTCATCGTGGCTTAAATTTTTGACTAAATTCTTTGAAGGGGCATGGAATATTTCAATAAGAGTATCAGCCAGGGTCTGGATATATGGTTCAGTTGCAAATATAGTACTTGTCACTCTTGTCGGGGTCCTTGGTTTGATTCCCAGCCTCACATAATGGTTCACAAACATCCATAACTCCAATTTCAGGGACTTTGAAGGCCTCTTCTGACTTCCTCAGGCACCAGGCACACACGTGGTACAGGCAAACAAATTCATACAGAAGATTAGTAAATCTAAAAAAAAGAGTATTTGCCATAGAATATTTCCAGTGTTAGACCATTAGAGATCTCCCACTTCATTCCAAGTGTGTGTATCAGGGAAGAAATAAGTTGAACATAAAATGACTTCAACACACTTGAATCTGACATGCTTACTTTGGGCCATATAGGAATCTTATTGACTATTACCTTTCTTCACATGGCAGGAAGAACAATCGTGGCGTGTCCTGATGAAAAAAGCATGAATGAGTAGATTTAAATTACTGAATAGATGCAGTGAGAGTCATCTTTAAGGAGATGTTCTCATATCATTTGAAATTTTCTTGGGGTCAGAGGATCCCTAAAATGAAAGAACACAAAGACCATTCAGGTAACTTTGCCATCAGGAAGACATATATTAATGTAGCTATTGCTATTATGTTATTAGTCCCAAGGGGAACAAATGAATGACACAAACATCTATGTTAATTTCTAAGCATGAGTGGATTGATTTTTATCCACTTATCCACTTATGGATTCTTATCCATATAAAAATGTATATATTTTTAAATGCATACTTCTATTGATATATATTCCTTGTATATAGTGATGGATTTAATAAAGACATTCATTCAAGTCTGTTGTGCACTTTGACCATATTTACCCCCACCCTCTCCCTTCTCTAATCTCTCTATTATTTCCATTCAGTCTTTTTTCTATGAATGAAATTTCCCTATCATTCATATGAATGACACTTATGTCATTCATATATATGTATATGCGGCTTTATGTATTTATATAAAACCTAAGATCTGTACATGAGAGGAAATGTGATAATTTATCCTGACTTTAACTCATTTTGTTTAATATGATGACCTCTTGTTGCAACCATTTTCCTGCGAACATCATCATTCTTATTCTCTATGGTTGAATACAACTTCATTATTATAGGTGTGTCCATTCACCTGTGGACAGATGCCTAGACGGGCTCTGTGCTGACTAGTGTGAATAGTGCTGTAGTGAACGTAGGCGCTCACGTGTCTGTGGTATGCTGGCGTGGAGTCCTGGCGTGCATACACTTCAGCTATTTTCATATATAATAGCTCTGTTTTTAGTATTTTAGGAGTCTGCGTGCTTATTTGAAAGTTACACTTTTAAGTTCATTGTTTCATTAAGAACTTAAAGCCTTGCCATGAGATCAAGGGCAGCCTGAACTGCAGAATGAGATCTTGTTTCAAAGAACTGAAAGTTACATCTGTTATTATTTTTATATATTTTACTAAAATCTTCAAGAATTATCCTGCTCAGTCATCCCAACCATTTAAAAATAGCTCAGTTGTTTCTGTGTTAGAGAGATGGTTCTTTTTTGACATAAGCAACAAAAGGAGGGAGATGAAAAAGAAAAACATTTAAATGGAAATAATTATAAAATCGAATGAAAACTAATCAAAATGTAATATTAAAGAATGTTCACAAAACAATTCTGGCATGTCCTCCCTAGACATGCTCTACAACCTGAACCAATAATCCTTACCATATACTGTATTATTACAGATTTTTAACACATTTTGGAGAATTGGAGTTTTTTATTTATCCCATAACCAAGACTGCCTGGACACATAATAGTGGTTTTGTCTTCTTTTCTTGAAACTCCTTGTGAAGCAGTGAAGAGCAAAATAACATGTGAAAATTCTATCTTCTGGGAGAAGCCTTTCAAGCTGACATTAATGCTGGCATCATAGAGGTGAGTGTTAAGTTAAAGGAAACTAAATGCATCGTATATTGAATTTTGATATGCATCTTCTTATTTTGTCATTGATTAGCTGTTAGCCACTGAGCATAATATGCCAAAGAGCATCTTTATCTGGACTATAGTGTCAAGATACTGGTGACTTGAATATGTACACAGTACAGTCACTTTTAAGCAGAGATTCTGGTATTACAGAGGTAGAAATATGGAAATACAGTCCTTATAATGGTTCATGATCTATTGTGGGATAGTCAACTGTGTGCTGCCTAAACAATAAAACAGGAGCTACTTTCATTAGACATTCCAGAGAAAATGTAGTTTGAAGTGTTTATCCAGTTATATATCATTTATTTATATCATTTATTTATCTATTTAATTTTTTTGAGAGGGTTTCTCTGTTGTAACTCTGGCCATTCTGGAATTCACTCTGAAGACCAGGAGTATTTCAAACTCACAGAGATCCATCTGCTTCTGCCTCCCGAGTGCTGGGATTAAAGACGTGCACCACCACCTCCAGGCTCCCCAGTTAGTTTCTATTATAACATTTTCTTTTCAAAATTTCTAAAATAACAGATAACATTCTGTACTTTAGAAATTATTTTTGAGAATTCCATGTATATAATGTGTACATGTGTACAGTGGAACATTCCCCCTCCAACTTCCCCATGTCCTTCACAAGCAATCACCTTATTTTATTTTGTTTTCATAATCCATTAAGTAATGCCCACATGTGCATGTGTGTGGGCCTATCCACTGGAGTATAGGAAACCAATCAGTGACAGTATCTCCATAAAAGATGATTCTTCCTCTCCTGGAAACTATGCATTGACAGTATCTTCTCAGTATGGGATGGGATCTGGAGCTCCTCTATCCCACCTATACCAGTATTGAATGGTTTGTTCAGGTAACCACAGTGTTCTTAGTTCGTGACTGTAATAGTCGCATCCTGTCTAGAAACAGTATTTCTTAGCACTCCTTCCCATCTTTCAATGCTTGCATTCTTTCTGAACCTTGGTGGTGGTGATGTAATATAGATGTCCCATTTGTCCTGAACGTTCAGTCTCTTTATCTCAGAACTTTGACCAGTTATTTATTGAGTGCCCTTATCCACTGCAAAAAGAAGCTTCTTTGATGAAGGCTGAAGATAGTACGGGTTTATGGGTTTGCTGGCTAGTTTTATGTCAGCTTGACATACTGTGGGCAGTGCCATCCTTGGGCAGGTAGACCTGGGTTCTATAAGAAAACATGCTGAGGAAACCATGGGAAGCAAGCCAGTACACAGCACTCTTCCATGGTCCCTGCTTCAGTTCCCATCTCCAGGTTCCAGGCTTGCTTCAGTTCCTTTCCTGAATTCCCTCAGTTGTGGACTTATGAGTTGTAAGGTGAAATAAACCCTTTCCTCCCCAATTTGACAATTTGGGGAACAATTTGACAGCATGGCTGTTTAGCAAAATAGTAATAGCAGGTTTTCTCCTAGGGCCCATGACCTCCCCAGCCATAGGCTTTTGACCAGGATTACAGTACCAAGCATGAAATTTACTACTGTGGAACAGACCTCAATTCCAATCAAAAAGTAGTTATTCACCCGCTAATAGCTGTGCCGCTATTGCAATGGGCACATCTTGTCTGGCATGTTAGTACTGTAACATACATGGTCCAGTGCTGAATAAGACTGCTGATGTCTTTTCTCCCTCAGCAGCCTACATCTTACCTTCTGGCTTGATGGAAGCTGGCCAGTAGGATGTTTCCTGAGTAGTTGGGTATTCATTTTTCTATGTCCTTTAGCCAAAGTATGTGGTGTCTTAGGCAATAGGGTCTTACCATACAGTTATGGTGGGTGTCCAAAGACAGTGGTGGTGCCTGTGTTTTTTGAAATCTCTAGTGCCTCAGTTTTGGAAAACTTTTGAAGAAGGTTCCAAAACCTGGCTTGTAATGCCACTCAGCATGTTGGGATGTTAGTAACCAGTGTATTCTCCAATTCTTCCTCTTACTAAAGGTTTAAAAAAACCCTAAATTTTCTGTCCCTGAAAAAGACAACACTGTCTTTACATATGATCCCCATAGGTGCACTATTTTCCATCACCTTCACAGAATTTTCAATCAGAAAACCTCTTCATTCAGGAATGGAAAGGCTGACACTTCATATCTGGTTCTTACTGGAAAAAAAATCATGTTAAAATATCCACAGGGTAGTTTTTTTTTCTTTCTTGGCCATAGTTAGTACATTTTATAGCATGCCTATGAATGTTAACAACAGTTCATGAAAGTGAGATAGAGAGATAAGGACTCTGAGCCCACTTAAGGGATTATCTTTTTTGAGAATATGGAAATGAATAGAAACTAATACCAGTGGATACAGAAATGGTGATAAGTAGATCATCCTAGGTCCATGAACTAGAGACTAGAGTAGAGATAGCTGGCAGAAAAGGTTTACTATTATAGAATCAACAGAAGATTCTGGAGCATCTGTAGATAGAAACTGCTTTAGAGACTACACTTTCAAATATCTATCCCATGCAGGGCATCATAAAATGTTTATAGGAGGAGCTCTTTGGAAATATCACCATTTCAGTTTAAGACTATGAGGCTATTCTCACTGAAACCACCACATTCCATGCTCCCTGGCTCCCATAGTGTTGGGGGCCAATGATACCCCGGCTGTGGACGTAACCAGATTGACAAGGATCCTGGTTTTTCCCTTAGCTAGGAGTCTGAAGCCCACTAACTGCTTTGCCCCTTTCTCATCTTTACTGTATGGTGACAAAAGCCTCTCATCAATAATATTGTCTATTTTGGCCTTATAGTAAAAATCAAATCTATTCCTGGGCTGGCTGGGAGAGGAGCAATGCCATCTCAACTCTAAGCAATTGTAACAGTCTTACTGGCCTTCAAGTTTTTGGCATGTGTGAATACTATTCATGCTTTCTGTAGAGATATAAAAAATTATTCTCGGTAACTCACCTTCCCATAGAGACAAAGCCATAGTCAAGAACAGAAACAGAGTCTCGACAGTATGTTAGCAAGCTTGAAATAGCAAATAGATAATTCACCCCTGAATGCCTGCTCCCCCCCCCTTTATTATAGCAAGCATACAGACCTAAAGTTCAGCTATTCATTAATAGATTATTGTGTTAAGGCTACCCACTAAAATTAACCTTGAAGATTAGAAAGCCTGCAGCTAGGAGGGGATGAACACTCTTGCATTGATGTATGCCCAAACACCTGCATTCCTGTTAGATAAGAAGTTAGCGTTTTGCTGTTTCAGTCAGGACAATTTTCTGTCTTGAGGGGAGTCTTGTAATTTTTTCCCCAATGTACACGTTGTTAATTTTTCTCTCTTAACTTTTCTTACTTCTAATTCTTTATTTTTATTATTAAAGAAAACGCTCTTGTGTGTCATTATCATCATAAAGTGTATTCTGTATGTCTCTTTAAATCGCATAAGCGTATCAACTAAAGGGTCCCATAAAAAAGTGAGGTACTGCGCTCACTTGTCATAAGTTCGTTGTTTATCCCCCTTTGTGAAGGCCAAGGAACCCCGTGTGGACTAGAGCTGGACTCGACTCCCCCACCATAGGCTTATGCGCATATCATAATGCAGAAGGCATTTAGTCTAACTTTAAAAGTCTCCATAGTTTTTCAGCCTCAACATGATAGTAAAATTCCAAACTTCAAGTCTCTTCTGAGACACAGGGCAATCTCTTTCCTTATAAACCTCAGTAAAATACAAAATTAAAGTACATACTTTGAACATATAATGCTATGATATACACATGACCATCCTAAAAGGGAAGACTGTAGGCACAGTGAGCCATAGCAAGACTGAGGCCCAGCAGGGCAAATCCCAAATCCTGTAACTCTGTGTCTGGTATCAAAGGGCTTAGATGGCTCCACCTTTCCAGCTTTGCTGACTATAGCACAGTTCTCTCAGACTGGTTCCACTCCTTTTCCATTTGATACTTTATTTCACAGTGAAAGCTAAAGGTTTGGTTGTAGTAATTGACTCCATTTGTTTTCTCTTAAAGATGACTGTTGACCTAGATGTGAGCTTCTGTGTTACTTAACATACTAGCAAAGAAGACTTGGCGCTTTTCAAATTGGAGCCAATGCTGTAATGACGTAAGTGTCTAAATTCAAAGATTTATTTTACATTTTATTTTTTTCTTCTTTTGTAACTTCTGGAAATGTTCTCCAGTCGACAAGCCCCTCTTCATAAGTCCATTTTAAGCTTCCATTTTTATTTTCCATTGTCTTTTATATTGTATAGTTTACCATCTTTCTAGGCTTTCAGATGTGTACCTTACTTAATCGTTGGTTCTTTCCTGATACTGCTTCCTGGTTTATCTTAACATTTAGGACTTCCATTCAGCCTGACAGGTAGGAAGTCATTGCTCTGAGTTATTGCATCTGTTCTTTGTGGTGAACAATATACTGTAACGTAATTTCACTATTTAGCCCTGTGAAGTTGCTACAATGCTAATGTTGCATATAGGAGTGCTAAGATATACAGTAGGACAGCACAAGTGAACAAGCCCTACTTGTCAGATCCACGTTTTTGGGTTTCCGGTGCCTGTTTCCAAACTCTGTCCAGAAATGACTTTCATGAGGTCTCTCTGAACATTGGTGTTTCTGGATCGCTCGATTCTTCTAACATGTCTTCATATTCTAATGTTAGTCAATGGTTCAAAGGCCATCAGAATGATCTGGACAAACACCCTGGGAGAAAAACAAATGGCCCATTGCAAAATATAGTGAGTTTTCACAGTCAGTTAAAAGAAATATAAAAAAAAGGTCATTTTGAAAAGATTATTTTCTAGTTTAGGAAATTAAAAAGGCCACAATGCTGATAGAAGCAAGGAAGTTCAAAAAAGAAGTATATTAATTTTTTTTATGACATGGTCTCTCTGTAGCCATGATGCCCTGTAACTCACTATGTAGACCAGGATGACCTAGAATTCACAGTGATTGGCTTGTCTCTGCCTCCTGAGTTCTGGGATTAAAGGTGTGTATCACTATACCTGGCTAGAAAGTTAGGTCAGTATTGGACTTGGTGCATTAGATGAAAGAGGAAGCACATAGGATTGGATACTTCCTGTAGAATATTTTTACAGTAAGGAGAGATCCAAGGGAAATGGAGATGATGCACATTATCAGAGTCATCAGGCTGGAGCTGAGGCCAAGCAGAAGATACATTGGAGAGAAAAGCACAGCGATTTAGATGAGTAAGTTAGGAAGTACTTACAAATAGAAGGCATAGGACAGAGGAGGAAAACATATTTAGATAGACTAGTAAAACAGAATAGGAAATGCTTATCAACTAATAAATAACATTGGCCTGTAGGAATCCAGAGGAAAGGGTCGATAACATTGGAGAGAACTTTCACCACAGAGTGAGGTTAGGAGAAGGGGCTATGATGACCCAGGTTGCACTTTTCTGTACTTAGGAATGCGCATTTGTGCCTGGTATTCTGATTCTTTTTATATCTTTATTGATACTTTCAGAACAGTTTTGTTCTACTGCTTCTCTGCTCAAATGCATGCAAATGTGCACACGTACACACACTCACACACAATCTGTCTCTTTTTCATTCTATTTCTTTAGTCTATGGTTAGTGTAGTAACATATTTACTGGAAAAATAATTGACTGTTTATAAGATACATTAATGCCTTAAGAATCTTCTCATAGTAAAGCAAACTGGTTAAAAATGAAGAGACAGCCTAGAAAATGGGAAAATATTTTCAAACAATTGACCTGGCCAAAGGATTATAATCCAGATTACATAATGAACTCCAAAAATACACAAACTCAAAGCAATTCGAAAATATGAAAATAGACCAATCAGCTGAATACATATTCTTATACAAAAGAAATATAAATTGCCAACAAACCTATGAAAAGATATTCAATATCATTAGCTGTCAGGAAAATGTAAGTCAAATCTATACTGTAATATCATTATCCTGTAATAAGAGTGGGTATTGAGGACAGAAAATCAACCAAAATAAACAAATGTGGAGATGCAACTGTGGAATAAAGAGGACTAAAACAAAGTTAGTGGGAATATAAAAGATCTCTCATCTGATCCTATTAAATTCCTTCATTCCTATATGTATTGCAGCAATAGCCCTTGCAGTCAATATATGAATACAGCGTAGGTATCTATCAATGGATGAATGTATAAAGAAAATGTGGTATATATAGCACATTTTAATGCATTATTGAACAAAAGTGGAATGTTATTATCTTGTTATTACAGAATATTATTTAGTCATAAAGGGAATGGTGTGCTGTCATTTGTCAAAAATGAGATGGATCTAGAGATCATTAGGTCAACTAAAATCAATCAGATACAACAGTACTACTTGCTCTTTCCCTTACATGAAAGCCACAAAAACAAACAAACAAATAAACAAAAAGCAAAACAAAACTTGTGATCTGAAGGTAGAATATGATTATTTGAGTGTTGGAGGGTGTTTTAGTCATCTCCATGCAGGAACTGTCTCGCCACATGCCAGCCCTCAGTTGCTTTCCTTACCTGCAGAGGAAGATTCCACAACCCCTTTCCTGTATCCTTTAATCTCAATCCACAATCACATGGCAAAACTGTTAACTTCTGCTGCCTGCTAAGACTGGAACCTGGCTGACTCCAAGATGTACATTTGCATAAGCTTTAACTTGATGGCTTCCTTTGCTGCGTAAGTTTTGCTTTAATCCCTTTCACATGTTGGAATCTTAGCTGGGAGAGGTCTTGCTCTGAGGGTACTACTCTCTTTATTCCATTTCAATTCATGTTTTGTTTTTTTTTTAACTTCTCATTTATTTGAGCACAAGACTTGACTTCATCATTAAATCTCCCCAAACTGTACATGTTGTATTTCCCTTTGTCCTGCTTGCTCCTTTTCATTGTAGATGAGTATGATCACTAATAACCATGTGACATCATCAATACTAGACTGTCTTAAAATCTCTGTTTCCATTGAACTTAATTCATAATTGTTCAATTAGCCTCTTGCAGAATTTTTGGACAAGGACAGAAATAAGCCACATTATTTGCCCAATTATCACAAGAACACTTTCCAATATTATTCCCCTCTGAAACCTTTTGAGCTGGGCTGTCACTGTTCATACTGTTCTTGGTACTACTTTCAAGCTCCTACTAGAATGGTCCACTAAGCCCCACTTATAGTGTTCAACTGCTTTTCTAGTTCAAAGTCCCAAAGTCTTCTGTATTTCTCCAACAAACAGCATGGTAGTCTTACCACAGTAATACCCTTGTCCCTGGTACCTAATAGTGACTAATGTCTTCGTTACTATTCTATTGCTGTGAAGAGATACCATGACCAAGACAACTCTTATAAAAGAAAGCATTTAATTGGGGGCTTGATTACAGTTTTAGAAAGGTTAGTCCATGATCACCATGGTCAGAAGCAGTCAGGGACAACGCTTGAACAGTAGCTGAGAGTTTTACCTCATGATCTGCAAACAGCAAGCAGAGAGATTGACAAGGCCTAGCATGGGCTATTGAAACCTCAAAGCCTAATCCAAGTGGCACACCTCACCTAACACTGTATGAAACAAGTATTTTGTACATAACTGAAAATTAACTTCCACAATGTAATCCAACCTATTCTGGATCTACTTTATTATATGAAATGAAACTCACAGTTAAAAGGAAATTTTAATTTCTCTTATTGGTTTTAGCACCTAAGTATATATACTTTCCTTTCTTTGCCTATTTTCATCATTGTTTATTATTTTTCTATTATCCTTTACTCTTTATTTTTAAAGTTCAATTATACATCTCAACTTCTAACTTGGAATGTATTTTACCCAATATTTCAATGTGCTAGCTGGAGGTTTGGCCTTCCTCATCAAGTTAGGTCAGTATTTGTGGGAATATCTTTACATTCAAGTTTAAGAATAGTTGTCTCCCACAGAGATAGGAAGAGTTAGTTTCTATAAATTGCCTAGTATTAAGACCAGGATAAACAAATAAGTACATAAATACAACTTATATATCTTATTTACATTGTGTTTTTTAAACTCTGAGGTTTCGTTTGCTCACGTCTTACTCAGGATAATCAGACATGACTCTGTGACAGAATAATAAGTCCACCTGTTGTTGGGGCTGTTTCTTCCCCATTCAAATATCCCTCCTTGAGGGAGAAAGGAAGTTCATATGACTTAGGAAGTTCACCAACCTTAAAAGACTCAAGAAATTTATGAAACCTACCAAAATCAGAAAAGCAAAAAATTACAAGATTCCCAGGGCTCCTCCTCAATTCTATCAAAGCAGTTAATAACTGCCAGTGGAGAAGAGAGTCTTTAGTAGGGTTTACAGCAAGACATTCAGGGAGTTTAGGGAATTTGGTAGTCTTTATCCCTGCTGATTTGGTCTCTTCATTGATGAGGGTAAATTTGATCCACCCCTTGCTTCTGAAGTTACTCTTTACCCATTTCCCGCAACCAGTTCCAATGAACTCATTGGTTCACCAAGCTAAAAAAACAAAACAAAGCAAAACAAAACCAGAGTCATCACAATGAAAGCACCCAGCTCCAAGTTCAGTGGGAGACCCTGCTTCAAACAAAGAGGGCAAAGATAAGAAGCCAACAGAAACATGTACAAAAAACAGTGAGAACGCAGTAAATATATTTAAGAAAGTGTTGGTATTAAAGCTGTGAATTTTAATAAAATTTTAGGAAAGCCAGAGTGTAAATGATTTTAGAAATGGAACATCAAGAATATAAAAACAACTATTGCAATAAAATTATTGGAAATCTGAATTATATTTTAGGTGATTTCAAAAGATTTGTTGAACAAATTTTTAAGTGTTTGTGACTCTTTTGTACACTCCTGGGACCTGTAGAACACCTCTGTTACCTTGTTGGTTTTGACACTTTTCAATGTAAAAGATGTATTTCACTTTTGTCTACTTTTAAAAGTAAAATTAAATGCCAAGTATATTATCATGGCTATAAACTGTTATTATCTTAAAATTATCTCCGTCTCTGTAACACCTCTCCGATTTATGATTCTTAACACATGTGGGTCAGGAGCCATGTCAAATATTTGAGGTTTCCCAACTCATGGACTTTGCTTTACTGTTTTGCCATTTGCTGTGGCAGATCAAAAGGTTTCAGCTCCTTTCGTATACTCTCTGCAATGAGAATTGAATAGATTTCAGGTACCGCATTATCTGAATCCTTTAATGTGTTTTAGACACACAGAATCTATTTTATTTTGTCTACATAACTCATAAAATCTTGCGTGTCTGCGAACAGAGTGGGGGAAATGCAGTTGAAAATAATTCATTTTTCTACTGTAGGAGTGTCTCCATGGTAGTCTATGGGTTGCTTTACTTTTAAAGAAAAATCATAAAAGTAACTTTCAGTTTCAGCTATTTTCTCCCGTTGCATGAATTTGTCAAGTTGAAAACTGACAGCTGTGTTTAGCTATGGGTAGTGAGGAACACTGATCTAGAATTCCTCATACAAGTTTAATGGCTTAGTTTGTTTACTTCGTGTTTTTACTCTTCTCTTGTCCTCTTCTACATCTTGATCTCATCATATCTTCAAGGCTTGAACAATTTTTCCTTATTTGCCTTATTTTTCCTGGAATTGAAAAGACTGAATGAACAAACACAGGGTTTGTTTTATTCTTGACCAATCACAGAGCAGTATTTTCTCAGGAGAATAACTGGCTCACAGGAAAAGAGACGCACAAAACAAAACAAATCCTTCATGTGCCGCTTGGATTGACCACGTCCCTTTTCAGAAGCCAGTCTAAGAACCACTGAAAGCAGACACCTTCTTAAGCACTATATAAGGAACCAGAGATACTGCTTTAACTGGCGCACTAGATGAAAAGAGAGCCGTGGAAATGCTTCCAGGGAACGTAAACATTTCCCAACAGTAAGTAAAACAGTTCTATTTTTTTGTGCTCTGCCAAATACATGGGTGGACATCGCTGAGATCAATCTATTTATAGAGGTTTCCAGATACTTAAATATTTTAAGGTAATTTAAGAGATAATTTGTATTTGTTATTCCTAACCAGATTTCATTTTGTGGATATAGCAGTAGAATCTAGCTTGCTGAAAATCATTCTAGGTGAGGGAAAATTGTATAAAATTTTGTTATGTAAATTTAAGAAAGAATAAATTTAAAGATTATAAAACTTAAAAAGTTTTAAAAATTATTTATTAGTACAATATCTGGATAAAATTACTTTTCCACTCAATTTCTCTCATTCCTTTTTTAAAGTTTTTTTTTTTAATTATTCTTTTTTTCTTTTCTTTCTTTTTTTTTTTTTTTGAGACAGGGTTTCTCTGGCTATCATGGATCTCACTATTTAGACGAGGCTGACCTCGAACTGACAGCAATCTGCTGGCCTCTGCCTCCCAAGTGCTGGGATTAAAGGCAGTGCCACCACTGCCCAGTTCCTTTTTTGTTTTTTTTAATACTCATTTTCTGGAGTGTGAGTGTCTCTAACTATTTTGCCTCCTTTCAGGACCCCTTCCCTCCTCCTGGGTTGCCTCATCCAGCCATGATATTAGGTTTTTTGCCTATTTTTTAAAATTATGTCTTATTATGCTGTGTTTGGTTGATATTCCTTGGAGACCTGATTTATCCTGAAGGGAAGTGGAGAAGTGGATCTAGGGGAGACAGGAGTTGGGGGGTCCTGGGAGGAGTGGAGGGAGGGGAAATTGTGATTGGGGTGTAGTGTACAAGAAAGAGTAAATGCAAATAAATGAACTCTGTTACATAGGGAGAAAAAACTTATTTTGTACTCTGCTTTCTGAGTTATTGAGTGGCATCCAAATTCACAGAGTGAAATGTCAATTCACAATGAACTGAATAAGACTTCTTATTCTCCTTATGTGTCAGAATCAAGCAATTCTGAGAATGAATTATTATTCTAAAGCTTAGTTCTTCTGGTAAAATTATTCAGCTAAGGTTTTATTTTATTTCAATCTGAAAGTAAATATTACAAACATAGTTCATTGGGATTGTATCTAATGAGTGCAATTGATCATTCAGGTGAATTTAAGAGATCAGAGTTTTGTTGTTCTTTTGATTAGTTATGGGATTTTTTTACTAAAATGTGAGGAACGAAAAAAATGAGTATTAATAGAATGAATCTAATTGAAATACTTCCTTCATGTCATTGAATCCTGTTTTAAAAATATTACACATGTTCTCTTCCCTAATGGTATTTTTCAATTGGAATGCTCAGTTTTATTGTAGAAGTGTGATAATAATCACCCCACATCCTCTTCATCACCCGTTTCTCCAAACGCCTTACGGTGAACATATTTGAGGTAGAATTTAGTCATTAATTGTTGTAATATTTTATACCATTTTGTTACGTTCTTAAGTATGGTAACTATTTGAATCAGAAATATTGTCAAAGTCTTTACAGTTATACTCACGTGTTCGGTTTGCTTCAGGTGAAATGAGAAAGAAAAAGATGAGTTTGTATCAGCAAACCCGAGCGCTTCTGCATAAGAATCTGCTCAAGAAATGGAGAATGAAAAGAGAGAGCTTATTGGTATGTGCAGATACCTCGCCTTCTCAGCTTCTCCTTTCCTTGCCTAATCACTTCAAACATTACATTTCAGCCAGAATTTATTATTATTATTAATTAATATTAGCTTATTAATGTCGAGGTAGGTCTTTTTCACTATATTGGTTTCACTGAGGAACTCATAACAGTCTATGACCAATACCGTAGAATTACGAAGACTAAATGTATTACACTTTTAAAATGGGGATACGATAAAAATATAACTGTATGGTAAATTGTAGCAAAGGTTAAATTATCACATATTCTACATTGGGAGCCAAGACATAATACAGATTTTGGTAAGTATAAATTGGGAAATTTTAATTTTGTTGTTTTATATTCAAAAGTATTGATTTTCTACATAAAGATTACTTCCAAGGATTACAAAAGAATAACCTTGTTGGTTTTTACTGAGAAGTGCTGGGTAGCATGAATTTCAGTGACTTAACACATGGCCAATATTCAAGTTTTACCATTTTTAGTACAAAGCCTGTAGTAGAGAAGTGGGTTGAGTGGGAAAAAGACTTTCCATTCATTCAGGGGCCTAGGCCTCTTCAGGTAGGGACTCTGATGTCTCTTTAGACCCTGTCAATCTCTGCTGAATTCTCTGCACCTAGTCATAAGTCAGAAAAAAAAGAATAGAGGCCTAGAATATAGTAGATTGGTAAGGAATTACCAACCAAGTCTGGACATGGCAAGTACTGTCTGCCCACTTCACAAAGAAAAGAACTCAACCACCTATCCCACTTGTATCTTTATTTTTATTTTTATTTTTTGGTTTTTCAAGACAGGGTTTCTCTGCTGTAACTCTAGTTGTCCTGGTACTCTCTGGAGACCAGGCTGACATTGAACTCATAGAGATCCACTTGCCTTTGCCTCCTGAGTGCTGGGATTAAAGGTATCACCACCACTGCCTGACCCCCACTTGAATCATAAAAGTGTGCCTAGTAAAAGCCTACAGTTTTCTAATTGATTTATACTATAGTAACTTAATATGGCCACTTTAAAGAAATGAGCATATAGTATCAATGTTTAGAAGTAAATTCTGCAGGCAAAGACATAAGATAAATTCTGGTGTTGGCAAGCTAATATGGTTATAAATGTGGAAACTCAACTATATCTTCTCTTTTGACATTAATTTGAGAGTGCTTTGTGGTTATTGGCTCCTATTTCCTATATATGATAGTCAGACTGGGGAGAGGTGTTCTTTGGGTATTAAAGAAGAGTTCTTAATTGCTTTAAAACATGAATGTGTCCTAGCATTATATCAAGGAAGAAGAAATCATTGATGATTAACTAGAGTATCTGCCAGTCAGTTTCTACTTATTTATTTTAGTTTCTAATAAAAAATATGACATCTAGCAAGAAAACATTGTTATTTGTCACCACAAACTCTATCTGGAATACTTTGGGTTTATGTCTAGAATTGGCATTCTAGGCAGTCAAGATTTTCACACTCTTAAGCATCCCATTAAATTCCCAGACGGCTTCTGAAATCATTCATGATTTAATGCAAAACTTTACATCAGAGAGTGATACATGTGGCTACTAACTCAGAATTTGTCCTTCACTGAGTTACCTTTTCTCTGAAGAGTGAACAGCAAAAAGAAGCCAATTATACAGCAAAATCGGAACTTGTCTTCAAAGTGCTTTGGTGTTGACCAATTCGAAGAGAAATCAATGTAGGCTCAGTATTTTCTCTCTTTAAAAACTGTTTTATAGGAATGGAGCATCCCAATTATTATAGGACTGTATATGGGTCTATTTTCATATTTCAAAGAAAACAATCAGCTTCCTGAAGTCACCCCTCCTCAGGATCTTGGAAGTATAGACGAATTTAATGGATCTTCTATAGTGGTTGTATATACCCCAATATCTAATATAACTCAACAGATAATGAATAAAACAACATTTGCTCCCTCTATGAAAGGTAAATAAACTAATGACAAGTAAGAATTAGTCGTATTGGCTTATGTTTTTTTAAATAAGATATGTACATGTTAGTTTGAAGTTCCAGTAAAACATCCTAATATTAAATTCAAGAGTTAAGATAGCTTATAATCTAATTAGGTTTTTATTTTTCTTTCACAAGATTTTAAAATCCTTTCAGCTTGATAGAGGTTCAATTTATGGAAGGCTTTGTTTGTATTGGAGCATAAAAATGTAACAGACTTACAAATTTGCAAAACAGTGATTGCGAGAAATGAAGCTATTGATGAATGTTTTTAACATGGATATGCAATAAGTAAGATTCATAGCTTGCTAAAATCTACGTAATCAGGTCATGCCTATTTAGCAATAAGTTCATAAATGTGAGAATTAATAATATGTGATCTGACATTGATATTATTTCCTATATATAGTATAGAATATAAAACTTTTAAAGGTTGTGATTTTAAATTTGGCCTATTTTGTAACAAAGGCAAAGAAAACACATAGTTCATTTTTGAGACACCTGAGTGTAGTGTAACCATTATTCTTTCATATTCTATTTCTAACTAATGAAATTTTGGTTGTTAATAGAGTCTGTTTGTTATCGTTGCTCCTGCAAAAGACAAAAGTCATGTAACTTGTTTTTACTTCAATAAATCTGCATCCTGGAAACCTCAGGAAGATAGTAATAACAACATTGATTGCTCTTTTACTTAACAGGCATGATGTTTGTTTTTCCCCCCTTACTCACAACTTGTCTTTTTAAAACACATACTTTTCAGGTGAATCTCAATTCTGTGAATTAAAACAGTAAAATAATATTTTCTAGGTTGCCTTTATGTTTGTTTAGTGTAAATGGGAAAGTATAAAAACATGCCTCAGTCTAATGTCACATTTTATTGTGGTAGAATGCTATACAATCCAGGATACCTATTTTCACCCTATTCCTCACAGGAACGAGAATCACTGGGGTCCCAAGTGAAGAAGATCTGGATGATGAGTTACTGGATAATTTTCCGCATGC
The DNA here is from genome assembly GCA_026225945.1 of Cricetomys ansorgei. Classification (NCBI taxonomy): domain Eukaryota; kingdom Metazoa; phylum Chordata; class Mammalia; order Rodentia; family Nesomyidae; genus Cricetomys; species Cricetomys ansorgei. Next base: position 4,565,618 of record JAMJFZ010001881.1, read on the forward strand.
TCTGGGAATCATATTTAATGGCACTTTCTCCTACAAGTTACAATTATTTATGATATATGGAATTCCATTTTTGGAAGAAGATTTATTTGGTAACTTGTCATATAAAATACCTTTGTGAAAGTCTTTGTGTTTCCAACAAGAAGGAAGAGGTAGAATAGACAACAGATACTTTTAACTTCATAGGAGAAAGCAGACTAATATTTCATTGCCGCAATTATTCCAAGGCAAAATGTATACTCATTTTAGAGGTTGATTTCAAAGCTCTGTAGAGTAATTCAGCATACATCTGTTGAGCTCACAGGTATAAGGGAATGGTTAGATCCAAATGTCAGATGAGGTTGATGTTGAATAGGAAAGATAAGCATTGACTAATTAGTGGAAGGGCAAGGGAAGGTAACTGTGGTAACTTGGACCTGGGATTATTTTTTCTCTCTTTTAATTTATTTATATACTTCTCTCATGCAATACATAGGGACCACCGTTTCCCCTCCCTCCACTCCTCCCATCATCCCCCTTCATAACCTCTACCCCAGATCCACTCCTCCTCCTTTCACTTCAGAAAAGAGCAGACCTCCCAGGGATACTAGCCAAATGCGGCATAGCAAGGTACATACAATAAGATAGTTATAAACCCTCATATTGAGGCTGGAAAAGACAACCAGTAGGAGGAAAAGGGTCCCAAGAGCCGGAAAACTTCAGAGACTCCCCTCTGTTAGGGGTCCTAAGCTAAATAACCTTAATGTATAAGCAGAGACCTCGTGCAGACTCATGTAGGCTGCATGATTGCTGCTTCAGTCTCTGTGAGGCCCTATAAGCCCTGCTTAGTTGATTTTGTTGGTTCTGTTTTCTTCTTCAGGACACCTCTAACTCCTAAAATCCCTCCTCCTCCTCTTTAGCTGGGGTTCCTGAGCTCCACCTAGTGTTTGACTGTGGGTATAGAGGAATATTTAAATAGGTCTCTGGACCTGCTCCCATCAGCTGCCTGAGGAAGTCTCTCTGATGATGACTGGGTTAGGCACTGATCTATGAGTACAGCAGAATATTGTTAAGAATCATTTCATTGATGTGCTGTTGTTTACTATCACTACTACTATGACTACTACTACTACTACTACTACTACTATTATTCTTATTATTATTTACCAATTGTGTTTGGTTCTACCCTAGATCTCTGGGCTATCCAGCCTCCGGTTCCTGGACCCAGGACTCTTAATTGACTATTGGATTAAAGAAGTAATTTTTAAATTAGGAACAAAGGGTGAACAAGTGTGAGGAGCTAGAGATACCATGTTTCAGTAGGATAAAGGAATATGAGGTGCTCTTCTTATCATTAGATCTGGAAGAAGAGCATGAAAAGCCATGGAATGTGAGGGGGGAATGATGTCACAGTCGCATAAGGGCTAGTTCCTGTTTGGTATCTTGCAAACTTAGGCCATGGATAGCCATCGAAGTGCTTTACTCAGGGCAAGCATGTGGGAAGTTATCCAGGATTAAGAGAACGCTCCTGATACAGCCCAGAGAATTCTAGTTGCACGAGGTTCAGGGAGAAGATATGAACCTGATGGCCGCTTAGGTGACAGTGGAGGCAGCTGGAAAGGAGGAAGGCTTATGGGTTTAAAGACACTTGAGGACATAGAATCGGGGTAATCTGAAGATTCAGTTCTGTATTACTCACACACCAAGTGCAGACTGCATATTCTTCACTGAGTTCCTGAAGAGTACTCTGAATGGAAAGCATGGAGCCCATTTCTAAGAATCCTTCTAGTCAGGGTCAGGGGATGTGAGAAAATAAAAGTGTACAAACAAGATACTTGCAGTGGTTAGGAAACCCCTCTAGGATGAAGTCACTTTTGTGAGATTAGCATAAAGTCAGAAGAGGCTTTTATAAATAAAACTGTCATAGATCTGTGGAACTTGTCACTTCCAGCAAAAGCATTATCTAGAGACACTCAAATGCAGAATAAAAGCTCTGTTTCTATGCTACAGCTCAGGAGAGACCCCATAAAAATTTTGGGATGAAAGTTCCTCAGACTTCTAGAATATAGGTTGTACTCATCCTCATTTTCTTTTTCTCCCCAAGAGAGGGCTGTAACCCTTTGCCTTAGTCATGATATGTCTGTGCAGAAGCTTGTCATATGTCAAATATTGCATCTCATTAGCATAACCATTTACCACCTGGAAGTGTGAATTTTACTATTATAATTAATCCCATGTTATTTGGGGACAAATTTTCTTCTTATGCACATATTCTAGTTTAGGAACATTGCATACAACACAGAATCAGGACGGGGTTGTATGTGTATGGAGCTTTGATATGGAAACCTCAGGGCCTTGTTTTCTCATCTCAGGAAGGTGGTAGTTGCTCCTCAACTCACTAAGTTACCTTATTGGTTTGTTTGCTTGAGTGCTTTCTTTTCTTTTCTTTTCTTTTCTTTTCTTTTCTTTTTTTTTTTTGAGATTGCATCATGCCATATAGCCCAGGATGGCTTAGAAATCCATTATTCTTTTGCTTCCACTCCCTGTGTAATAGAATTACAGGTGTTCAGCACCATACCTGTCTTCAAAATTACTTTATGAAGAACTTTCATTTGCTTCTTTTTTCTATGGGGTTAAAAGTTCTGAGTGTTGGAGTCTCTCCTCAGTTATTTTTCTCTTAGGTTTTTGTACCTTATTCACAGTCTGCCTTTATCCCCTAATGATGATTATAATTTTCCTTGTGCTTACAGCTCATTGCTGGGATGTATATGGTAATGTTTCATGTTCAGTGTCCCTATACTGGGAAAGAGGATTTGTGGCAGTACAAACTGCAATTAATGCTGCTATTATAGAAGTAAGTGCTCAATTGAAAAGTTCTAGTAGTTATTATAAATTAATTTCAGAGGCACAAAATTTTATTGAAAGATAAATGCCACAGTTCATTTGTCTTACATTAGCTAAACACCCAAGACTAGGTAATTTATAAAGAATGTAGTTATTTTCACAGTTCTCAAGTCTGGCAAGTATATGATTAAGACCTCAGCAAGGTCTTTCCCCACAGATGTCACAGTCTAGGAGTGTTTAAATGGCAGAGAGGAACGGGCAAAGGAACACTATGTTCTCACTTGGCAGAAGTGCAAATGGATGAATTGCACATTCAGACATTCTTGCCAACCCTGTGATGAATCACTCACCCATCAATAAGGGTGGGACCCCACAACTTACTTCCCCAAACACCCCACTTCTAATATTTCAGTGAGGATGAATTTCCACATGCATTGTAAAGGGCACATTCAAACTAGCAATTATGTAAACTCAGATTTTTAGACAAGGAAGATCCCACTTGAGTTAAAATTTCTAGTTCTGAAATGCTTCACAGAAACCTGCAAAACAACACATTCAGTTGCCTCTAATGGTGACATCTTGTGTTACTAGAGTATAGCATTAAAACTAGGAAATTGACATTGGTGCAATCCCCAATACTTATTCTGCAGGTGTCAATTCATACTCTTTAATTTCTCTTTGCTTATGTCTTTCTCTAGATCACAACAAACCACTCTGTGATGAAGGAGTTGATGTCAGTTAATGCAATAAATATGAAGACATTACCTTTTATTACTAAAGATCTTTTTCATTATGAATTTTTTATTTTATTCTGCTTGTTTTATTTCTCCTCATTTATGTATTTTTTATCACTCAACGTCACTAAAGAGAGAAAAAAGTACAAGGAATTGATGAAAACAATGGGTCTACAAGACTCAGCATTCTGGTGAGTGAAGAGAAATCATGAAACAACAAAAGTATTCTTGTTTTACCGTACCTTGGTTTAAATTTGACACACGGGCTAATTGTTTTTTTTTCTCTGACTGCTAGATTTCGTCTTTGTTAAAGTAATTAAAACTTACTGAACATGCTTTTAATGCTGGAGTTTGCTTATGCACCCTCTGCGATAGAGGCACTATTTTCAAGTTGTAAACAGGAAAGTAAAGTCAAAAGAGAATAAGGCATTTGCCCAGGTCAGGCAGATGGTGATGCTGGAGTTCTGATGGCAGTTCTGTCTGATCTGCTCCTAGTCATGAGCTGACTGCTTCATACTTCCTTATGTGAAGCAAACAGCCTTGTAAAGGTTATGTTGTGTTCATGGGCTTGGCCAACCAGGGATGTTTTGGAGTAATTAATGCTGTATGTTAATTGATGTAATGTGATCAGGACATAACATATAGGATAGTGTTTAGGAAGGGCTTAATGACAGCACCTGGACTATCTATCAATATTTATACCTTATCTCATCCCACAAACACTTTAAAGTAATTTTGAAATATATACATGGATGTATGTATATATTTGTGACATAATAAATGTTAGCACTTTCATATAAATAAGCCTAAGGAATAGTGAGTGAGTTTATTAGATATAAATACAAATAGTATAATGTCTAGACTTCTCAGAATGAAGCATTCATTTGGTAATTATCAGTGAAAAGATGTGATTGCACTTGGCAGTACATACATATATTTTTAGCATTGAACAGGTTGGGGAAGGAAGATGAAGAGTTTCTGGTCTGCCTGTAATGTGTAGAGAGACACTGAGGGACCCTTCTTGATAAACCAAGCATAACAAAAACTCAAATATCATATAAAATATATATGGACAAACAAAACCTTCCACTAACCCCAAAACTAAGTGCATGGAATGCTAAAACTATATTGACTGGATGAATAATTATTTATTGAACATTCTTATAACTCATGTGTTCCCTGAATTAAAATTATGATCTGTATGCCTTTATTTTTTGTGTAGAATATATTTATCAATGAAAATAATTTTAGTTCTAATGCATGTGTATTATAAAATAGGGAAGGAGAAAACCCTGTATTTAAAAAGTGAGGAATTGTTGTGTGGTAGCATTGGGAATGACAAAGAATTGGATGTACAGTCTGTCATGGGGGAAAAGAGAGAAAGCAAGCTCCTATTGAAGGAGTCTCCTTTCAGTCCAAAGCAAGTCCTGTGGGGAAGAATGTCTAGAGCTGCTTTAAAGTTGGAAGGCACCAGTCAGGCTGACATGAAGACCAAAGAGATATTAAACATTCTTGTGTTGATTCATTTTCAGAATGATTCTTAATATACATATAAGTTAAAACCTGGAAAAATGCATTGATATATACATCCTTTGAACTAAGAAAGACAAATTTCAGAAACATCTCTTTGAAGTATTAGCCATCTATTGGAAATAAATATGACTTCTATTAATGCCATAAATGTGAAATATAATCATTACTTTTTAAAGTGTGATACTTATTTGTCATGCATGCAAGATTTTGTATAAGTTCATTAATATTGCCTTTTCAACCCCACTCCTGCAGCTATTTCTTTTTTTAAAAGTAATTATTTTAGTATCTTTGTTTCATAATTGTCCTGCACTATGGCTTTTCAGTTTTACCTAAAACTGTCCCCTTCTGGCTTAGGAGGAAAATTCGCAGAATTTTCAAAAATGCCAATGTTTTTAACACAGGCCAATTCATTATTATGATGCAAAATTTAAAAATATTTAAGCAGAAAAATCAAGCCAAACATCTTTCACTGAGGTACACTGATGGAAAGCATGCATTTTTGCAACATTCTATGAGAGATGAATTTTTATTTATTATGCAGTTTTAAACAGAGGGAAGAACTCTGGACAGAATTAATGCCTGCAATCACATTAGTGTCTTGTTAATGATTTATTTTGTGACCTTGCACATGCCTATTCACTAGTGAGAGTGACCACAGCTTTATTGCTTGTAAATGAAAAGATTGGAATTATGAATCCTTATAGCCTTATCAGATCTAATAGTGGATGCTGTTCTTATGCTGTTTAATAAATATCATGTAAAAATGGGAATACCAATCTATCTAAAGCAAAATAATGTAGAAGTGTAAATATGTAAAGGTGTGCCATAACACATCCATTTAAGCAAAGAAATGACAGGAACAGGAAGCATGTGATGGCATCAGTCGAGGTGTGGGTTCTCAGTTTTCTGTAAAGAGTGCCATGGTGCCTGCAGAGGTCCTCAAGCTCCTGATGCTCGCAGAGACAGTCGATTGACATTAAGTCTCCTTCCAGTGCTACAATTAGGGCTATTCTAATAAAACTGATGACATAAACATAAATTCAGTAATTTCACTTTTCAGATATTCTTCTCTATCTGACGTAAAAACAAATGTAATAAGATCCTTGGCACACTTATAATAGAAAGAGAATAGGAAATGATTATCTAAGGTTAGAACACTAGAACATATTAATACAATGAAATATTATAATGTCCATATAAAACAGATAATTTTGATTGATAGAGTCAAGTTACATAAAATATACATAGCATAAACCATACAGTTTATACAGTGCTCATAGTATTTGTGCAATAGGCCCGTATAAATGCCCGGCCTTCAGTTACAGCCAGTTAATTGCTGGTGACATTCTTTCCCATGGGTTGGTGCCATACTTATTTGGCTCTTCTCACTAATGTGAGGTAAAGGCAATCTGAATGCACAGAATCCAAAAGCACGGCCTTTGTCGAAGTGAATACCTTAGGGAAAAAAGATGGAGCATTGTGATGAAGGAGAGCACACACAGTGGACTTCAGCCATATTATCTCTATCATAGTCATTAAACAGGGTACACATACAAGAGCAATCCTGTTGTTCTTTATATGCTTTTGCATATTTAATAATATTTATTTAAAAGGCTAAACAATTTGAATACCTTTTGTCTTTGTTTAGGCTGTCCTGGGGTTTGATCTATGTTGGCTTCATCTTCATTATTTCCATATTCATTGCAGTTATCATAACATCTGCCCAAATTGTAGTGATGACTGGTTTCCCTGTCATATTTACACTCCTTTTCTTATATGGACTGTCTTTGGTAAGTGCACGCATCTCTCACCACCTTTTACACATTAGATCATAGCTGTGTGTGGCAAACATTAATGCTCCAGGGTGTTAGTACTGCAATTGTCTCCTCTCTCTCTCTCTCTGTATGTGTGTACACATGCATGCATGCATGCACATATGTCTTTGCTTGAGAAATACTGTAAACCCAAGTAAACTGGGCCTTTCTTTGTCACAGAAGTCTCATTCAGTATATTATAAAATGGTCCATAAATGTTTTTTAATTCTCAAAATATCCAGGATACTTTTATTTGCCATATATGGTTCAATAGTGCTCAATATAATCATTATATACATTGTATATATACAATGTATATATATACATATATACATGTAATCATTAATACACACCATTAAACAAAGTAGTGGGATTCACTAGCTTGTTTCCATGGAGGCTGATAACCTCTGCTGTTTGATCTAATCTTGGCAACTCCACATAGCATCCTTCCCAGTTCCTTGAGTTTTTCCTTATTTTCTGTCCTCTCCCTCTTGTCCATCACTTTCTCCTTCCTTCTCTGAGCCATGGCATCTGTATTTTATCACCTTCTAGGATATTTTCTCCAGAAGTCATGTAGTTCTTCTGCTTCCCCAACATTGTATTTTTGCCCTATTCTTGAATCATCTTTAAGCTCCCCCTCTCTCTTTCACAGAAACAAAAGCCCAGCAGATGGGTGGAGTATGTGAGGATCTTACCTTTAAAAACAGATACGAGGGCAGAGCAGAGTCGTGATAAGTTCATACTCCTTTCACTTTCTCATTGATAATACCTTGTAGGAAGTCAGGAGCCTGATTTTGCTGATGATTCCCAGGGGCTATTACCTGTAACAGCCAATGTCTTCTCTCTTTCAGATAGCCCTAGCTTTTCTGATGGCTGTTTTGTTACAGAAGGCTATCTTCACCAATCTAATCTTATTTCTTTTTACACTCCTTTGGGGGTGTGTGGGGCTCATTGCACTTCAAAAACAACTCCCCTCATCTCTGGAATGGATTCTGAGCATTTTCAGCCCATTTGCCTTCACCTCTGGGATGGCTAAGGTAAAAACATAGGTTATTATTGAAACTTCAAAAGGAATTAATACTTGATGACTCTTTATAGTCCACTGTGTCCTTAAGCAAGAGCTTTTACTGGTGCAACTTTCCTGCTATGGAGCTAAATTTGGTACATTAGACAAAATGTTCATCAAATAAAAAAACAAAAAACAATCCTTTGGATTTCTCTCTTTCACTTTGTTTTCACTTTGTATTATTTCTTCTAAAATTTTCCTATATGCAGATATTTTTATTTATTTTAATTCCACAGAATGAAGCATACTGCCAGTTTATTAAAAATTGCACGTAAACCTGTTTAAATATTTTTTTTTGTTGTTGTTTTTTTGAGACAGAGTTTCTCTGTTGTAACTTTTACTTTCCTGGAACTCACTCCGCAGACTAGGCTGGCCTGGAACTCAAAGAGATCTGCCTGTTTCTGTCTCCTGAGTGCTGGGATTAATGGCATGCACTACTATTGCCCAGTTCTGTTTAAAGATTTTGTTGTATAAACTATGAATCATGAAAACTTTAGAAGATATAAATACACAATGCAACAAAATGTATAAAGTCCATCTGTGTACTTATGAACTTATTAAGAAATAGAATACCATATTCATTCTGAAGCACCTGTAAATACACCATCCTTCAACAAGCAACCGGTTTGGGTTTTGAAAAATAAATATTTGTCTTGTTTATTTTTTTAAATTCGTGTAAGTAGTACTTATACAAAATATTTTAAAAATTTAACTTTTCTACTTGGTATTATTGCATTAGGTTTCATGCATAGTCTTGTGTATAGCTACAATATAATGTTACATAGTATTTTCTTATGTGTCTACATTATTTTCTTTTTGATAAAGGAGAGTAGGCTTCTAAGCTTTGTTTTTATTGTCGATAAAGCGATTACACACATTCTTTTACGTGTTTCTGTACACTAGTTCTGTTTGGTGTTTGATGTGCACATAGGTGCCAGATAATGGAACTTTGTATACAAACCTTAATACTCATCACTGTCACTAAATACTTTTCTAAAAAGGTTACATCATTTGACTTTTATAGAAATTATGCTAGGATACTCCCGTTTTCTCATTTCCCCCCAACACTTACTATTGCTAAATTTTCTAATTTAAGTCGTATTGATGAAGATGTGATTTATGGTTATGCTCATTCATTTGTATGTGCCTTACTTTTGAGAAAATTGGACGCCTTTTATTGTAGTGTCTTCTTGTGTTTGTCTTTTGAAAATTGTCTGTTCAGATCTTTTCTTTGCAATTCTATTGACTTTGCTATATTTTTTATTACTTTACAACAATTTCCTGTGTATGCTGTGTACTATACTTTTTTCAGTTATCTTTAACTTTTTCTCCTTTTTTTATTGATGGAAAAATATTGAAGGCAAAGGGTTTTTTAAATTTTTATCTTGCATGCATGTGTATTTACCTAAAGGTATGCACGTGCATCTTGTGTACATAGTATACACAGGACCAGAAGAGTGTGCCAGATCCAGTGGAACTGGAGTTACAGAGCCACCTGACTCACTGTGCAGTTCTGGACCTCTAGGACAATACCTACTAGAAATGCAAGCAAAGGAAAACTTTCAGCCTTTTGCTATTAAGCGAAGTTCCAAGTAGACGTGCCATCGTCTTAGTTTGTGAAGAAATCTTCCATATTATGAATGGATACACCACTTTTTCAAGTACTTTTATGCATGCAATAGGTCAATCACACCACACCCACTTTATTCTGCTGTATGCCAGATTAATGTATTTTCAAATGTTGGCTCAGTCTTGCATTCCTAGTAGCCTTATTTAGTTGCATACTGCATTTCATTTACTATACCTTTATTAAAATAATTGTTTAAAAAAAACTAACTTGCGAACTAATAACTTCTAATGCTATACCAACTCATTTATATGTTTAGGCATTTATTTTTATTTTTGTTTGAATCTTAGATTATCGCCCTGGAACATAACTTGAAAGGTGTAGTCTTTCTCGATCCTTCGGGGGAATCCTATGCAATGATAGTGACATTTTCCATATTGGCTTTTGATGGTCTTTTCTACTGGGTGTCAGCGTTGTATTTTGACAAAGTCTTGCCCTGTAAGTAAAAGTGGTCATTTTTCAATGACCTTTCACTTATTGATTACATAGAAAAGTTTTTCTTGATGTTATATTAGTTTCAGAGGTGAGAATAAATACACCTAATCTCAGTCTGAATTAAATTAGTTATACTTTATAGTGAATAGTATCTATGTAAAATTAAATATTCAAAAACAATAATATAAATACATTATGAAATATAATTTTTATTGTATTGTATTGCTTAAGTCATATTACTTTTTCAGATATCTTGAAAGTGTTTTGAAAGAGTGAGAATAGTAATTTGGTTCAGAACAACCTGAAAAAAAAAAAAAAAGGTTTTTGAGTAGGAACGATTGGGAAGAAGGTAAGGTCAATAGGTATGGGTGGGCATGCGAGGACACTGAAATAGAAGAATCTGATGACAGTGCATAGTATGTAAGCAATAAACTATTCAAAATTAAAAAGCATTTCAGAAGAAAATGTCAAAAAATAATCAAAATTAGTTTTTATTATGATTTGTCTATTACTGGGCCATTATACCATAGAAACATTTTCTAATAAATATTTGTTAGTCCTTATTCACAAAATTTTCATATTTTGATTATACTTACAAATATATAAATTCTGCCATTAATTTTCTTTATCCTGCCAAACCAATAAATTTACACAAGCTCAAAGTCACTTCACGTATACTAGAATGAGAAGTTCCTTTTATTTATGACTTTATTCATGATTTTAATTTTTACTAGTCTCTCCACTTTGATAATAGCATTGTCTTATGTATTTTTGTATATTTATTTGTATACTTATGGCCTATGATTTCTGGTTTACATATGAAGATCCTTAATAACAAATAATATTTAATTTCTTTTGTAATAAAAGTTTACAATATCATCATATTCATTTTGAAAAGATAGAATTCCTGAATATGATGTTTTTCATTCATGTATCTATTTATATATGAATCTGTAGATTTCAGTATTATGTTCAATTGTATTAGCGTGGTCAACCTATGTAAATTTGTGAACATGTCTACAATTATTTTATGTTCCATGTTAATATTTAAAATATTTGATTTCACCTATTTTCAAAGATATCTTTTAGATTACATTTTCTTCAATTAATTGATCTATATTTTGTTGAAAAGTTCTATTATATTAATTTTTGCAATGTTACTCTGAATTTGCATAGTTTATCACTTTTCTGAATAACAGGAAATTAGAAGGGAAAAAACTCTATATGATATTTGAAAGTTTGAAGTATCTCATCTTTTCTGAGTGAGTCTTCTTCTCTATCTTCTGTTCTGATATTTTCTCATTCTTGACTAATCAGATGGGGATGAGCGCCGTTATTCTCTACTGTTTTTCTTGAATTCATCACCTTGTTTTCGACAAAGGACAAATGGTAACAAAGTCATTGAGAATGGCATAGACCCCGAGCTTCCTTCTGATGATTACTTTGAGCCCATAGCTCCAGAATTCCAAGGAAAAGAAGCCATCAGGTAAACACATTTGGAGCTGTGCTAATTTGAGTGCAGGGCTAGAGAATTGTTAACCAACAGCTGTGAGTGTGTGGCAAAATGTAGAAGAAGAAGGCATTTGTCTTTATCAGCATCAGTTTGAACCACTCACATTCTAATGCAATAGTTTCTCTTAACTGCTTCTTGAAATGGAATATTTCCTTTGATTACCTCCATATTGTCTAACCTGGTCTTCTTATCTTGTCTGACTTCCTGCTTCTATCTTTTGAATTTGTGTTACAACTTTTGTTATTACTTTGCTTTTGTTTTTTTTGAGACAGAGTCTCCCTGTAGCTCAGGTTGGCCTCATACAATGTTATGGCCAAAGATGACCTTGAACTTCTGTTTCTGTTCTCCCCAGCTCCCAAGTGCTGGGGATTGCAGACATGTGCCTCCATAACTGGCTGAATGTCCTTTTAAGACAGAGAAATTGTGTGTCTAGAAGGCACGCAAAGGGAGTGTTACATGGCAGTAAGGGCAGAAGTTTCAAAATTTCCAGAAGACCAACAGAATGTCTTCTCCAAATGCAGATGATTATCTTCGGCTCTGAAATCTCAAAAACATCAGTTCCTCCTAAATGGGAGTTTCTTTATTAAAAATAAAATATTAAAGACTATCTTTGAAGGTCATCTAAGTCCAGTGGTCATTATGCCATGCAAAGAAAGGTTTAAATAAAGTTTCTGACAAGACTTAATCTCTTTTAACTTTTTTACTCATTCAATAATTACATTGCTATATTTGAAGTATAAGTATAAACCAAAGGCTAAAGCCTAATGACAGAGTCAATATGAGTCTGGTACTGATAACTAAAAAAGTTCACTCATTCTCTATTTCAGAGGAAATGATTGATTGAAAATAATTATTGTGTCTGAACAGTCATATGTTATTTACCATCAGATGTTTTCTGCATCTACCATTATATCTGCTTATGCTATTTTTATTTATGTGTATTGCCTAATAGCAATTGCCTAATTGCCTCTTTATTATTGCTTCAGAATAAGAAATATTAAAAAGGAATATAAAGGGAAGTCTGGAAAAGTGGAAGCTTTGAAAGGTAAAGAAAAATATTTCATTCTTTCCTTGACTTAATTATTAATACCAAGACCTAGATAACAGTCAGCCTGGAAATATAAATATATTGACAAAACAAGAGAAAGAATCAAGAATACAAGTGGTCTAATTTTACCATATGGACAGCAATAGTAATTCAGATTTTATTGTAAAGTCCTTCCAGATATTTCTCAGATTTATTAATTTACAAAAATTTTATCATACTGTCAAAAATAAAGCTTTAGTTTGCCTTTTAATATGACTGTAATAAACACATTTTATTTTTTACTGTCAGGAAAGAACACTAGAATCTGATAAAATTTTTATATAGTCATGGAATTTACACGGTTCATATTTATTGATGCACTAGTGAACTGAAACATTATCCAAAATCAGATTAATGAAAACTTTGACAGTGATTTAAATTAACAAACCATTATCCTATGACAAATTAATTTTTAATTTTATGTAATTAAGCATAATGCTAAATATTCTAACTAACTGATAGAGTTTTAATAAGCAAAACTTGAGCAAGCATCAGCTAACAGCTACATTTTGGAAGTTCAGTTACTTTTACTAAAAATGATTTTTAGACTGGATGTGATGGCACACACTGTCAGTGTCTAGTGCGTTGGGGTCCCTGGGTAAGGGTCGCTCATCAGTCAGGACACAGGGGATGCAGAGTAGCAAATACAACTACATGCTTTATTGAAGGAATCGAATGCTTTTATAGAGAAACAAGAAAACCTAAAAATAGCAGCATAGCAATGAGAAACATGCCATACACAAAACAATGTCTCTCCAGTAGATACCCTAAAAGAATTAATTAAAGTCTGTCTAAGGCTGTTCTGAAAATTATATGATATGCTTCAGTACAAAGAAACAAAGTTATAAATCTGTGAGCAAGTCAGGAGACAAATGGTCATGAGAGCACTTCTTTGACCCAAGACAAATTTTGGCAGAACTTTAAGGCTCAAGATAAGGAAGCCTTCCTCATTTGCTTGGTTTGCCGAGTGCCTTGGCCTGTTTAGTCACCTCATTTATCTCAGGGAGAAGTCTACATCTCAAGCCGTTTCTGTGCTTCCACAGCACACTCATTTTCTTTGTCTTTCTTTCCCCTCTCTTATTAAAAATAATTGTTTTCTCATACACTATATCCTGATTCCAGTTCTCCTTCCCTCCATTCCTTCCAGTTCCTTCCCACTTCCCCTCCCATCTGGATCTACTCTCTGTCTCTCACTAGAATACAACAGGCTTCTAAGAGATAACAACAAAACATAAAAAAATATAACAAGGTCAAACAAAACTCATCCCATCGATGTTGGACAAAGCGAACTAACAGAAGAGAAAGCACAAGAATCAGAGAACCACGTGTTCACACACTCAGGAGACCCATAAAATACTTAACTGAAAGCTCTAATATATTCACAAATGACCCAGTGCAGACTCATGCCAGATCCATGTTTGCTGCTTCCATCTCTGAGTTCATATGAGCCTTGCTCAATTGATTTATAGGGCCCTTTTCTCTGGTATCCTTCATTACCCCTCTGGCTCTTATACTCTTTCTGTCTCTTCTTTCACGGGGTTCCCTGAGCTCTGAGAGGAAGGATTTGATGGAGATATCCCACTTAGAGCTCTGTGTTCCAAAGTCTGTCTTTCTCTCTGTATAATGTCTGGCTGTAACGATCTCTATGTATTCCCATCTGCTTCAGGAGGAAGCTTCTCTGACGATGGCTGAATAAGGCACTGATCTATATATAGCGTTAGCTGCAGGGCTACCTCTGTGTCTCTGCCTCAGACTCCTCAGACTGCTTCTGTGTCTCTGAGAGCTCTCATTGCCCCATACTGCCTCAGTCAACCTCTCTGCCTTATTCTCAGTCAGACTGCTTCATTGTCTGTGTCTTGTTCTCTGTCTGCCTCAGTGTCTTATCCTCTGTCTCTGCCTCAGACTGAAATGAGAGCCTGCTTTTCTATCATGAGAATTGGCTGTGTCCTCACTCTGACTCACTCTGCTAGCTCTTCCTCTGATTCATCACTTTGCTTGACTTTTACTCTGAATCTTCTTAGAAGTCACTTCCTGTCTCATACTGACTCCTTCTAAGCTCTGCTTCCTGTACCCTGAGTGCTAGGATTAAAGGCATGCACCACCACTGCCTTCTGAATATTGGGATTAAAGGTGTGTGCTACCCACTGCTTTCTGAATACTGGTTTTAAAGGTGTGTACCAACAGTTTGTTTACCTTAGAGCAGCCATGCTGCTGGATTAAAAGATTAAACATTCCTCTACATCTATGAATATAGTAGAATATTATTAGAGCCATTTTATTATTACTTTTAAAAAATATACCAGTATTCTTTGGTTTTACTCTAGGTCTCTAGGCTACCTACTTTGTAGTTGTTGGACACACAAGCTGTGTTGAGTATAGGCTCTATCTCATGGAGTAGGCCTTAAGTAAAATCAGATATTGGTTGGTTACTCCCACAAGCTCTTGGGAACCATTGGCCTGTCATATTTTGTAGGTAGGACAGATAGCAGATCAAAGGTTTTGTGATTGGGTTGGTGTTTACATTGCTTTTTTGAAAGCTTTCAGAGTACATTCCTGTACCAAATACACTAGAATGTAGGGGTGAAAATTCTGTAACCAACACCATGACCTTTCCATGTTCAGTGAGTTGTGTGGATGTTGTCTTCAGCCCTGGGGCCTTGCTGTGGAGTGCATCCTATACTCTTGGCAATAGCCTGGGTTGTTTGGAGATTTCCATGGGATCCCTTCACCCAGCAACTCAATTGAATACAACCCAGTTTTGGTATTGGATGCTTCAACTTGGTGACAAGAGGTGGCCAGGTGGGACTCTGTCTCCCTATTATTTGGAAACTTCATTAAGGTTGGCTTCATGTGTTTGAGAAAGTTTCTACTGCACTAGGTTTCAATATCATCCCTCAGTGCCTCTCATTCTAGCTGTATTTCCAAACATTCCCTCCCTTGGCCTCATCTCTCCTTCCCTGCTTCCCACCTGATCTTTATATATTTTGAATATTAGTCTTCTATTGCATGTAAAGTTGGTAAAAATCTTTTCCCATTCTGCAGGTTTCTTATTTGGCCAAATGACAGTCTCCTTTGGTTACCACTTATCTTTTATCCCAGAGCATTTTGGAGGTAGAGGTCACAGGATCTCTGTGAGTTTAAGACCAGCTTGGTCTTCATTTGGAGTTCATGACCAACCAGAGATACATAGTAAGACTCTGTCTAAAACAAATATATAAAGAAATAAAATAAGACATGAGTTTTACAAAAGTCAGTCATAAAAGCTAAAACCTATGGACCATAAACTCTACTTAAGATTCAGAATTCTCTGTCCATTCTGTTTAGATTGTGTTTATTTTCTATCATTGGTAACACTTCTTAGCTCAATTTTATCTATTCTTTTGAGATTGGTTCTTTGAGGATTCAGTGAATATGTGAACAACTTTATTCTACCTTGAATTTTTTTCATTAAGTACCGTTCAGATCTGCCACTTCCTTCTTTAATTTGGGCTCAGATTATATTGCAATAATTTTACATTTAATTTAGAATTTCAGAGCACATTATGAACTACCTTGGCACTTACCAGAGTCACAAACTTTGCATCTTCAAATATCTTCAACTTTTTCTTCCATTTTCAGAGTTAGTAGCACTTAAAAAAATAAAGGATTGCATGTCAAGACATAAAAATATATACACACATTCCAGTTGGAGATTTCCATGTATAGTTACTCACTGGAAGGCCAGGAGTCTCCACTCTAGGCTTATTTTGCTTCTTGAAGTGCTCATGGCCACTCCTGATCACCCTTGAGAATGTGCTTTACAATCTCTGTGGCTAAATAATACTCCATTGTATGAGTAACAGGATGAATGCAAACATCACACCAGTGTATGACATTTAGTTTATTTCTAAGTCTTCACTGTCCCCTAAATACTAAAATGAATTTCTGGTCAATCTCTATAAAGGTCATTGTCTCCTGAAGATGGGTTAATAGGAGCAGAAGCAATAAAAAATTTAAAGAACAATGACAGTGATAAACTACCTATTGAGTGTTAAGTGCGTACTGGGAGCTATGATAAGAGATTTACATGGAAAAATATTTCATATTTATTTTATGAAATTCATATTACTTTCTCTCATCCTTTGCTGATGAGGAAATTGAGGTTTATGTTTAATTATTTCTGTGACAAGGATCAGTTGTAAGGTAGCCTCTGCCCTTGAAAAAAATGCTATGTATCCTTATTTTATTGGTTAAAATTAATCTTTTAATTAATTAATCAATTAATGTGGGTGTACATACACATTCAAAGGATGTGTTTTTGGAGGGGGTACAGAGGCCGTAGTATGCATGTGGAGGTCAGTGGATAAATTTCTGAATTTGGTACTCTCTTCCACTTTTAAGTGAATTCTGGTGATAGAACTCAGGTTGCCGGACTTCTTCAGCAAGAGGCTCTACCCACTGATTCGTCTCACTGGCCCACACTATGTGTTTTCTTTTTTTAATTTAAAAACAACAAATATTCCAGGCCAGCCAGGGATACACAGCTACATGTTGTCTAAAAACAAAAAATAAAAAAAAAACACAAGTATAAAACTAGATAATATACATTTTAGTTGTGCACCATTGTGGTTTTTGTTTGTTTGATTGATTGATCTTTCTGTTTTGTTTGAGACAAGGTCTCTCTATGTAGTCCTGGATGTCCTAGAATCTCTCCTGCCCCCTAAATGCTAGGATTAAAGACATGCTCCACTATGCCAGTGCAACATCATTTTTAAGCCATTCATTCATTTGTTCGTTTGTATTAATTTGAAAGGCCAATTTACTAACATTTCTTTAATAAATATATTGATTCACTTCAGACTTACCCTAGTCTCTGGACCCTAAACTAATACCATATTGCTATATGTATCTTACTGATGCAAGTGTGTCACTGCCGTTATTTAAGTTACCACAGTTCTTTGGTGTGTTATTTTTGGATTTAGGAAAATGTAGATTATTATATAAAGTATTGATAAATTCCATGGATTGTTCTGCGTGTAGCACTAGCCCTGTCTAATACTCTGTTATATCTCATACTAAAAACAGGCTTGTGCTTTGATATATATGAAAGTCAAATCACAGCAATTCTGGGCCACAGTGGATCGGGCAAATCTTCGTTACTAAACATCCTCAGTGGATTGTCTGTTCCAACAACAGGTAAGCAAAGAGCAACACTACAAAGACAAGATATCTGAACAAACACAGATATATGTCTATAGTTTTAAATTTCATGTGGATATAATCTTTATCTAAAGTTGTTGTCTAGAAACAGGTGATTTGGAATGTACTTCCTATTTCCCAGACTTCATGGGAATCATTTGTATTTCACTGTGTGTTATTCCAGAGAAAATGTGCTGCATAGTGTGAGCGCGCATTTATGCTAAGAATAGTAATTGTTAACAAAGTACAAAGTTGTAATTCTATATATTTCACAACTGAGCATATTTCACAACTTCCTTGAATAAGATCTCCAAATATAAATAAAATATGTTATCCTGCTAATATTGAATTATTTTAACTTCTACTTTTTAGGATTAGTCACAGTCTACAATAAAAATCTCTCTGAAATGCAAGACTTGAAGGAAATCAGAAAGATAATTGGTGTTTGTCCTCAACAGAATGTTCAATTTGATGCACTCACTGTGAAAGAAAACCTCACCCTCTTTGCTAACGTAAAAGGAATTCTTCCACAGGAAGTAGAACAAGAGGTACAATGTGTGCTTGCATTATCTCAGCTCCCAGCCACCTTGTACAAACCTGACCACATTTTTACTCAGCTACTTACCTACCTTCTTATGAATGAAATTTAGGCAAAGAAATCTTATTAAATACCTTTGTTAATGGGCAGTTGCATTTGTAAAATATGGATTATTTTGTGCTTTGAGCTTTGTACATTTCTTGTATAGGTACAACAAATTATCTTGGAATTGGACATGGAAAATATTCAGGATAACCTTGCTGAACATTTAAGTGAAGGACAGAAAAGAAAGCTCACCTTTGGGATTGCCACTTTAGGAGATCCTCGGGTAAGATTGTGCCTGGGAAGAGGGAGATTGTCAGTAAGAGTCATGCTCTTCTATGACTAATGGTAGTACAGCTGCTGTTCTAGTGTATCAGACAGGAGCCTGTGTGTTGCTTATGCAGACACACTACAATTATGTTTATTTGTTGTGCTTTACTTATTTTCCATGCTCTTATGTGAGAACAGTTAAGTTGGAGGAGTCTTGTTTTGAATATCTCTATCTTCTAAAGATTTTACTCTTAGACGAACCTACTGTTGGACTCGATCCCTTTTCGAGGCAGCGAGTGTGGAGTTTCCTGAAGGAACGCAGGGAGAATCGAGTGATCCTCTTCAGTACCCAGTCCATGGATGAGGCAGACATCCTTGCTGGTAACTGATAATTTTAGTCAGTGTCATGGTGGAAACTTTTGGGACATTTATTCGAGACATTTGTTCCTAGAGTAAGAACCCTGTTCTCATCTGATCAACTCCAAAGCAGTCTAGAGGGTAGCAGGAGTCCTGTTCTGAAGTTCCTCACTGGCTGTACATTTGCTGGCCCTGGGCCAGCAGTAAAAATGATGGTGACTTGTTTCAAATCACCTGATGTTTACTTAAATTCTCAAATCCTTAATGTGCAATTACTTGAAAAATAGCTTCATGTTCCTAATCTCCAGATAAAGAATATACTCACATGTGACCCGAACTGATTCCTACTTTCTCGTTTAGGAAGTGCAGGAGGAAGCTTTAAAAGATTAGTGCTGGGAGCCCCAATCACATCAACTTAAGAAGTGTTTCAAGTTTTTAAATATCCAACTGGCATGGTTATGTCTCGTAGAACACTTCTCCTTTGGACTTCTTGTCTTTCTTTGCTAGAAAGAAAAGAAATGACCGCTAATAATTCTTTGTTTCACATCTGCTTCCTTTTTCTCAGACAGAAAAGTGATCATGTCCGATGGGAGTCTGAAATGCTCAGGTTCCTCTGTGTTTTTGAAGAGAAAATGGGGTCTTGGATATCACTTGAGGTAAAGAAATTTTTGAAAAGACTAGATATGATTTTTTAAAATTTTTCTTTGGATTTGTTTTTATTTTACTTGCATCTGTATGCCAGATGTGGTGGTGTTTAAGGTCAGATGAAGACTTTGGATCCCCTGGAGTAATAGGCAGTTGTCAGACACCAGTCCTAGGCACTGTGAATGGAACTCTGGTCCTCAGGAAGAGTAGCAAGTGCTATTAACCACTAACATGTCTCCAGACAAATGTATATGTTTTCATAGTGGTACACCAGAAGTGGACGTTTCTGAGAGAAAATAAGCTTCAAGCTTTATCTCTGCCATAATGGATTGAGAACTGTTTACTAAATAATTTATCTAGTGTCCTGGCTTCTTGTTATCTGTAATAATGCTAACTATAGCAAAATGTCTACATTGTGAACCAAAGCTGTCTGTTCACTATGTGAATATTTTGCTACTTTCCAGGTTGCCGTTATGTGCAGTCCAAACTTCAACGTTTTCCTTTCCCATTTTCCTCATTGGGTCCACATAACACTGCAATATTTTCATCCTTTCTTAAGAATGCAAGGCAATACTTAAATATCTGTAGGGAGTAAATGTGGTCCCAAAGAGTTGGGACAACTATATCTAAAAGGAATCTGAGTGTAGGCTAAAAGAATTCTAAAAGACAACATCCCCACAGCTATGCTCACCACTGCACCACTAATGCCACTTTGATAATGTATTTGTATGTTTTCAGTTTGTATATATTCTGTGTATAGATAAACTTTCCACGCTGGTAGATTATTGATATTATTTCACATTTTGCTGGTTTCCTAAAGCAGAGTAAAGCAATACTCAAATAACCTTTTTTTGTGTGGTAATAGTTCAAAAATGTAATTATTTGTCCTTTCCTTTTGAATACTAGTCTGTATCTGAATGAAACTTGTGATTCAGAGCAAATAACGTCCTTCATCAATCACCACATCCCTGACGCTAAATTAAAAACAAAAGCCAAAGAAAAGCTCGTGTACATTTTGCCATTGGAAAGCACGAACAAGTTTCCAGGTAACATATATGAGTGTGATGGGATAATTTTAGAGGAAAAATTTAAATTGTGTTATGGTTTTTGTTACTAGTGAGTCTGAATTCTGTCTTAGTCTTTATTATTCCACAACAATTAGAGATGAAGATTTGAGTCCACGGTGTTAATTTGATTATTGATCAGTGGAAGCACCAGCAGGAGGAGACAGGAAAGAGAAAAGAGAAAAACACTGGGCTGTTGCATTATAGAGCCGGTTGCCATGGCAGGCAATCGCAGCGCAGCTCACTGGAGGAAAATGACAGTCGGTGTCCTCACAGTTGCACCCGTGGAGAGGTGTGGAGAAACTACTCACTCATTTCTCAGTTCATCATTGGTAAAGGCACATACCCAGGAATATTAACTATCGGACCCTTTTGGCTTGCTCTGACATCGACTTAGCACATGTCTAAGTCAGAAAAGGAATCTCATATGAGTACAGTGGTGAGGTGATGAGGGTGTGGCAACAATGTTTCTGCCACACGTCTTTTCATTTAATTGTGCATATATTAATTTTTCAAGAAAAAACATAGCTTATTTATTTTGCATGGGCTTCCAGCCTGTTGTGTAACAGCAGCAGCAAGGTATGTCCTTTCGATAAGTAACCCTAAAAAGCACAAACTATTTGTACAATATAAACAGTGTTAGGTACTGCATGACTCTGTGTGTATGTGTGTGTGTCTGTGTGTGTGTGTCTGAGTGAGAGAGAGGGAGTTAGGCACTATAATTTTTTTTTTTATAAATGAGGAACTATTTTTAATTTAAATAGCTTTATTTAAGCATTTAGTTTATTAAGTATAGCTCTCTATA
This sequence comes from Cricetomys ansorgei, assembly GCA_026225945.1. Classification (NCBI taxonomy): domain Eukaryota; kingdom Metazoa; phylum Chordata; class Mammalia; order Rodentia; family Nesomyidae; genus Cricetomys; species Cricetomys ansorgei. The sequence goes on from JAMJFZ010001881.1 coordinate 4,587,146, forward strand.
GGTCTTCTTTAAATAAATCCCTTTTATTATTTAGTCTCACTGGGCAAATGCTCCAGGATTTCAGATCTTATCCCTATTCACAAATATACATGATTTGAGCATGGGAGTTGCTATTCTGCACTATGTTATTCTCTCCTTGGGCTAAGATCAGCTGAGGTACAACTGGCCCACCTTCTTGGTCAGAGAAGGGTGATAGGCAGTTATATACTGGTACCACTTAGCCAGAGATGCTGATGTTGATGACCCAGCCAACAACAGACCATTTACACAAACCCAGGCTTCTGTTTATCCAATGGAGTGTCTGTGTCCATTCCAGAACATAGAAATCCATGTCCCCTGAATACTATGCACATATTCTAGAAAACACACTCTTTGCTATAGCCTTACTTACATAGTTTCTCTTTATAAAGATATTGGTCATTCTCTCAACCCATGTAGAAAGCTGGGCGTCTGGAATCTTCTAGAAGCTCATATTGCCATCCATATATTCCCCAGGAAAGATAATAGGTCATAATGTTTTATCTTGCTAATCCAATATATTAAAGATGCTGCTTTAGATCCTTGAAATATTGCATTAAATATGACACAAGAGTCTATAGTCTCATAGAGCCTATACTCAACTATATGGGGGAAAGTGACCAAATAAAATAAAATTGTTTGAAAACATAATAAACAAAGCACATTAGTGATGATGATCTTTAGGTGGTGTGTATGTGTCTGTGCGTGTGTGTGCGTGTGTGTGCGTGTGTGTGCGTGTGTGTGTGTGTGTGTGTGTGTGTGTGTGTGTGTGTCTGATGCTAGGGATTAAACACAAGGTGTCATGAAAGCTAACTGGGCACTCTAGTGCTTGTGTTTATTCAAAATAAGGTCAAAGGCCACAAAAACAAATGTAATACAAGTAGTGGGCAAAGAGTATGTCTGCAGGAAATTGAAAAAGACAGCAGAGTGTTGGGTGCGAATGGAAAAAGGCTGTAGGGTAGATGAACGGTTCATGAGCTGAAAAGGCTTTGGTATTGACATGGATTTTTATTCTAAGCACATTGAGAAACCACTGAAACCCATTAAACATGAAGGAGCTAATGTAAGACTTGTATTTTCACTCTTGACATAAAGAAGATCACCACAGACACAAGTAAACAAAAGCAGACCCCAAGGGTGTAGCTGTGGATCTAATTTAGAGGCCCAGAATGGCCTCTGGTCAACCATAGTACTGGTAAAGGTGGAAGAGAGTTTGTATCTTTAAAGCATACTTGGTGATGAGGCTGAAAGTTATGTCTTAGGTGATGCATGCAGAGTGTGGCTTGTAGATTTTGGCTTGGATTAAATAGTAGAAGACAATGGTATTTATTATAAAGTATCACATAGAATAGTTAGATCACAGCGAGAAGAAAGTATTAGTGCTCTGTTTTAGAATGTTTACCTGGGTATGCCTTTTGATTGAACAAAAGAGGGCTCCAGCCCATAGCTATACATAGGATATCAGAAACCAAGGCACGAATCTGAGGAACACAAGTATGTATTGGGAACTGGATTTATGTGGGGGTAGAGAAAGACAGTCGTTTAGAAATGAAACTCTGAGAGAATACGAAGAAGTCATGAAGGATATAGGAACTGAAAGTTCTACAGGAATTTGGATGGAAAGGAGATATGATTAGTAAATTTTTTCCCTAGGCTATACCCAGTTTACCCAAGTAAACTGCTTTATTAAAGACCAAAAGAAAAGATGAAAAGTGAAGAAAGGGAGAAGAAATAACAAGGAAAAATACTACTTTATTGAAGTTAGATAGGATATGTGTTTATATGAGGGATCCAGGAGAGGATGGAGAGGAGAATGGGGCTGAATATGAAAATACATTGTATGCATGTATAAATATTTTTTAAAGAATAAGTGAAAATATTTTATTTAAAAATAATAAAAGAGAAATAAAGGCTTGTTCATTAAATTTAAAATATGAAGATCTTGGTGACCTAGAAGAGAGCATCTTCTGTGGAGGGAAATGGACAGCCTATGAGCTTGAGCTGTTTAAATGTGACAGATTAAATGTGGACATATTTTTGGAGCTAATTCATGTATATATAGAGGAATGGGAGGAAGCTATTATTTGTCTTTGTTTGGTGGGCACAATATCATTCTTCCTGGGCTGCAGATAAGGAATAAAATTATGATGGAAGAGAGATAGATCACTTTGGAAGTCCCTGGGGGATAAAACTCAGAGCATAAGTAAAAGGGGTAGCCTTTAAAGGGATAGTTGCAAGTGTTCCACACATACAAAAATTCAGGTTCAAAAATGGTTTATTCTTTGGCTAATTCAACCCCCAGCCCAAGTCCTGGAGCCCTTAAATATTTCAGCCTCCATAGAATCTAGTCTTAAGCCTAGAACTGGAGGGCTTCAGCATCCATTCAATCTAGAATGTTTAAGCCTTCAAGACTTACTGCTGACTGAGCCACTCTGACTAGCTCCTTCTGAATTCAGAGCTGTACTGAACACAACTGACTCTGGTTCAGTTCACTTGCTGTTCCAGCTCAAACTCTTCTCCAAGCTGACTGATTCAAACTGATCTCCTGAATCAGTTCACTGTTTCTCATTGAAACTTTTGACTCTTCTGAGTCTTGCAGACTCTTGGCTAACTCCAGCAACTTCTCTGACTGAACTGCTCTGCTTGGCTTCAAGGTGACTTATTTTTCCTGTCTGATACTGACTCTCCTGAGCTGCCTCTGAGTCTCTGCCTCAGACTCTTCAGATTGCCTGCCTCATACTGCCTCTGTGTCTTATCTTTTGACTGCTTAAGACTGCTTCAGACTCCTCAGACTGCCTCATAGTGCCTCAGACTGCCTCTGTGTCTCATCCTCTGATTCTCTAAACTGAGAGACTGTCTTTCTATTATGAGAGTTGGGTGTGCCCTCACTCTGACTCACTCTGCTAACTCTTCCTCTGATTTGTCACTTTGCATGCCATTCAGACTGACTCATCTCAGAAGTCACTTCTTGTCTGACACTGACTCCTTTTGAACTCTGCTTCCTGTCTCCCAAGTGCTGGTATTAAAATTTGTGCAACACCACTGCCTTCTAAATACTGGGATTAAAGGTGTGTGCTATCATTGCTTTCTGAATACTTGGAAGGTGTGTATGCACATTCTTTCTACCCTAGAGTAGCCACGCTGATGGATTAAAAGACTAAATTTTGCTCTTCATAAAAAGAAGTCAGATATTGCTAGAGGCTTACCTAGGTTTGTTGTATGGTGGTAAAAAGGCTTTATGACTGCCCATATTTCCTCAGAGAAGACTGTAGGAAAATTATAATCCTAGAATATATGATAGAATAAGACACCTTGAAGATGAATTTTAGCATAACAATACCCAAAAGAGTGTTTCTCCTTTAAATTATGATTATATTCCAAAGATGTGAAATTTCTGTACAATATTAAATATATTTTAGACAAACATTAATTTACTAGGGTTAGTATACTTAGATTGTTCTAAAAGTTTTATGTTCCTTCTCTTGACTTAGACTTTTTCAGTGATCTCGATAAATATTCTGGCCAGAGTATGGTGAATTATGAAGTTTCCATGTCAACTCTGAATGAAGTCTTCATGAACCTGGAAGGAGAATCAGCTACTAAACAAGGTAAAAGTAGTTATGTAATTCACAGAATCAATTAATAAATGGCTATGTATCAATTAAACATCTGTGACTTTTTAAGTTTCCCTCTATTGTTTGACATGAACTGCTATGTTTTCTGGCATTATCAGTACAGCTAGCCACAGGACCATTCTTAGCGTTGATAAATTTCTCTTTGGGAAACTACTTGGTTTAGCAGTTCTATCTCTTGATGTTCACTATTTCTTGGGTATGGATGTTCTTCATCAGAAGCATGATGTCTAAGCATTGTTTCTTACAAAAAATCATTTCTTGCTGATGAAGAGAAACGGCTTATATGGATAGGATTCTTTTCATCTTCCAGGTAGTTTAATAGGATATAACAATTGTCATTTTTGGATCTCTCCTTTTTACAGATAGTTTGATCAATGTGAATAAACACTGTAATATACCCATATTTTCCTCCTGTAGTATTCTTCCAACAAATGTGGTTGACTCCATTTGATAGATGAGAAAATCTGGTTTAAGAACAGTTTAAAGATTCTTCCTATGCCATGCTGCTTATAACTCACACATCTGGGCTGCACACATATGTTTGGCATTTTTCTGAGCTGGTGCTCTTTTCCTTACCAGTCCAGATTATTGATACCTTAGTAGTAGGTATTTGAGTATTAACAACTGCTGATCCCTATGAAGAGGATTATTTTGAACTTCTTCAGAATAGTATTACAATTGAACATTTGCCTTTTTCAAAGACAGAGCATAGCAAAATTACCCCTTTTCTAAATTATTTTTTGTTATGTAGTTAGCAGATATTCTCGGGGAGCATGTAGAGTGTCATTAATCTATTTTTCTTAAAATGTTTGCAATGTAACTCAAAACACTTTTACTAACTTATAAATTTTTAACTTGTTGGAAATTATAAAATATAACCATAAAAAGAAAGCACTGAAGGCAGTGATGCTGTATAAGCCTAATGAAATATTGAAAATGTTAAATAGATACTTTGAATAAAAGTATCAAAACAAAATCAGATATAAAATAATTTAAATTTTATGAAGAAATGTCTATTATGCCATAGGATGACATTCATAGCACATGTGTGTGTTCATTCAGACTTTGAGGAAAGAGAAATGATAGGAGACTCAGAAAGCATAAATGAAATGGAGCCAGCTTCTCCGCTTTCTGAAGTACAAAATGCTGTGAGTACCATGAGCCTCTGGAGAATGCAGGTCTGTGCAATAGCGCGCCTTCGCTTCTTGAAACTAAAACGAGAGAGAAAACCACTTTTTATCCTGTAAGTATCAGAATATTATTATTTTTCCATAATAGATTTATTAATTAAGTTTCATGCAATGAATCTCAATCACACCCTCTTCCCATTCCTCCTTGGTCCATCCTCTCATCCCTATGTAGTAGTATGCTGCCGTGGTGGCTCACCAAAGAAGACAAGGAAGCATATTCATTGGTGTGATCTCTGCCAGACCTCAGCAGAGGGAACCACCATCAATGGCAAGTGCCATACTGAACATTGGAACACTGAGCATCTGAGCTCAGGTGTTTTTATTGACCCAGAACTCCTCAGGTGCAGATCATAAGCAATTGAACATCCCCCACAGAAATGCAACACCTTGAAGACAATACAAAACACCAAGACCTAGGCAGACCCCCACCCAACAATGCACAAAGCAATATTTTGTACATTACTAAAAATAAACTTCCACAGCACCCCTGTGCTCTCAAGAAGAAAAGTATTATAATGATAAAATTAAATCCAGCCTATGTGGCAGGAGTATGGATTACAGGCATCACTATGGATTTGGAGGTAAAGACTCAATGTACAAGAATATTTAAAAGTAAAGACAGTGCCTAGCATTCCTACTAGACAAGAGATAAAGGCAGTATTGGTTTTACTAAAAGTGGGATTGCCTGTATTGGGATTGCTCTTAATTGGGTGTATGAATACATGATGCTTAGTTTTCATAGTGAGATTAAATAATGTTTATTTAACAGTGCCTCTGAGTCCTGTGATATGTTGAGATAAAACTTTTAGAATGTTAGCACTTAAAATTATGGCTCACATAAAGTAGAATTAATTTCTGACAAATAGTTGTGGAACGTATAACTGAGAAATCTTTGCTATAGAGTCCTATGGTAACTTTTCTTTATTATTTAGTCTATTGATACTTGGAATTGTACTGCTCCCAATGATAATGGAAAAGATGGTTAATGCTCTGATAAACAAAAAAGTTGACTGGGAATTTAAAACAGAATTGTATTTCCTGTCGCCTGGAGAACTCCCTCAGGGTCTGCGAACCAGTCTGTTGGTCATCAATAACACAGGTGAACAGAGATCAGCATTTTAATACAGAAATCAGTCTTTAACTGTTAAGTAGTACATGAGAGGGGGGCAAAAAAACTTGACAGAAGAAAAATGTTCATTTCTAGAAAATGACTAGTGAGGGGAGTGCACATTTCCTCTGATTTTGGAGAGAACAAAGCTGGTGGAGACACACAACGAGGAACTTGTCACTGTCCAGTCTGGCCTCCATCCTTTATTCCTGATAGCCAGAGCTCTTATGAGAGAGAGAGACAGACACACACACACACACACACACACACACACACACACACACACACACACACACACACACAGAGAGAGAGAGAGAGAGAGAGAGAGAGAGAGAGAGAGAGAGAGAGAGAGAAATTTTATCTTAGCTGAAGGCTCTTTTTAGATCTCTGTTATCACTACTTATATCATGTATATGATGCACATTTATCGACACGGAAAGCTGACATGTCTACACTTCATGCTCTTTGATGAAATTCAGTAGATTCAGGAAAGCTCCTTATTTTGTTATCTCAAAGAGAGGATAATTGTTTTGTAGCTGCTTAAATAACTTGAAAGGAAAGCTTTTATGTTTCTACTGAAGTTGTTGAAAGGTTCAGAGTAGCAGTCCTTTCTTGAGTTTCTCCCTGATTCTGATTTCCACAGGTGTTTTTGATTCTTCACTCTTACTCTCCATTCTTTTCCATTTCTGTTTGGAAGGTAAAATGTTCTGTTCCTTTAAAGCTCAAAGTGCTGAGTTGCCCATTATTTCCCAACATTTAGAACTGTACCTTACCCACCAGATTGTTGCTGTCTCAAAGTGTATTCTCCACTCGCTCTGAGGATATTACACTTGAATTTATTCATTTTCCCATAGTTGTCTAATATTGTGGGGATTTATTCTGTCATATTTCTTCCTCCTTTAAGTTTGATGTGATTATTAACACTGTGTTAATCTTTTCACGTGAAAATCCCTGCTTGGTTTGTATGAATGTGAACTGCCATTATTGTACCTTATTGTGGAGTGGAGTTGAGATGTGTGACCTGTTCCCAGGGTGCATGGGAACACGGGTTTCTACATGTGTCCCATTCCATCTTGGAGAAATCCAGTTCTGTCTAAAGTTTGATCCTAATTGTCCAGTTCTAGAGCTCTTTGCATTTCTAGTATGAACTCCCACTTCAAAGCAGGAAGAAAGGGGTTCTTTAGTTGTCCATTCTGCCTTTCCTTGGTGGCTTTTTAGGATCAACCCATGTCCCGCCCTTCGGTTCTTCTTAGACATCATTTTTTATAAATGAGGAATGTGCCCAGAGATGACTGTAGCAGCTGTCATTTTGTGGAACATGGAGGACCCCTGACTGCTCATCTTCTTCCTGCTCTAGCTGAATTGTAACCACCCTGACTGTGGCTCAGAGCATGTGTTGATAAATCAGTTGTCCACTTGAGTTGTGACATTGTAGAAACTGTTTTACTATTACATCTTTATCTCCGTGTGCATAAGGCTGCGGATTTCTCAGTCATTACTTCTCTCTAAAGTAAGTTCACCCATTTTTTCCTTTCTTTTCATTTTTCTTTTTTCCTTCCTTCCTTCCTTCCTCCTTCCTTCCTTCCTTCCTTCCTTCCTTCCTTCCTTCCTTCCTCCCTCCCTCCCTCCCTCCCTTGTTTCTCTTTCTTTGTTTCTTTCTTTGTTTCTTTCTTTGTTTCTTTCTTTGTTTCTTTCTTTGTTTCTTTCTTTGTTTCTTTCTTTGTTTCTTTCTTTGTTTCTTTCTTTGTTTCTTTCTTTGTTTCTTTCTTTGTTTCTTTCTTTGTTTCTTTCTTTGTTTCTTTCTTTGTTTCTTTCTTTCTTCCTTTCTTTCTTTCTTTCTTTCTTTCTTTCTTTCTTTCTTTCTTTCTTTCTTTCTTTCTTTCTTTCTTTCTTTCTTTCTTTCTTTCTTTCTTTCCTTCTTTCTTTCTTTCTTTCTTCTTTCTTTCTTTCTTTCTTTCTTTCTTTCTTTCTTTCTTTCTTTCTTTCTTTCTTTCTTTTTCTTTCTTTCTTTCTTTCTTTCTTCCTTTCTTTCTTCTTTCTTTCTTTCTTTCTTCCTTTCTTTCCTTCCTTCCTTCCTTCCTTCCTTCTTTCTTTCTTTCTTTCTTCCTTCCTTCCTTCCTTCCTTCCTTCCTTCCTTCCTTTTCTTTTCTTTCTTTCTTTCTTTCTTTCTTTCTTTCTTTCTTTCTTTCTTTCTTTCTTTCTTTTATGTTCTTGAGACAGGGTTTCTCTGTTGTAACTCTGACTGCCCTGGAACTCATTCTGTAGACAGGCTGGCCTTGAACTCACAGAGATCTGCCTGTGCCACCCAAGACCTGGGATTAAGGGCATGAGCCACCACTGTCTGGCTTATATTTTTTTTGTTTTTGTTTTTGCTTTCTTCAAGACAAGGTTTCTTTGTTGGAACTTTGGCTCTCCTAGAACTCACTCCATATACCAGGCTATCCTCGAACTCACAGAGATCTGCCTGTCTCTGATTTTACCCAATTTTCTTCTGATATTATATTAAAAAATTTGATTTTATGTTTGTACCTTTTTAATTCCCAAGAAAAAGACATTATGCAATATATATATGCATATGTGGAAAACGTATGAATTGTATATACATTTTTAAGTTTAATTTTTTTAAGAGTAGGGGAAAAAGTATAATGCTATCTAGCTGAACAATCTGTTGTATTTCTCATATTAGTTTTCCAGAAATTATCAATTTATACACATTTTAAAGTAAATGTTAAAAATAGAATTATACTGTTTTAAGTAGCACATGTTAACTTGAATTAGGTAGAATTATGATAATTCATGACAATGTAAGATTTACTAATTAGAAGATTGATGAATGATTTATCTTTATATGTTAGCAGTATTATTATGCTATGCATAAAGTATACCTCTTATGGTATACTAGTAATGCTAACTTTGTAGGGCTTATTAGAAAATTTATTTGGTTTTATATTGCCTTCTGTTGTTACAATCATACTAGGATCAAATATTGAAGACTTCATACAGTCACTGAAGCATCAAAACATACTTTTGGAAGTAGATGACTTTGAAAACAGAAACGGTACTGAAAGCCTCTCCTACAATGGAGCTATTATAGTTTCTGGAAGACAAAAGGTATGTTTCCCTCTTGGTTTTTGCTTTTGTGACAGGAGAATAAAAAACACAATATCAAATGTCTGCATTTTATTATTTTAAAAACTATAGAAAATTAGTATATAGTAACTTGATTCAGCAAACCATATGAGTCCATATTCAATAAACTATTTTGGTGCAACATTTTCTTTCCTTTTTTAAAAATTTAATTTATTTTTCTTCTTTTGTATAATACATATCAACACCTCTCCGACCCTCCCTCCATTCCTCCCATTCCTTCCAGTTCTCCCATCTCCCCTCGCCTCCTATTTTATCCCCCTCCCTGCTTATCTCCATAGAAGAAAGCAGTCCTTCCAGCATTACTGCCCAAACAGGGCACAACAAATGGGACAAGGCCTGACACTATTCCCTACATGGAGGGTGGACTAGGCAACCCAAATGGAGAAAAATGGGTCCCAAGGCAGGCAAAAGCATCAGAGAGCCCCCATATACACTCTAGTCTGTAGGTTCTCTGCAAGAACATCAAGTCAGACAATCACATGGCATATCTAGGAGACCTTTAGGTTCTTTGTCCCCAGCTTCAGGCTCTGAGGGACCCCAAGAGTGCTGGTCCATTGACTCTGTAGGGTTTGTTCTCCTGATATCCCTCACCTCTCTGGTCCCTGAAATGCCTCCTCCACCTCTTCTGCGAGTTTTCTGGAGCTTTATTTGTTTTAAAGATTTGTTTATACTACTTATGAGTGCTCTACCTGCATGTACACCTGCATACTAGCTGCTTTCATTACAGATGGTTGTGAGCCATCATGCGATTGCTGGGAATTGAACTCAGGACCTCTGGAAGAGCAGTCAGGCTCTTAACCACTGAGCCATCTCTCCAGCACCAACGTTTTCTATCTTTGTTTTAAATAAAGTAATTGTGCATTAAAAGGGAGTGAGTGCATTACTTAAACTCAATCACATAATTGTTAATCAGTGTAATTATGAACTTAATCTTATTCAACATTCAAGTAAATAGTGTATAATGTATTAAGAAAATACAGTAAATACTGCAATGTCCACATAAAATATAAAGTAAAAGTATTCTCCATGTGCTATCTTCATGTAGTTCAAATTGAGTATAATCCATCAGAGAACCATCAAAGAGCACACCTGTTGCAAATACATCCTAAGTATAAGAAGAATTTGAGTATTATTTCATTTAGAGTAAAGTTAAGAGACAAAAATTAATCGAAAGTATGCCTTTCTTTCCTGCTTTGTAGGAAAAACAAAACAAAAGTAGAGCCTTAAAAGCTGGATCATTGAGCTCTGTCTGAATATATTGTAAAAAACATCATTTTATGTCAACTTTGGGAAAGCTACTTGTTTGACAGCTGCTGTGTAGCATGTATATTTCCTATAGAAACTGTTGCTAGTGTTAGTATTTGTATGATACTCACTTTATGTGATGATTGTATGGACCCTTTCATAAGCAATAAGTATTATTATCTTCTTCAAGATTATAAAAATGCTATGGCAATGCGTCCATGACAGTTTCTTACATTCCTTGTTTTTCTCCAATCTGCTTGCTCACCATAAACTGACAATATAACAGCCTTCCTCGCTAAGGCAGCTTTTAACTGAAGGCAGCTTTTAACTGAAGGCAGCTCTACTAATTGAAGTCTCCTCATCAGCAAAATAGGGATGAAGTGATGCAAAATTGGTTAAATCAGTAAAACTTAGTATTAAGTGAATGCTGACTCTATATATCTATTGTATAGGGATCTAACATGGAGTCTCACTCAAACCCTGTATGAACCCATTTATCAAGGATTTAATCTTCCTTGTTTGCTTTGGTTTGTTTTAAGGATTACAGATTTTCAGTTGTGTGCAATACCAAGAGGCTACACTGCTTTCCTATTCTAATGAATGTTATCAGCAACGGGATCCTTCATATGTTCAATCATACAGCGTACATTAGAATTGAGGAAACTGTATTTTCAGAAGTAAGTATTAAATGCTTTGATCCTGAACAATTAAAAATCAACAGTGAACCTATGTTACTCATATTTGATTGTTGCTCCTAAGGATGGTTACTGTGCTTTCATAGATGTATGCTGTCTGACTCAAGTTTGCTTGCACTGCAAGAGTGATAGACATGGGCTGCATTTTCACAATCCTGGCTTCAGAATGTTTATCAAAGGGAAGCATTGCTGAGAGACAGAAGAACAGAGAAAACTCCACCTGATTTATAGTTGTCCCACTTCCTTTGTTTGTCATTCTATCCCAGAAATGACTTCCCTTTTCTTTTTTGGAGAAATATTTAATTTTTTATTTATTTTTGACAATTTCATATATTTATAGGATGCATTGTGTTTGGATTCACTCTCATTACCATCTTTCACTCCTTCCCACCCCTGTTGCCTCCCTTCTTCTCGAGTAGCCCTTATTCCATCCTATCTCTGTGTAGACGCTTTGCAGGTAGCTACAGCTACTTCATGTTTGTGATTGCAGTGGCTATGCGATCGCCTGGAGACAGAACTTCATAGCACTCCTCTCCCTCCTCTGACTGTCACAGTCTTTCTGCCCACCCCTTTCTGTGATTGGTCTCTTGGTCTTGGATGGGATGATATAGATGTCTTCTTCAGGGCTGAGTATTCATCAGTCACTTATTCTCAGGCAGCACTTTGACCAGTTGAGAGCCCCTGCAGCAACTGTCTATCTCTACATAACAAGGGCCACTTATGACACAACTGCAGCCAACATCATGCTAAGTGGAGAAGAACTCAAAGCATGCCCATTAAAACTGGGAACAATGCAAGAGTGTGCCCTGTTTCTCCACTCTTACTCAAGATAATGCTTCAAATTGTAGCTAGAGCAGGAAAGCACTAGAAACAAAGGCAATACAAACACGGAAGAATGAGTTCAAAGTCATTTTTTTTTTAATTTAAAGATGATTTTTTTTTTATATAAGAAACCCTAAAGCCTTCAACACCTGGCCAGTGAGAAAGCTCAATAGGTAGGTACAAGCTCTTGCAATGAATACCTGATAGCATGAGTTTGATCCCTAGAATTTACATAAAGGTGAAAAGAGAGAACTGACTCCACAGAATTGTTCTCTGCAGATGTGGCTAACACTTACTCAGACATAGCACTCACAAATAACAACAACAACAACAACAATAATAATAATATAATAGTAGTAGTAGTAAAATATTAATACTGATAATAATGAAAGAAATTTTAAAAAATGGACAATATGAACTCATAAAATTAGTACATACTTACCAATTGAAATGTTAGGACACAAAGTTAACATATAAACTTAGCAGTCTACAAAATTACTAATGACAAGCATACTGATAGGAATTCAGGAAAATAATCCCACTCACAACAGCTTCAAACCAATGAAAGGAGGGGCTAAAGAGATGGTTCAGTGGTAAAAAGCACTGGCTTCTCTTCCAAAGGTCTTGAGTTCAATACAGCAACACCCGCATGGTGACTCTTAACTTCCTATAATGAAATCTGATCTTCTCTTCTGTTGTGCAGATTCACATACTGAAAAGGACCCATCTGCATAAAATGCATAAATAAGTAATTCTTTATAAACATGAAATGAAATAAACCTAACCACGGACATAAAAGCTCTACAATAAAATATTTACAACATGGAAGAGTCAGTTTTATCCAGTGGGAAGCTCCCTGATTGGCCAGCCCTACCAGCCCTAAACACATGCACTTTGGAACAGCACTAAATTCTTAGTGTACTCAGTAAGCTATATATACATGGAGATTTGTATGTGTGTGTATGTGTGTGCACGTGTGTGTGCTTAACTGTGTAACCAAAATAACTAGAGAGGAGGTAATGGCTTTGAGATGGAGTCAGAGGATCATGGGAGGAGTTGGTATAGAGGGAGAAGTGGAAAGGAGGAAAAAGTAGTACTACTATATAAAATTCTCCAACACTCTCAAAAATTCATTTAAAATAAAAGGAACTAAGGAAGACACTAGAGAATGGGAAGATATTCCCTGCCCATAGGTTTACTTGAAGAATTTGTCTTATGTATATGGCCAGCCTACCAAAAGTAATCTTGAGAACAAACACAATAGCAGCTTAAAATCGAGTGTCCCTCTTAAAAGAACAGAAAATGATCTTAAATTCGTATAGAAACACAACAGACTCCACATAGTCAGAGCAATTAGGAGTAAAATTAATGCCTCCAGGGGTTTCACTATACATAACTCCAAGTTATAATACAGAACCGTAATCATAAAAACAGCATTGACACAAAAGCAGACATTTAGATTAATGGACAGAAGACCTAGATGTAAGTTGATGAAACTATGGCCATCTAATTTTAACAAGCACACCAGGAGTTCACGCTGCAGAAAAGAGAGCATTTCAACAAATGGTGATGAGAAAGCTGAAATTCTGCATGGAGAAGAAGGGCCCTTATCTCTCACTCTGCACTAAAGCCAACACCCAAGAGATGAATGATCTCAACAAAAACCTGAAACCCTGAAATTGGTGAAAGAAAAGACAGAGAGTGCACTACAAGATACAGACACAGGCAAGGACTTTCTAGGTAGGACTTGGTTTCGCAGAAAACAAATAGTGCTAGCAAGTGACAAATAGCTCCTCATGAAATTAAAAAGCACGTGTTTACAATGTTTTCCTATCGCTTCATTTTTATTGGATTGTCATCACCCATGTAACGACTTGATGATTATTTTCTCCATATTTTAAGTATTTATACTGTATTTATAATACATATTATAAGTATTTATGGTGGCGATCCTTTTCTGATTGATATCAAGAGAAACATTTAAAACTTACTTCATATGTTTCATATCAGAAGATGATTAAAATGGACCAGTCACGGGGAAACCTGGTTTCTGACAAATGTGTCAAAATCGGCTTCTGCTGAATCAGCAGGGCTGGAAACATATGCTAACGTAGATTTTAAGCAGTTAAAGTAAGAAGTGAGATGGAATATACTTGAGGCATCGATAATATATAATATGTGTGTTTGTCAGTACTTATCAGCTAAAGTAATATATATCCATCCATGTGGTCAGAGATCACATGGGATGATTCAAAAAGTGGGGATTTAAGGGAACTCTTTGAAAATTAAAACCAGGGGCTAAGGATATAGCTTGGAGGTATATCATTAGCTTAGCATGCTGAAGGTCTTGCTGGGTGTAATCCCCAGGGTCCCAATGAAAAAAAGAAAAAAAAAAAAAAAACAACCAGAAGAAGCAGTTGTTAACACCTTCTTATATTTTTCAAAGATTTATTTGTTTTTTATTTTGTGTGTTTGGATGGTTTGCCTACTTGTATGCTTGTGTACTCTGTGCATACAGTGCCGAACCGAGGCCGGAAGAGGGTGTCAGATCCCATGGAACTGGAGTTACAGACAATTGTAAGCCCCAGTGTTGGTGCTGGAAACTAAACCTGGGTTCTCTACAAGAGCAACACGTACTCTTAGCTGACACGTCATTTCTCTATAGCCACCACCTTCCTATTTTTTTCCATTTTATTTCTGGTTTGCTCAGGATCAAAATGAACAAGTGCCCTTTGATTGAGCAGGGCCCATCTTCAGCGGCGCTCATCTTCCTTCCTATAACGACACCGGGAAACACATTTTCTTACCTAAAAAAAAAATGTAGACAGAGACTCCTAAACCATAAAGTTTGATAACCGCAGAATTTTAAGACAGGCCTGTGTTGTTCTCCATGGAATAGTTCTATATTCTGCTTGGGCACGTGTAGGAGTGGTGGTTTATACTTTATCTTCAAAGTGGGTTGGTCCTCGGACATTGTTTCCTTTACAGCTATGAGTTACAGAATGTGTCCACCATTGTTGAAGTCTCCACCTTTTCATCTCTTAAGTTTTCTGAGAAAGACAAGCCTACCATATCTGTTAACCCTGGTTCACAATTCCTGAGCTGTTATTTCTGTTTTTACATTAGTCAAAACACATAGTGTAAAATTGAGCATCTTAAGTTCATAGTTCATTGTTTTAAGTATACCCATATTGTTGTGAAGTTGATATCCAGAATTTCTTCATCCAAGAGAGTATTCTTTTATATCCACTAAACAGCAATTCCTAATTCTTCCCCTCTGCTCCTGGTAACCAGCATCCCACCTTCTGTTTTTAGGGGTGTGACTATCTAAAGTACCTCACGTAATGTACATATACAGTGTTTGTTCTTTTTGTCTGGTTTATTTCACTTAGCATTATCTATCGCAAGTTTACATATCTTGAAGCATTTGACAAGATTTTCTTCCTTTTAAAGTTGAACAATACTAAGTATGCCTATATATACTTATTTGGTTTCTCTAAACGTCTACTAATGGCTTTTGTGTTATTTCTGCCTCTTGGTTATTATAGTGATGCTATTAACATGGGTGTGAAGGTATCTCTTCAAAACCCCTTGCTTGCTCTTTTGGATATATAGTCCAAATTAGGTCCTGAAATATTCTTGGCTTCTTTTGTTTTAGAGTTAAGTCTCATAATAAATGGTAAGTATAGTTTTCGCTTCTATAGATGATCTAGATGTTGTGGAAGTTTATTTTTAGTTGTGTTTAAAATAATTGTTTTTGTGTACTGTTGGGTGAGGGGTTAACCTAGGTCTTGGCCAGGGCAGTGGTTCCCCCTGCTGAGGTCTGGCAGGGTTCAAATCTATGAAAATGCCTCCTTGTTTTCTTTGGTGAGCTGCCATATGTACAGTTGTAGGTGTACAACTACAAATGATATACCAACATGGGGCAGACATCACACCAGCTATTCCAATGTGGAGACAAGGAAGAAGAGAAAGAAACTCCAGATGTCAAAGTCTGGTAAAGTACGTTCAGGGAAGCTACTAGAGGATAGAGATTAAGGTATTAATTGAAGGCTCCTGAAGGAAGAGGAGAAAAAGGAAATAAGACTCTATGAAGAGAAAAGGGCTGTGAAATTAATAAATAACAAGGGAAAAAAGCTCCAAGGTGAGAGCCACACAGAAAAAGATAATCTTTATTAGAGATAAAGAATTCAGCAGGGAGCAGGAAAAAGCAAGATTCTAACTGCTTTTCCTGGTCAGGAAGCAGACTCTCCCTCTTACCACTTGTGGAAGCCAGGGCACAGGAAATGGAAACCAGAGTTCTATAAACTGATTTTGTTGATGGCTTTTTGTATGTGTGAAGCACAAGTAGGTCTTGTGTTTTGGGTGTATGAAGAAGGTTATATGATTCCCCATAGTGGTGGTGAGAAAGAATGCCAAACCACCAAAATGCTTCAACCAGAAATTCTTCCTACCAGCCCAGGACCCCCTGCTGTTGTGGAAGCTGCAGCTTGGAGCCAAAAAGCCACTTAGTTAAACTGACCTGTTTTTTTTTTTTTTTTTTTTTTTCTGCAAACCTGACTAAGAAAGACAAACTGTCCAGATACTGGTGATGGTGATGAGAACTGCACCCATGAGGGGACCCTTACTGCAAACAAAGTGACCAGTTATTTTTCCAGCAAACCAGACTCTAAAAATCTGGAAAGTGTTTCCAGAATTGACCAAGGTTGTATCTCCTGCTGGCAGCCGAACTTGGCACTGTAAGAGTTACCTAGGTGGCGCTGGTTTGGAAGGAATGAAGGGGTCATGGAGAGTTGCTGAGGCCAGGAGAAGTTGAGAGGCCAGGAGAAGCCACTGATAAAAGTGTAGCCTCAGTAGTAGTTGAAGGCCCAGATGAAGGGGTCATATAAAGAAGTTGAGACTTGGCACATGAAGAGAGCCCAGGAGAGGCCATTGGTAAAGGTGCAGCCTCCGTGGCAGTTGAAGGCCCAGAATGAAGGGGTTGTGTAAAGAAGTTGAGGTTTGGCACCATGAAGAAAGCCCAGGAAAGGCTAGTGGTGGAAGTGCAGCCCAGTTTTAACAGAAGACCCCAGCGTTTTGAAGATTCCAGTACCATGGGATGACCACCATGGTCATCACAGCAGCAGTGGAGTGGAGACAACCAGAACTTGGAGGATAAGCTTTGTGTGGTTCAGAGGGCAGAGCCAGATCCAAGCCTTTTAGAGGAGCCCAGAAGATCATGAGTGAATTTCAGATAGTTGGACATTGATAATGTTTTCCTGTTTTCCAAAGACTTTGTTCAAAGTCTGATAGATATTGAGTATCATTTGGTCTTTAGATTAGAAGCCTCATAATTATTCTTCTTGTAAATGGTTTTGCTGGTGTAGTATTATATTGTGTTGTAAATATAAAGCTTTTTTTTTATATACAGGAAAGGGGTACTGTTGTAGAAGTTTTAGTTGTGTTTAAAATAATTGTTTTTGTGTACTGCTAGGTGAGGGGCTACCCTAGGTCTTTGTGTTTTGCATTATCTGCAGGTGTTGGATTTCTGTGGGGGATGCTTAATTGTTAATGATTTGCAAGTGCTATCAGTAGAATACCTGAGGAGTGATGAATCAGTACAAAGACCTGAGCTGAGATGCTCGGGGATTCCATTGTCCATCTAGTCTGGCGCTTGCCATGATGATGGCTCCCTCTGCTGAGGTCTGGCAGGGTTTACATCTATGAATAGACCTCTTTGTCTCTCTTGGTGAGCCTCCCCAGCAGCAGCAAACTACTACACTTTGACTTTCCACTAAAGTTCCTTTTGTATTTATTTTCAGGAATTTGTGTTGATCTGGAATGGGTTTCTGGAAACTTTCCTGTTTTTATTGTTTGTCGCATGCAGCATTTCTCCACACATTGCCATGAGCAGTGTCAGTGATTACAAAGTAAGAAAATATGGGTGAGGACTTTAAGAATTTCAGTAAAATAAAATTTATATATATATATGTATATATATATATATATATATATATATATATGTATGTATGTATGTATGTATGTATATATTTTGAGACAGGGTTTCCCTGTTGTAACTCCGGCTGTCCTGGAACTCACTCTGTAGACCAGGCTGATCTTGAACTCACAGAGACCTGCCTGCTTCTGCCTCCTGAGTACTGGGATAGAAGACATGTGCCACCACTGCTGGGCTCAGTAATTATATTTTTAGTGCTACAAGTACAAAATATCTTTCCTCCGGGGCATGTGGAAGCACTGAAACATGCCATTAATGTATGTATTGTAGCTTGGATTATTTCCAGCAACTCAGAAAGCATTTTTAAATACAAAATAGTTCTTGCTTCAAAGTTAAATGAAAAGTACAATGATTTTCAGATTGTCATATTACTTTAAATCTTCAAAGCAGAATATTATACATCTTTCTGGTTGAATTATTTTTCTAGCTGCAAGGAAAACAATCATTGAGGTTCATATTTAAGACAAAATTTAAGACCTAGATTCCCTTTGTACTCTGGAAATTGCAATTATATGTTCTATTTGTGTTTGTTTCTGTCCTTTATTTAGAGAAAACATATAAGATTTATATAAACCAGCTAACATCTTCCTGAGACACTAACCTTCAGAGAAGATGCACAGAGAAAGAAAATTTATTATATCCAACAGGTCCACAATAACCTTCCTTTATCATTATTATTTTTTAATTTAAATGGCTTTATTTTATTTTTAGTGGCTTGATCTCTTTTAGACATAATTTTAGATATTTTCTTAAGTAACTTTATACACAAAATACTGTATATATATCATTTCTCCTTTTCACCCAATTCCCCACCCCCATACTCCCTCAAATTAATAATCTCTTCTTTTCATACCCAGGCATATATATGCATGTACACATAAATATAACATGCTGAGTCCAGTTACTGTTGTCCATATGTGTGTGTTTAGAGCCGACCACTTGTAACCTGTCATGTGGCTCATTCCTGGGGAACATTGATTCTCCCTCTCTCAGTAACTATGAGTTGTCTGCAGCTCTCATCTAAGGGTGGGGCCTTGTGAGATTCCCCCTTCTGTTGGCATGTCAGCTCATGCTATCATTGTTCAGGTCTTGTTTAAGAAGCTGTACTGTGTCATGGGTGTAGCTTTCCTGTAACATCTAGAAGACACAGCCTTGCCTCAGACTTCCTTGGTGCTCTGACTCTTAATAATCCCTCATTAGACTTCTGTTCATTCTTTTAGACACACTACCTGTCTCTCTAGAGCTTACTCTGTGCCACAGTCCCCTTTTAATTTTCGTAAAAAGTTAAAAATGAAGATGAAACCTAAAGATCCGAAATCCAGAATCCAAAATTTTCAAAAGCCGACACAGTGACATTACTAGAAAATCCCACATCTGACCTCACGTAATGAGAACTAGAAAATATTTAGACTTCTTTTCTATTCATTATTCATGGGTTAAAGTGGTATTGCACATCAGTGTACCAAAAAAAAATGGTTAGGGAACTGGATCTGTAGGTCCCAGTTCTTAAACACTATGTGTGCAATTGTTCTCAATAGTAATGTAATATTCACTTATCTTAAACATTCATGCATTCAAGTTCACCCTGTGCTTTTTCATCAGAAGAAAGCTGATTCCCAGCTGTGGATTTCTGGCCTCTACCCTTCTGCTTACTGGTGTGGGCAAGCAGTGGTGGACGTTAACCTCCTCAATGCCATTCTTCTCTTAAGCTACTTAACACTATACATGACAGACATGATGAACGTTTTCTTTTCAAGTGAAGTTGTGCTAGTTATAGTAAGTAAAAATGCCGTCAACCAAATTCTATGCAGCAGCTAAAAATAAAATAAAGTGCATTTGAAAATATTTGATAAACCTGACAGCATGCAGATTACAAGTGCAATAAAACATTTTTGAACGTCTGTAATTTAAAACTTCCCTCAGTTGTTTCGTTTCAGCTGCTATTGCCTGTGTCACCTTTAGGTTGTTCTCTCCTTCGGTTGTGCAGCTTCTCTTATCTTCTTGACATATGTGATATCGTTTGTTTTTGGCAAAAGGAGGAAAAACAGTAGCCTCTGGTCAGTTTGCTTCTTTATGGTAAGTACAAACACTATCAACTACAGTCACTTTTTTGTCTTGAGCAGCGGGGAATTAAAATATAGATTAAACCTAGAAATTCAATCAAAGCCCAAAGTGTTTAAGCTGACAAAATACCACAGCAGCCGATGTTTGATGGTTCCCTGTAGAAATGAAAAAATTAAAGCAAAACCCCCTCAGCATTCTCAATTGAACATTTAAAGGTATGCGTGTCAAGTACCCGTGAAACACCATTTAATTTCATATTAAGATTTGATTTCAACCCCAAATTCATCTCATACATATGCGATATTCCCTGAACTTCAAGTGATTTTCATTCTCAAAATTTAACATTAAAATTACCCTGTAGTAGCTCCTGTAGTAGCTGGGTGGTGGTGGTACATGCCATTAACCCCAGCACTTGGGAGGCAGAGGCAGGCGGATCTCTGTGAGTTCGAGGCCAGCCTGGTCTACAGAGTGAGTTCCAGGACAGCCAGAGTTACAACAGAGAAACCCTGACTCAAAACATCAAAAAAAAAAAAAAATCTCCCTGTAAACAGGACCTGGAGATATAACTGTGTTATGGCTTCATATATTTCTGAAGAATTCAGGTACACCTCTTTGAATAGAGTTCACTGAGGACTTTATAAAGGAATCAAATTTTAAAATGTACTGTTGAGTTTGCAGGGCCCTCAGAACAAAGCCCTGGTGGTAATATAAGAACTAGAACCATCTTCCTAGCAGTCCTACAGAGCAAGGGTGTCCAACTTTTGGCCTTGTGGTATGCTCTTTCTGTAAACAAATATGCAGAGCTGCATTTATAGCTGTCCTGGGAAGCATGTGGCCTGCTGGCCACACTTTGGTTATGCCTGATCTAGAAAGTCTGTCTTAACCACAGCTGCAAGAGTGTCAGATACCAAATTTTAATCGTCTGTCGAATAACTTCTAATAATATTCTTATCTACTTCATATCTTCAGATATAAAATTGCAGAGGAATTATCTAGGAAGCTAGATAATGGGAAACTTTGCTATGAATATTTACCCAAGCAACGAAGACCAAGAATGGTCTTCAAGCTGCTATTAAGCTGATAGTCCTTAGACATGATTGAATGCCTGTCAATATTATAGCTCTCTTATTTTGGAACGATAGTCTTGAAACTATGAGAGACACCAACCCAAGACCATCTGTGAGAAAACATACTTGTCTGATACCATTCACTGACTTCTACAGGAAATGGGTAGACGAAGCTGGCTGCTGTCCCTTCTTAATACACAGCACTCATTTTATCTGTCTCATTTGACAAATATTAAGCCACAATCCATCCTAAGTAGAGAAGCTATATAAAGTACTATTAAATAACTCATTTGAAAGACTACCTTTGAGGCTAGCTATGAAAATCTGTGCACTAAATTCACTTGGGAACATTTTTGATTAGCTAACTGAATTAATAGCATTATCCAGTGTTAGCAGCAACACTGTGCTGTCCTGAACAGATATCATTAGAACATATTCTTACTGTCACTCACCTTGTTCTTATTTCAATTAATCGTCTTTCATATGTCTAACAAAGGTGAACAAAGCAGCGACCATGCTGATTCCTTGTGTTTACCAGTAGTTTCAATTCTAAAGAATTGTTTCTTGGAATGGGTGGTTAAGTATTTCAGGGTTAAGGTTTAATATGGCTGCTGACAGGTGTGTTACCACCAGCCTTGAAGATGGTAGAGATGATCTAGTAAATGCCCTCTTGGTTCTCTTTTGGATACTTTATCTTCAGTTCCAAGTAACTGGCATCCTGTAATCATACATACACCCATGCATACACACACACACGCACACACACACACACACACACACACACACACACACACACGCATACACCCATGCGCACACATACATACACACACACACACACATGCATACACCCATGCACATGCACACACACACACACACACACACACACACAAACATACTGAGTATCTAGAAAAGATTAACTCAGACGTTTTAAACATAAATGGTAGTGTGATCCTAACTCTGATTTGATTGGTGCATGCTATGTGCATGTTTAAATATCACACTGGCCAGTGGTGCTGCTCGATGGTATAGTATATGTTTAGCATGCAGGAAGCTCTGCATTCAGTGCTCAGCATCCCCCAATCAAAAGAAAGAAATACCATGTTGAGCACTCAATTGTATAACTAACATGTGCTGAAAAAAATAAAATTCTATTGGAGAGAAAACATTTTGTATATTCTTATTAACAGAATAATTTAACTGTTTTTCTTAGAAAGGGAAAATTGTTACGGCTGTGTATATGTATCTTCATATGGGAAATTGTGGAATTTGTCATTTGATGTAGTATTCTTGGATTTGTCTCATAGGTCTTTACCATCATGTTCGACATCAGTTTTGCTCATTTCTTCTGCACAACTCTGCTTATTACCATCATAATATTAGTACCTTCATTTTCGTTAAGTATGATCATAATTATTTTGGAATTGGTAAGAAATATCATCAACTGTGCCATTAAAAATTGAATCTGTAGGTTATTTGCTGTGCCTAGATCTCCAGAGATAGAAAGCGGGTTAGCAGACTTGGGGAGTGAGAACACATGGACATGAGGGATTGCTTTGTGATGATTAGAGTCCTCCAACAGTGAATTGTGGTGATGCTTACACAAGTTATTTAAACTGTCCCGAGTCTACAGACTTAGAGCGGATGGACTTTATGGCATGAAAATAAACCTCAATAAAGCTTTGTCCTTGTAGCCATTGATTCAGTGCAAAAACCAGATTATTCTTTTGTCTAATTCAATCCCCAGTTCTTAGTCCTGGAGCTCTGGAGTGTTTCATCCTCCATACAATTTACTCTTAAGCCTAGAACTGGAAGGCGTAAGCCTCCATACAATCTGGAACAGTTAAACCTCCATACAATCTAACCAACCTCCGTGATTTATGGCTGACTGAGCTTACTCTGACTAGCTGTCTTCTGAACTACCATTTTTACTCTGGGCTATACTATGAACTCTAAACTGTAAATCAGAAACTGTCTGCTTCTGACGCTGCTTTCTCTCTTAGCTTATTCTGGACTGGCACTGCTCTTCTCGGCTTCTCTTTTTGAACTGAACTGTCTGTGAGCTGACTGCATTCAAACTGCCTGACTGAACTAACTATATGTTTCTCTCCGACCTTTGCCTCTTATCTGCTTCCAATCTGCTTCTACCTCGCTGCTTCTCTGCTTTATCCTTTATCAGACTGATTCATTGTCTCTCTGTCTTGTCCCCTCACTCTGAGCTGAGAGCCTGCTTTTATATCTTCAGAATTGGGTATGTCCTAATTCTGATAACTCCTCTGATTTGTCATTTTGCTTGTCCTTCATTCTGACTCATCTCAGATGTCATTTCTTGTCTGACAGTGACTCCTTCTGAGCTCTGCTTCCTGTCTCCCAAGTGTTGTAATTAAAGGCGTGTACCACCACTGCCTGCTTGAATTAAAGGTGTGTGCTACACTGCTTTCTGAATACTGGGATTAAAGATATGTACTACCACTGCTTTCTGAATACTGGGATTAAAGGTGTATATACATTCTTTCTACCCTAGAGCAGCCATGCTGCCATGTTAAAATATTATACATTCTTCTACCTGTCCTAGACACCTTGCAAAATGTAGATACTGTTGTATTGGTATTAGAAACTAAAGGCAGATTGCAAAACTTTCTATTTCAATGGGTATTTATTAATGACTAAGGATAAGTTCATACACAATAGTATTTAACTATTCAAAAACATACTTTAAATATCAGTTTGTGCCAGTCACTATGCTAGGGACACCCGATGAGAAAAATAGTACAGTTCTTCCTTTATAGAGCTTAGCAGAAACAAAGACAGATCAACCTCAAGTAAATCACCATAGTGAGCTTAAAATCACAATGACAGCAGGCATAGTGCTAAGAGAGAAGGTACAAAGCATAGTCAATGCACTTAGATGTCAGAGAATTCTGGGGAAACGATGTTCCTACAGGATGAATAAGAATTAGTGAGAGAACTTAGATGTCAGGGAATTCTGGGGAAATGATGTTCCTACAGGATGAATAAGAATTAGTGAGAGAATAAGACAAGAAATAAGCATGTCCTGTAGAGAAAACAAGGGCCACAAAAAAGGAAAGACTGTGGAGATCAGAGAAGTATTATGAGTATTATGCAAATGAACAGAGTTCAATTGAGATTACACTTTTGGGGAATCTTCACTACACTAAATAAAATGTCTTTAAGCATAACACAGCAAGTTTCATTAATTGTGTTCTAGGGGAAAGTGGGGAGACCGGACTACAAAATGCTTTTTTGCTGTTGACAAAGTAATAGCTGAAAGTTATGATCACAACTTATCCTTTTGTTTAGTATTTTCTTTCTAAGACATAAGAAGGTGACATACATGAGTCTAGATTTCACAGGGGATTCAGGAGTAATGACTTACATTTTGTATAATGATTGATGATAAAAGAATACTGTCTAGGACTTGTTATGGTTAGAAAACAGCCATCAGTGAGATGAGAAGTGAGCCAGTGAACAGGTCATGTGGGAAACAAGACAAATATCTTAATTCTTAACATTTTCACAATGTCAATATCTCCCTCTGCTTAGATTTCAATAAATGTTTTTAAGTCAAATTTTTTTTTTTAAATGGAAGAGTTATGGGTTAGCTGCTTACTGAGAAAAGGTATTCAGTAAGGGCTGCTCTCCTCTGCAGGGAACATATCACCAGTGCACACAGAACTGAGTTTAATGAAGAAAATAGTCAATATGCAAAGCACTTATTATTTAAATGTGAAGTTTGGAGAACATATATTTAGCTAATTTTTTTCTCTTTTCAGGAAGCATACAAGCAGTTCGAAGAATCTGGAGAAACTGAATTTGGTTTAACTGGGGTTGATTTTCTGTTATGCCTAGTAGTAAGACTTTCTACCTCACTACATACTCTTAGGACAGATGGTCTTTACTATAACTATGTGGTCTTGTCAGAAGCTTGCTATCTCTGAAAATGTTTTAAAGATAGCTTTAGAGAAAGCAATGACTTTCAGACATGAATTTTAGTCTTAGATTTTCATGCCTATGAAAGGTTAAGAATTCAGTGTAGTATAAATTTAGTTTGTTTATTTTTCACTATTCTGCCTCTAAATATGCAAGTATCAAAAAGAACATATGCAATATAAATTTTCAGAATTATGAAAAAAGGTAAAAATTTAGTATTAGTGAATGGGAATTTGATTATTTTAGACTTAAGGATGATGAAAGCTACTGTCTTTTCATACTACCTGCTCATGCTGTTCTATGAAAATTAGTAAATACAAAATCCCTGCACTCATAAGGCTTGAATACCTGTAAACTTCTAGACTAAGTGTACAGATGAACAAAATGAATAAATAGTAAATATTATTGAAAGGAAAGATGTCAGAGTTACTTTTCTATTGCAATGAAGACACACCATGACCAAGGCACATTATAGAAGAACTGATAGGGGCTTGTATTTTCAAAGGGAGAATCCATGACAATCATGGTGGGAAACATGGCAGCATGTGGGCAGACACAGGACTGGAAGAATAGCTGAGAGACACATCAGATTTGCAAGCACAAGGAAGTTAAAAAAGAACTTACTGGGAATGCTATGGGCTTTTGAAATCTCAATGCCCACCTTCAGTAATACACCTATTCCAACAAGGCCATACTTTCTAATCCTTCCCAAACAGTTTCACTAACTGGGGTCCAAGCATTCAAAAATATGAGCCTATATGGCCATTCCCATTTAAACTACCACAGTTAGTCAGGAAGGTGTTGAAAGATATTCTAGTAGGTAGTGGTAAGAGTGGCCCTATCTTGTTTCAGGATAATCTAGGAGAAAGACAAATTTCAATCAGATGGAAGAGTAACATGGCAAAGTTTGATATGTACAGAATAGGGTCCACATGGTGTTCTAGGTAACTCTAAGGATTTTGATGCAACTTTGAGTGGTTAAGGAACCGCTGGATGATTTTAATCAAAGGGCAATGATCAAACATGGCTATGGAAAGCATACCTGCAGTTTCTGTGATGAGAATATATGTATAGGACAAGAGGAGGGGAGGGAAACCATGTGGGAATATGCTGCATTAATCAAGCTGAGAAGTAACAATGACCTGGATCTGGGTGGGCATAACACAGCAAAGAGAACTAGTTACACTATGGGTCATTTTAAGACAAATCAAAATTAACTGACCTTTATGGGTTATGAACAATAGGAGATAAATAGGTTAAACTGTTGTATTGTGATTATAAGAGCTTGCTACCAAATTACCTGTAAACACACAAATACAACAAGTTTACTTAAAAGGTCAATGCTGTTAACTTATGTCTAAATAAAACTTTTCTTTGCTCCTAGCCTTACTTTCATACTTTGCTGTTCATGTTTGTTCTGAGATGCCTGGAACTTAAATATGGGAAGAACGTAATACGGAAGGATCCCATTTTCAGGTTAGGATAATATTCAATTCCCCATATAAGATCACAGTTTAGTATTCCTATTGTGGTGGCTGCACTTTCAATTTGTCGAAAGGGATTTCTATTTGCCATGCAAGCGATATGACGACTTGCATTATAGCCAATAGAGTCCCGGCTTACTGTCAAGAAATAAGACCTGGCACTAACCAGCAGAGAGATACTTCAGTTTCTCAAACATGGGAAGATTATCCAAGTATGCTGTTCTCCCATCCAAGATGATATATATCCTTGAGTAGAAGAGATAGGAGGAAGAGATTTATCAACTGAGTCGAGGGTGTTTTACAGATGTACCTTGGAACTTGTGAGCAGTAAAAGATGCTGAGACAAATATCTGGTGGACTAATACGGGGCTGTAGTGACCAGTGGCAGTAAGAGCGACTTGACGGTTAGGAGGAAAGGGGCAGTACTTGGTGATATTGCTGTAAATACCGGCTTGAGGGTCAAAGACGCTGGAAGGATAGCAGCAACACCTACAGAGGGATTCTGGTCAGTGGGATGAGAGTTCTCTGCAAGGCTGAACATGAATAGCCACAGTCACCATCAGTCTACTGGAAAGGAGCAAACTGGCAAAAGCACAGGGAAACTGAGTTTGTGCAACTGGACAACAATGTGTAACTCAGTTATTTTCCACAGGATATCTCCACAAACGCTAAATGTTCGTCCAAATCCAGAAGAACCTGCAGATGAAGACGAAGATGTTCAAGCAGAAAGAATAAGGACATCCGCTGCCCTGAGAACTTCAAATTTAGATGAGGTTAAAAAGCACAGATACAACTGAAGGCATAGATGGATGGTCAGGGAAGAGCTTGTTGTGTTGATTTTAACTTTTAAAGTTTGAAGTTTGGGACATCCCTAAATATGTAGATATCCCAGAAGGTTCTGGAACCAAAAGAACATAACACACAATGATTTTATTCTTCCATTGAGAAAAATGACTTTTAACTATTAGAGTTACAATTTTAGAACAAAACAAGACCTTTTGGGTTGAAGAATGTAATATTTGCTGTAAAATGCTTAATAGCGATCAGTAGATTCAACCACACCTCACGAACGCTGCACAGGTGCTATTCCGCTGTGCATCTCCATGCATAGTTTCTCTTTATCTGACTCAGATGCTGTCTTCTCCTCAGTGTAGTCACTTCCCTTCCTCTAAGGCAGTGACGTGGCTTCCATGGTTCTCAGGGTTTTCTTAGGTGTTAGGAAAGAACTCTGTATATTAATGAATGTGTCTTATACTGGTAACAGTTGTAATGATTACTCCCTTCACAGAATATGATCGGTAATCCTTAGGTCATGAGAATGTAAGACCGTAACACCTCTGGAATTTAAGAGGAAAACCATATTTCTATCTCTTCTAGAAACCAGCCATAATCGCCAACAGTCTACACAAAGAGTATGCAGGTCAGAAGAAAAGTTGCTTTTCAAAGAGGAAAAAGAAAGTAGCAGTGAGAAACATCTCTTTTTGTGTTAATAAAGGTTTGGAACAATCACATTTTAAATTCAATGAAAAGTTTTTAAACTACTGTTTGTGGTATTGGAGAGTATAATCCAGAGCCTCATGCGTGCTAGACAAGCAGTATACCAGTGTGCAGTGTTCTTAGCCCTCTCCTTACTTCGTCTTTTGAGGCAGGGTCTCACTAAGTTGCCAAGGATGGCCTTTTGAAGCTTCTCTGTAGTTCAGGCAGGTCTTGAACTTATGATACTCCAGTCTCAGCCTTTTGAGTAGGTGGGATTACAGAGATTAATGGCACACACCAGGCCACTAAACATCATTTTGAGGAATAAACATATATCTTAAAGACATAATTTTACTTGCTGCAGCCTTCATTCCTTCATTTATTTAAGGCATATTTTTAGAGTGTAAGGAACTGTTTTAGTAAAAATACAGGAAAATTCCTGCCCTCGTGGATTTTGGATTCTAAGGAGTCTATAAAAGTAACTTATCAATAAAATACCAATCATTACTTAAGTTCTGTATGGAGCACTTAAACTTGTGAAATGATGTGAGTGAGTTGGAAATGTGTTTGGTAAGCACAAGGGAAGGCTTTCCTTGAACATTGACATGTAAGTAAAGGTCTATGTGTCATGATGATGGGGACAGCAATGGTAAGGTTTCAGACACAGGGACACTTTGGATCTAAAGCAAAGAGGCCAGCGGATGCATCTGTGTGGTGGAGGGATGAAGTCCAGCAGGCGTTGACTAAGTCATTTCTTTAAAACAGCAAGAATGGTGCATTTTACACCATGGTATTAGAATGTTTTCAGAGGGTTTTTAGCAGACAGTTTGTATTTTGAGGTAATTATGTACTGATATTTGCTTGTAAATTTGATAAGGGGTGATTTCCATCAGTTCAGATGAACAGTCGTGGTAGTTTGGGTCCATATGGTTTGTTATTGGCATTGAAATAGTGTTCCAGCCTTCTAAGTTTCAGAAGTCATTTGCCTGAACACACAGGTACACTTGTCCTCAAACACAGGGCATTGACAGTCTTATGGAGAATAACCAAGACAGGAATTCTTGGGGAAAAGATTGATGTATCAATGTGAAATTAATAATAACCTTTTGAAAACCTTTAAATGACAAGAATTAAAGAGTATGTTTTCATGACATAGATTGTGTATATTTTAAATTTGAATTCCTCTATTTGAGGGATGCACAGACTTCTCAATATCTCACTGAAAATATAAAACTCTGCATTTCATTTCCAAAATTGATCATCTTATTCTTTATTTCAGGTGAAATTTTGGGATTGTTGGGACCCAATGGTGCTGGGAAAAGTTCCTCTATTAGAATGATAGCTGGGATCACGAATCCAACAGCTGGAGAGGTAGCAATCAGTGAAATTGTTTCCATTTCCGTAATAATACTGTAATTATAATAAATATAGATTACATATTTAGATTACATGTAAGGAAGATTACATGTACGGACCTTGAAGAAGACACTAGGGCTCTGGTCCCCACTCTCTCTCTCTTACTTTCTGGCACCTGATTAGGTAGTTGTGTTTTCTCCATGGTATTGGTAACTCCATGATATTGGTAAACTGTACTTGCTATTTTGAATAGATTTAATATTTCTGTTTATTGTTTTTGTAGTATTTTAAAGTCTATAGTAGAAATTAGAATGTAATCTGGAGCCAGGTACTTTTTCACATGTGAAATTTTGCTTGTATATTAGCGGGTTTCATTGTTTACTGTGATGAATAGGAATCAGTGTCTGTGATATGAATATGGTCTTGATGTTCTAATAGTTTAGTGAAGCTGCTTACTCTCGTAGGTGGAACTGAAGGGACTGAGTTCAGCTGTGGGTCATCAGGACGATGGCTCAGTCACGTTAGGATACTGTCCTCAGGAGAACGTGCTGTGGCCCATCCTGACAGTGAAGGAGCACCTGGAGGTGTATGCCGCCGTGAGAGGGCTGAGGAAGGAGGATGCTGTTGTTGCCATTTCAAGGTACAGCCGAGGGTTGTGTCACCCCTTCCATCTAGAGCTGGGAGGTACCGCTCAGTGAATTCACTAGTGAGAGCACGAAGAGAGCAGGAAGGCCTTTCTATGGTGTCAGAGATTGGTGGTGGAACAGAAATGAGAGACAACACCTGGCTCCCTCCGTGACTGAGTGTGGGGCTCAAAATCATTGAATAAAATACTTGACAAAGAATAAGTAAGGCTACATTCACGAGTAATGACTGTTTCCAGTTTCTAGTGAAAAATGAAAATGGCATAAACTAATATAGTTTTTCATTCAGAATTATAACTAGAAGCTATTTTATGAGGAAAAATGAAATAACTTATTATGATTAGAATTTTGAGAACAATATCACTATGCTTCCCTCCAATGTCCTCATACTTGTGAGTGTTCTCATTTTACAGAAGTTTTCTCTTAGTGTGATTTTCCCATTGTTTTTCCATCAGATTAGTGAATGCTTTTAAACTTCATGACCAACTGAATCTCCCCGTGCAGAAACTAGCTGCAGGAGCCACTAGAAAGGTATGTATGGTACCCGGTGCTATTCTGAGGGCTTACATGCTATGGGAAGCCAACAGGGGACATTTTTTTCTGCATTACAGCTGTGCTTTGTGCTGAGCATCCTGGGAAATCCATCTGTCCTGATTCTGGATGAACCATCTACAGGCCTAGATATGTCAGGGCAGCAGCAAATGTGGTGAGCATTCTTATAGGTCCCAGACCTGTGATAAAATGTATTGATAAACTTATCTCTGTTGATTAGATTTCTCTTTTTTTTTTTTTTTTTTTTTTTCCGAGACAGGGTTTCTCTGTTGTAATGCTGGTTTTCCTGGAAATCACTCTGTAGACCAGGCTGGCCTCAAACTTACTAAGATCTACCTGTCTCTGCCTCCAGAGTGCTGGGATTAAGGGGTGTGTCACCACAGCCAGGCAATAAACTCATCTTTGTAAACAAATCCACTGGTTGCTGGTTCAGTGGAGACTGTATCAATTAGCTGCTGTAGCCTGGATGGATGGTAAATGGTCCTTAAAGGTCCATGTGTTGAAGGCTTGGTCATCAGCAAGTAATGCTATTGAGAGGTGCTAGCTAGACCCTTTAGGAGGTAGAGCTAGTATAGGGAAGCTAGGTTGACCATGAAGAAGACACTGGGGCTCTGGTCCCCACTGTCTCTTTTACTTTCTGGCACCTGATCAAGTAGTTGCATTTCCTCCATGCATTCAGCACCTTGGTGTTCTGGTTCCCCAGGTTCAAAGCAATGAATGTAGTCAACCATGGGTTGAAATCTCTGAAATATTTAATGTAGAATAAACTTCTCTTTTTGAGTTGACTATCCCAGGCTTTTTATCATAGTGATACAATCTGATACTTACTAACATAATATCATCTGCCACTATTGCAAAAAGTTCTGATGATCACCTTACAAAGAGAACAGTTAGGTTTGGGGGTCTTTAGTCCATATTAGGTTGGCCTCATTGCTTTGAGGCTGTGGTAAGGTAGCATGTCATGACATGTCATGCATGTCATAGCAGGAACACATGATAGCTCTGGTCACTTCCCAATCAAGGAGCAAAGAGAACAAGGAAGGCACTGAGGTGTCGTGATCCCTTACAGAGGCGTATCTGTGATGCGTAGAAAGCATCCACCTAGAGCTCACCTCTAAAAGATCCCATACCCTTCTAATAGCACCACGTGGGACCAAGATTTTAGCACATGGACCCTTAGGAGACGTTCAGGGCACAAACTGTATCTACAGAGATAATTCATGTTATCAGAAATACAAATTTTTTACAAATGGATGATCTAAATTACTCCACATTCCTGAAGTTTGGGGCTTAAGAAAATCTCTAGGTAGTTTGGCAATGTTTTAGTTAACTTGAAAATATGTTAATTTTGTATTTTAATGATTGAGAATTCTATAACAATCTATTTAACTGCATAGACCCTTAATTTACTAACATAATCTCATCATTTCCTTTTTTCATTATTACATAATCTGACACAATACCTTATCCAATTTATATCACTTTAGTTTTTTTTAAAATTACTATCTGTGCATTATCCCTTTGACTAATAATACCTCCAATATAATTTCATATTGGTGATTATCAAGTATCTTCTTCCATTTAAAATAAACCTTTGTTTCTCTGCAAACATAGAATTATTTATGAATACATATACGTATCACTCAATTCCAATCGTTGTCACTAGAAACCCAACATTCTTTTTATCTGGTTATCAACCCATCTGCTTCTCCAACTTCTATTATTTTACAGTAAGTATGAAGCAGCATGTCCTTTTATTCATCCTTATTTCATTTAGCATCTCCCAAGGAAAATGAAACTTCTTTTTAAAGTTTAATTTCAATGCCATGAACACAGCTAAAATATAAAAATTTCCTCTTCATTACAAAAAAAACTAGTTACCATTTATTTCTATTTCTCTGGTATTTCTGAATATAGGAATATGACTAGTAAACTGTATTTTGTCTATACATTTCACCTTTACTTCTTTATCATTCCTATTCTTTCTTTTTGTTTTAAATTCTATTAATTTTTGCTCACTTCAGGCAGGCAATCCAGGGATTCGTTAAAGACAAGAGGAGTGTCCTCTTGACTACTCATGACCTGGCTGAGGCTGAGGCTCTGTGTGACCGTGTGGCCATCATGGTGTCCGGAAGGCTGAGGTGGGTGTCCCTCCAGAGCCTGATTCTGGATTGCCCGTAGAAACAGCAAGTCACAGTGAGCAGCTAGTCTCTCCCTTTGCCTTCCTCACGGACACCCTTTCCACTGTCTGAAATTTAAGAATAACAAGATTTTCTGACGGTGTTTTCCCCCATCATGTCTTTCTTCTCCCAGATGCATTGGTTCCATTCAACACCTGAAGATGAAGTTTGGCAACGATTACATTCTAGAACTAAAAGTGAAGGAAACGTCTCAAGTGCCATTAGTCCACAGGGAGATTCTGAAGCTGTTCCCACAGGCCGCTGGTCAGGAAAGGTGAGGGGAGCTGTTCAGAATGGAGAAATATGTATGCTTTACACACTGGGGTTTCTGTTAGCCCTGTGCCAATGGGCGACTCAACTCCACAGGCATGCTTAGAGATCTCAAAAAGTGGTCTGTGGAGTCGTTCAGGTTATTAGAGATTTGGAAACTACAAAGGAGTTTGTGTCTCTTCCCCCAGGAAATAGCAACAAAGATAAAGACTCTTCCTTTAATAGGCTTTTCTTGCTTCAAAATGGAGACCATAAAGTAGTGTATGTGTTTTCACATGTGTATGTACCTGTGTGTATGAACATGTGCCCGCACATGTTCCTGTGTGCTGTTAGGTACAGGACAAGAAGATAAAGCAGCAACTGAATTTAAAATCAGGGGGATAAGCACATCAGAGAAATAAGACACAAAATTGTTATTTTCATCTGCACACAATGTAAATGTAATGATTATCCAAGGTATAATCCAAATCTTGCTCTTACACTTAAATCTTTGGCATCACTAGTTAAAGAAATACTTTTAATAAATGTGAGAATATAATGAATGATAAAGGAAGAGAGTGGTCTGGTCTGAAGACAGCCGGCCCTGAAGGTCTGGTCAGTCTGATTGTCCTTAGGAACACTGCACTGTTAATCTGGGAGTGAGCTTAGCAATAGCAAAGGTTACAGTCAGAGCAGCACCGAAAGGAAAATGTCCTGAATCAGTTCTGTTCCTTAGAGGCTCACAACTGTCCTGCCCCACTCCCCTGCCTTAGATCTCTGTTTACAAGGGAGCTTTGTGATGACAATACTGAACTTTCGTTTGAAGTTATTTTGCAGCCTAGTTTGGACTAGTCTAAAGATACAGTTTAGAATTTCTGCATTTAACAAGTAAACAGTTTGAGCTAACTGGGATATGTAAGAATATAAGTAGTGATAGAGTGTCATCACCAGAAAGGTCTACGACAGCCAGTTCCCTTCAATCATTTCAAAGCTTTTATTGGTGAATACATTGGTTTCCTATTTAACCAATATATTACAGTGTTACAATTATATTTTTAAACAGAAACAGTTAAAAGTACACCTGAGTGAGGTGGGAGATAGGGGGAACTGGGAGGATTCTAGTTCCTGAGGGAAGGAGAGGAGGGGGGTGTCAGGATATATTTTATAAGTTGTATGAGAGAAGAAAACTACAAGAATAAATATAAAGATTTATTTTGATGTTCATCATCCTCACCTTGGAATGTAGAATTGAATATAATATGTTCCTATTCCAGATACTTCTCCTTGTTGACCTACAAGATACCCATAGCAGATGTATATCCTCTATCTCAGGCCTTCTACAAATTAGAAGCAGGTAAGAATGAACTTTTAAAGGATTTGGAGAATAATGTAATGAAAGATAGATGTGCAACAAATTTTAAAAAGTAGGCTCTGCATGGTGTTGATTTTAAGAATTCTAATGGTAATAAATCCAGCTATCTGGAAAGTGGTTCATTTGCAGCGGGGACTGAAGCTGCAGAGGACACACAGCGGAGCTTAGCTGCTCTCACATCACATCTGTATTAACAAAGAAAAAACATGACCGTGCCTGTCTTGTCAGTGTATCCACATTCTATTCATATCAGGTACCCTAAGTAATGACTTCCATTTTCTTCCTTCACAACCCACCCCCTCCCTGCTATTCTTCTCAGTTGATGCTCTTATATTACAGTGATGAGGGGAAAGCAGGAGAGACCACTTACATCCTTGTATCTATGCTGATGGATCTGACCTTCTATTACTGAATGATAGATAGCTAAGACTATCTCTGGCTGCTGAGAACTCATTTTGCTACTTGAAATTCCATCCATCCCGTCTGTCTGTCTGCTTTTCTTTCAGCTCGCTAGATCATTCCTAGAAGCAGATCATCATTGTATAATTTGCTGAGGAGTTCTAACTCTGAATCTAGTCTTTCTGGGTTTCCATCACAGTGCTGCTGCTTGCTAGCTGGGAGATATTGGATAAAATTGCCTAATCCCAGCAGTTTAAACAGCTCATCTCTACAGTGAGGGACAGTATCAGTGTCCTCTCTACAAAGTCATTAGCAATAAAGGAGTTAATTTGTTAAAAGCCCAGAACAGTGCCTGCCTCATTATGCTTGAGATAATATGAATCTCTGCTTGGGTCTACTCTAAATGGCTGACTTACCTGTTCTTCCTAATTACTGTCAGTCACAACACTCTTCCCTTGAGACTCTGCACTTGCTGATTCTTCTTTCTGGAATTCTCTTTCCTAAATGTTTTGGTGGTTCTTCACATTTTTAGGATTTTGCTCAATTATCATATTATTACTATAACTTCCCCAATGGTCCTGTATAAAAGAGTACAATATAATTATTGTACTTATAATTAAGTCTATACTAATTGTCTTTATTTATTTATTTTTAGTGAAGCACAGCTTTAACCTGGAAGAATACACCCTCTCCCAGTGCACACTGGACAAAGTGAGTCAATCTGTTTGACAGTGTCTCATCACTATAAATTTCATGAAAACAACATGAATTTTTCCCTGCTCTTTTGGAGGACCACCAATGTCTTAGTAATTACTTTCCTGCTTTGTCTCCTACATAGGTACTTTTAGAACTGTCGAAAGAGCAGGAACTGGGAAATGTTCATGAAGAAGTAGATACAACCATGAGATGGAAACTCCTCCCTCACGCTGATGAACTGTAAAGTCTCGGACCTAATCGTTCTATCATCCTACAAATTTCTCTCTTATATAGTAATAAATGGTATTAATAATTTCAAAGATAGTTTATATCAACATTATGGATGTTTTATCTGTTTAGTCAACAATAAAAGAAGATTTACAATTATCCATGTCCTAGAACTTAGAGGCTATGAGGAAATACAAAATACTAATAAAGTAAAACCACCCAGAACCAGGTACCGAATCCTGTAAAAACAAAACCACAACTCAGTTTTAAAAAAACTACTAATTTGTAACAGTTCTCAGAACATTTGCTTGCTGAAATAGCTAAGGTTACATTCAGTAACCGTTAGCTGCATGGGATACTTCATGGTGGTTGATAAACACAAGATTTATGAATTTTCTTTTAGATAAAGTATGAGAAATTATATTTCCTAAGTCCTTCCAGAAATTATTTCAATGTGAGTTGACGTTATAAAGCCCTACACGCATAAATAAATAAGTATACATTGTGAAAGCAGTTCGAATAGAACTGTTGAAAACAAAGGGAATCACAGTAATAATTGTTCTTTTTAAAAGTTTTGAATACTTAGGAGTAACTTCATTTCTTCATCAATAGTCTTCTGTGCATTTGACACTAATCCAAGTACATTTTCTACTTATATTTGTATATGTGCACCTGTGGACACTATATTCGTACTTCTCATATGTCAACTTTACGTATTATTTTAATTTTTTTCTTGAAATAGTTATGCTATCTCAAATATCACTAGAAAATGTTTCAAAGGCCAGGCAGTATTACTACTCTAATTTTATAATATATTATATAGATCGAATATAAAATTTTTCTGTTCACTAAAGAATTTTTCTATATGTGTTGGAGAGATGACTCAGCAGTTAAGAGTGCTTACTGCTCTTGCAGAGGACCTGGGTTTGTGTCCCAGCACTCACATGGCAGCTCATAGCTGTCTGTAACTCCAATTCAAAGGATCCGATGTCATCTGTCACAGATGGGCTCCTCATACATGTGATGCACAGACATATACTAAGACATCCATGAATACATAAAAATAAATATTTTTTAAAAGACTATTCTATAATGGAGAAAATATAGAAATTGATAAAATGCAATAAAAGATCAATTGTTTACTTCTTTTAATCCATTTTTGTAGAGTTATTACCATATATAGTATATATTTCTAACTATATACTTATATTTATTAAAAAACATTGCAGTTTTTACCTGCATTTAAAATTATATTAACATACTTTCGCATTTAAATTTGTGTTAATTATTTATATTCTTCATTCATTTACTTTTGTGTTTTAATTTTTTACTACCCACTTACAGGATTTAAATGTAACGAAATAGTATGGCTGTGAATTTCACAGATCAACACCACTGTCTGGTAGACAGATCTGTTCAAGAGCCAAACTTTTCGAGTGGTGCTACAAGTTGAAAATTTCTCACCTGATAAAGTGGCAGGTCATGGTCAAAAGAAGGCTCATTAAAAACTAGTGCATTAAATGGCCTTTGGGCTATGTGTATAAGGTGCACTTGAAACATACTTGAATTGCATGCCAGAATTTAAGGTCTATATCTAAGATATATAATTATACATGGATAAATATGCCAAAATCTGCAACTCCTCAGCATTTTGAAAAAGAGATAGCCAGCCTGTACCACAATTATAGCCAAGGTTTCTATGTCCAAAGCTATGCTGAAAGATCTACAGTTACTCTTCAGGAGCCAACAGTCTGTTTTAAGAATTTCTACGGATTTCAGAACAATGGTTTTTGCTTGATGACTCCAAGAAACATAATCCATTTTCAGTTTCCTTGAAAATATAGAAATGCTGACTTCCAAACTGCTTACTTGTCAGAGGTAAAGGAATTAAATTTTAAGTGTTATAGATTTTGAATTAATGAAAACTTACGTTTAAGTCCGTACCTGGGGCTATTGTCTAACATACTGGATAGTGTCGTTTCAAAGTTAATCAGTATTTTGACCTGATTTTCAACTGTGAAGATTTCTAGGAAATTTAGCTGTGATCATGCTTCTGTCCTCCAAATAACATTTTTTTTTTTTTACTATTTTAGCTCTCCATTGTGTTTACCACCCACCCACAGAAATTAGTCATTGTCATCATGATTCTGAGCATCAATATTTATTTCATTTACAAACGGATTCATAAATGTTTTGTTTTATTGAGACAGGGTTTCTGTGTTTTTACTCTGGATGTTCTGGCACTCACTCTGTAGACCAGCCTGGTCTAGAACTCACAGAGATCCGCCTGCCTCTGCCTATGAAATGCTAGGATTAGAGGTGTGTGCCATAACCATCCACGGATTTATAAATTTTGAGCTTATTCCTTTCAAGTGAAGTTGTTAATCGTTCTTTCAGAGATAACCATAAAGGACAAAATCTCATGCTTTTTTTTCCCCCTGTAATGGCAGTGCTCACTCTACCTTCACACAGTGAATTATATTTTAGCTGCCTTATCAATCAGCATTTGTCCTTGTCTTTCATTGTTTGTCAGTTTTAGTAGGCAATATTTCTGATGATTTGCTAATATCAATCACTAAGTAATCTTTTTATTGATTAACTTTTTTAATGATTTTCCCATGTGTATAATGTATTTTGATCATGTTTACTCCTGTTACCTTCTCTTGTTTCCCCCCCATCCCACTGGACTCTTTGCTTACCACATAGTTCCCTTCTGCTTTTATGTGTTTTTTTTTTCTTTTGTTTGTTTGTATGTCAGCCACTGAGTTTAACTAGTATTCATTACTTGATGAACAAAGGTGGGGGTTATTTACCACAGCGTGGGCAATTTATCATTGGCTAACTGAAAAACTGTTACAACCTTCCGTCCTGATTTTTTTTTTTTTGTCAATTTGACACTAGCAAGGGTTGATAAGGAAGAGGTCACCTCCATAAGGATGGCTGTACAAATCTGTGGGGGGCATTTCCTTCATTATTGATTTGTATAGGAAGACTCAGCCCACTGTGGGAGATGTTGCATGTGAGAAGGTGTTCCTGGATAGTATAAGAAAGCAGACTGTGCAAGCTATGGGAGCAAGTTAGTAAGCAGTGTCCTTCCATGGCCTCTACTACAGTTCCAGCATCCAAGTTCCTACCTTGAGTTCCTGACCTGACTTCCCTCAGTGACAGAACGTGACCTGAGAATTGTAAGATGAAATAAAAAATTTTCCCCCAAGTTGATTTTGTCATGGTGTTTAATCATAGAAAAAGAAACCCAAAACTATGACACCCTCTTCAAACATCTGTATCAGCCAATAGCTCCCAAGGGAGGGGTAAAGTCTTTCAAGAGCTCATCCCCCATTTTGATTTGTTAATATATATTATTTTGAGGCATCAGCTAAGATACAAATTTTAATTTTATGGTAAATAACACCTCCTACATCAGCGTATATCCAACAAGACTTGAGAGCTCTAGCTCCAGTAAATAATTTTCTGATTTTCTTTAATGCTCATTTCTAGATTTAACACTTTTCTCAATCACGTACCACACCTATTGCTAGTCTTAAATTTTTCTATTTCATGCATGAATGTCTCTTAATTGAAATCTCTACTTCATATTTAAACATCCTCTCAGTTTTAATTTTTTATAAGATATATATTTGTCCATATTCTTTTCCATGCCCCACTACTCATTCAGTTTCATATTCTTTCTCTTAAAAAAATCAAAATGAAACTCAAACAAAAATCACACAAACATACTCACACACACACACACACACACACACACACACACACACACACACACACATATACACATACAATAAAATAAAATGGAGTCCTTTTTGTGTTGGCCTACTATTCCTGAGCATTCATTCTGCCCTGGAGTGTGTTAGATATACCCATTGTCACTCAAGTGAAGGAGACTAATTTTTCCTCTCCAATTGCAAATAGCTTCTTGGTCAGGGATGGGACTTTGTACTACTTTCCCTTGTCTGTGTTGTGATTTTGTTCATTTAAACTCGTACAGGTCTTGTGCATGCCCTCACATTCTGGGTTCATTCTTCATCATCCCTAGTGTGCCTGGAAAATGCAGTTTCCTTGGAGTTGCTCACCATCTCTGCCTCTTAGAATCTTTCCTTCTCTTCTGTATAGCTCCGTGAGCTTTGAGGAGAGGAGTGTGGTATAGATTTTTAAGGCTGAGTCCAAAACTTTTTAGTTGCAGTGTCCAGTTGTGTGCCTCTGTGTTAATTACTGTCAACTGCAAGAAGAATCTTCTTTGTTGATGGTTGAGCAATCCACTTATTTATTGGTCTAGCAATACATCATTAGGAATAATTTTATTGCTATGGTTATTTTGCAGACCTATCTAGTCTGAAGTTTTTGGCCTCATTATCAGTTATGGGTTTCATCTCATGTAGCAGGCCTTAAATCTAATCTTTCATATATTTTTAAAAGTGGTTGGTTACTCCCATGACATTTGGGCCACTATTAAACCAGAGGGTATAGCTTCCAGGCAGAATGCTATTGTAGCTCAGAGGATTTTAGCTGAGTGATATTAATGGTTACTTTCCTACTTTGGAACACATATTCAACCTTTTAGTAGATGCTTCCTAAAATATATACACAGGCAAATGGAACTGAAATATTGTTGCCATATAGTCGGGGAGACAATGCCTGACTGGACACCATATGCTAGTCAGATAAAATCCCTAGAGCAAGTAATGGGTTACATCTTTCTGAACTGTTGGCCAAAGATGGTCCCACAGATGCCCTGTTCAATAAACTTTATAGGCTGTGGTCAGCACTATGGGTTACCCTCCACAACCCGGTGCTGAAGACACCACATAGTTACATCATCGAGCATGGAGTAATCAAGCTGGTTCTTGACTAGAAGCTTCACTCCTACTGACTAGCATCCCTTCAGCTTTCACTGGCACTCCCTGAATATCTCCCTTCTTCAAGGTAGAACTATTATCGTGTTTCTTCAACGATCTTTATACATACCCCACAAAAATCACACTTGGTTACTTGATTTCTCCCATATTCTTATACCTCTCTTTTCACTACCCCTTCAAATTTCATCTTTACAAAAAGCCAAAATCAAGCTAGACATGGTACCTCTCACATATAATTGCAGCTCCAGGAACAACACGACAGGAAGATTGCTGTGAGTTTAAGGCTAGGTTATTTAGTAAGATCCTACAGTTAACAACAACAACAGCAGCAGCAGCAGCAACAACAACAACACGCACACACACACACATACACAAAGACACACACACACACAAAGAACCTTCTCTTGTCCTCAAATTACTTGAGTTTAGATGGCACACAAATATTTCACAACCATACTTCAAGAGAGCAACAGACAATATTTTTCTTTTGTTTCTCCATTTCGTATCCTTCACTATACATTTAAACTGAAAACACATATTCTGAGCAACTTGCATATCCAAGCTGTGTAAGAAGTACAATACAGACTCTCTTTTTTTTAAAAAAAAAAAAAAGACATAGTAAGCAGCCATGCATGTGCTGGGAGCAGAAATTTGTCCTCTGCAAAAGTGGCCAGTGAGTGCTTTTAACCCATCTCTTCAGCACCCTGTATAGATTGTTTATCATCAACTGCATCTTTACCCTATGTGGTAAGAGACGAGTATGTCCAGTCTATAAAGAAATGAGTTGTACGTATGTCATATGAGCACCTGACATTGGCATGCAACCTTCACAGGATTAGAGTAAAGAGGCAGTCTAGGGGCAAAAGGTGATCAAAGCTGAACTCCGAAGGGTCCATACAAGCTAAAGAGATAGATATCCTTAGGAGAGAGCCAGTGGAGAGTTGGGGTTAACGAAAGGTTAGAAAACAGGGGTAAATAGATCTACAGTACAGTAGCAGCTCAATATGGCTGGAGCTGTAGACAAGGCAAGAGAAGGGTGGGAAGAGAAGCAGAACCAGGTGGCAGAAAGTCGTGTGTGATTTCAGCGTAGGCCGGCCATCATCGAGGCATCATTGGGAGGATTATAAAGAAAAAATATCTTCAAGATTGTTTATTTGGTATGAAAAAGGATCGTGTTCTTTTTTTTGAAAAGGCAAGTAGGCAGAAGATAGAGACATAAATATATCTCCAATATCCAATAAATTCCCAGGTACAACAAGGTTAGGAGTGAAGCAATATTTGACAAAAGTAATCATTTGAAAATTTTCCAGAACTTCAAAACAAAACTAAACCTCAAGATCTTAGTGACCACAAAGTTCGCTACAAGACAATACAAAATGTACACCTGAATATATTGTGCTCTTTCATATGATTGTGGTCAAAGAGAAAAATATTGAAGTTCCCTAGTAAGAAAAGTAAAATACCTAAATTGATGAATAATAAAATTCTTAACATTAAAAAAAATTCTATTTGTATTTATGTGTGTGTGTAAAACTGGTGTGGGTGTGCCATGTGTGTGCAATCATTCCTGCAGAGGCCTGAAGTAGTTAGATCCTCTAGAGCTAGATTCACAGGTGGTTGTGAGCTATCCCACAAGAGTGCAGGGAACTGAACTTGAGTCATCTGAAAAAGCAGTGAGCATACTTAAATTCTGAGCCATTTCTCCAGGACCTGTATATGCATTCTTATCAGCAAAACTAGTCAGGAGGCAAGGAAATTCCACATTATTTTGAATGTGGAGAAGACACTTTCAGTGGTGGGTAGAAATTATAACCAAGACCCAACAATAGAATGCAAGAGCA
This sequence comes from Cricetomys ansorgei, assembly GCA_026225945.1. Lineage (NCBI taxonomy): Eukaryota > Metazoa > Chordata > Mammalia > Rodentia > Nesomyidae > Cricetomys > Cricetomys ansorgei. The sequence continues at coordinate 4,629,434 of JAMJFZ010001881.1, forward strand.
ACATTTGACATATCTCTCTCTTTTTACTATCTTATGTCTCAAATTCCAAAGATATTTTTAAAATTACTTTTTTTATATATGTATGCATGTCTGGCTTGCATGTATGTCTGTGTTACACATGTGTGCCTTTTGCCCTTGGCCAGAAGAGGGCATTGGGTCTCCAGTAACTCTAGTTACGGATGGTAGTGAGTCACCATGTGGGTGCTGGGAATTAAACTCAAGTCCTGGGGAAGAGCAGCCAGTGCTCTTAATTGCTGAGCCATCTCTACAATCCCAAATCCCAAAGATTAAATTTTAAAATTGTTCTTATTCGGATAGCATCATTTATGCTCTGAATCTAATAGATGTTGAGACTCAGGCTTCTAAGGTGAATTCTTTGCTCAGCACTTCACAATGAATGAAGTGTATAGGTGAAGATTGGGGTTCAAAGATGTTAAGCACATTTGTCCTGTAAGGAGCATGAAGAATAACAAAAATGCCAGATGCGGATAGAGGCTGAGTTTTTATATCACCAAAATAATAGAAGTTCAAATATGTTAGCATTTAAAGACAATCATTGATAGATCAAAATTAATATCCATCACTTTATAGGAAAAATAATACAGGGTGAAGGAATTTGCAGAAAGGAACAGAGAAAGTACAATCAGTGTGGAAATTGGAAAACTGGAAAGCAACAGGATAATTTAAAGATACACTTAAAATAAGAGTGGAGGAGCCGGACGGTGGTGGCGCACGTCTTTAATCCCAGCACTTGGGAGGCAGAGGCAGGTGGAGCTCTGTGATCTCGAGGCCAGCCTGGTCTACAGAGCGAGTTCCAGAACAGCTAGGGTTACAACAGAGAAACCTGTCTTGAAAAATGAAACAAAACAACAACAAAAAAAAAAAAAAAAAAAAGAGTGGAGAAAATTGATTCACTATTTTAAAGACACATTTCTCTTATGAAAGTGAAATTTAAAAATCAAACTAAGTAAAAAGAAAAAATCTAACTCTTTACTTAAAAAGGAATCTTACATACAAATAACCGTGCTTGCTTAAAATATACCTAAGAAATAAAAGTTAAAGTGGAGCACAGGAGTATGTCCTGAAACGAATATTTCCAGGGAAAGTGCATAAAACAGAATCAAGTATACTTTGCTTGATATATGTGTGTACACAAAGATTTATTTTCATTTTATATGGATGAGTGTTTTGCCTACATGTGTCTCTACTTCACATGTATGCAATGCCCATAGAGGCCAGAAGAGGGCAACATATCTCCCTGGAACTGCCATGTGTGTCCTGGGAACCAAACCTAGTCTTCTGTTAAGAGCAGAAAATGCTCTTAACCACTGAGATATCTCTCCAGTCCCTCACATATTATGTTTTTAAGAAACAATATATATTTAAGAAGAATATCAGACTAAACTTACATATATGCAGTTCAGCTGGGCCTGAGGAAAGAGGAAATCTACTCATGTCTAAGAAACAGGACATTTTCTAAATTATAGTCTCTGTGCACAGAATGTTGGCTGTGTTATTATATGTGCTGATGTGTGTTCTACAGAAGGCAGCAGACATACAGAAACAATCAGAAGACTTGTTGTTCTCATGGATTATGAGTTCAATCTGGTCGTACAGATTTTGCTGAGCCATTTCTGGATGTAATAAAATTAGCAAAAGAGTAAATATGCATGAATGGATGCTGAAGGAGTCGTTAATATCTTTGTGAGCCTTTGTCTTCCATTCACTCTAGATGTCCAGAATAATATAGCCATTGCCTGCTGTAAGCATTTGACAACATGGGGAAACGGGACATACTGAAAAACTGTGGTTGTCTACAGAGAAACTCTCTTCCTGGAACCTGATGTTTAAGTAACAACAAATAGCTCCCTCCCTCCCTCTGTCCCTCTCTCCTTCTCTCCCTCCTTCTGTCCCTCCCTCTTCCCACATCAGGATCAGGGCAGTACATATGTGTGTGCATTTAGATAAAAGACAGGAGACAACATTAGCTATCATCCTTAGAAAAAATGTCCACCTCCTTTGAGACAAAGTCTCCTATGGACCTGGACAGAGCTTACTAATTAGGCTAGACTGGCCAGCCAGCAAGCTCCAGGAGTCTTCCTGACCCCCTTCCTCCAGCACTGAATTTACCCCCATGCCAACACTCCTAACAATTTTACATGGATTCTGGGTATCAAACTCAGGTTCTTAATGCTTGCAAGGCAAGCACTTTAATAAGTGAGCTTCCTCCCTAGCCTGAGAATATATCACCCTAGATATTCTCCTGCTTTCTACCCTAAGAACAATGACCCAAACAGCATAGATGTAATGCTACTGAGATGTAGGTGAAAGTTCAGATTTATCCTGCTACTCACACAGCTTTGTTACCATGTGTGGGTTCAGCTTTTAAGAGTCTACGAGAGGCTTTGAGATATCATCTTACCCAATTTGTATGTTTATTCCTGTAATTTTTGAAAATTCCTTTCTGCTTTGCTCTGTTCAGAGCTGGCTTTTTACTAGTTTTTTTTTTTTTTTGTTTGTTTTTTGTTTTTTTTTTAATACTCTGTTGAGATTCAACTCTCCTATCAGGGCCAAATCTGGGGAAAAAAAGAAAAAATAGAGCCTAGCTTCTCCCTGGTTTGATAGTTGCTAACATTCCAGTAAGTCCAGCCAACCATCTGCAACCACAAATTCCCTGCTGAGGAACTGGCGGGAGGCAGAGAAAGAGAAAACAGCACGGGAGTCGCTATGTGAGCAGAGCTCTTGGCAGTCATTCTGAACTCAAGAGAAGAATACTCTTCAGAAACCCGAGTGAAACAGAACCGGTCACGAAAAGCAAAGTTAAAACCAAGCTGTAGCAGAGATCCAAAAGGAGAAATGTGAATCCTTCTCCAGGACTAAGATCCGTGGATGAACTTTGGAACCACTTCAGCTTTGCTCAGAGTAAGTTGTCCTCTCCACTGTGGTCATTAGCACGTAAATGTACCGGACGAGCAGAGTCAGCAAAGTCACGTCAAACATTTGGTAGAAGTCATTAACTGCAGGAAGTTACAAGTAAGTCGTTTTGATTTTTCAAACTTTCGCATATTTTATACTGTGTGGCTAAATAGCAGTTGGAAAACGAAGATTTTTTTTTTTTTCCGTTTTAGCCTATGACTAAAGCGTTTTGCATAAACAGCACATACAATGAAACAGGCAAAGGAGTAAGTGGAAAGGAATGTAACTTGCTTGCCTCTCGCTGTTTTCAAAATTATTTGAGTTGCTTGTTCTGTCCTTGCTTCGGTTTTCAGTTTTACTTCCAGACGAATGTAGACATCAAGATATAAGATTTTATGAGTTTTGAGTAGTTTGTAACTGACTAAGAGTCTTTCATCAAGAAAACTTAGGAAATACTCTACTAACCCAGTTTATCGGACCAAATATATATGATCTGACTTTTGCAATGCATGTATTTTCTGAGTAGCAGGAATTCTATCTGATTGGAAAAATCACTGACTTTTAACAACCAATTCATTATTTTTAAGTGACATGATTTACTTTTCAGAGCAATTTAAAGATAGCTAGCTATGATATTCTTTCAGAATGAAAAGCATTTTACACGAACATGTATGGTGAAAATATTAAATTTTAACAGCCAGGAACAATAACTTAATGCAGGACAATTAGATTATACAATTGTCCTTAGTTATCTATAGCAAATGACTTAGTGCAGCATGACAATTATCTTCTACAATTGTTCTTATTTATTAATATATTTCTGCATATATTATCTAAGAAAGAAGAGTTGCCACTTGGACAATATTTCTTTGTGCTTTTAGATGCCAAGGCTTGCCACAGCATTGGTTTCTTAATTGGAATGTAGTTCAGTATTAATTGGAGTTTGCAACTGTCACAGACTATTGATGACTTTATTACTAGTTTATTTATATAGCTGGTGAACTCAGATGCAGTAAGCAATATGAAATTATTTAGAATTTCCATTTGTCTCTCTTGAATTGAGATGTTATTAACTTGTGGGTTTTTAGTTGTTTCCTTAAGATTTTTTTTTTCAGAATTAACTATAAAAAGTCAATAAAGGGTTGAGTTAATCATTGCCTTGAGTTAATGACTCGCAAAATGTTTATTTTTTGTTTATTTATTTCCTTTGAACTCTAATTCCAATTTTACACCTGACCTCCATACCTATTTCCTACTGTCTAAAATAATCTTTTTAAGTTGTATTTGGTAACGATCTTTTAGTTCCAGGATACAGTTAGAAATATGTGTTGCTCGTGGTGTGAATTCATGTAAATTATCGTGTGCTATGACTCATCTTTTTTTTCCCCAAAGGGATTTATTTGGCACTGTGTTATTTAAGATTTCTTATACTGCACCATGGGTATCAAGTCCTTGCTTCTGATTCCTATGGAGTTATGTTTGAATAGGATCTGTAAACGTGTGCTCTATAACACCTTGTCACAGTGATTTACGTAAGTGAGTATCTTAGTATGGGTCCCTCATGAACATATGCCTTGAGACACAGATCCAGGAACAGAACTGACTGGTGGTGGGTAAGCAGTAACGAATCAGTAATAAGTAACTGGCAGGGCAGTTGGAGACCTCTATCAGCCTATATAAGGCTTGGGCAGCTTAGTTGCCAAGTTTCATGGGGACCGCAGCATATGACATTATCGAACTCTGAAAAGTCATTCCTTCGAAGAAAAGACTCTCTCTGTGTCTCATAATTGCTTTCCTTTTTATTTTTTTCAGTAGATTTTGTCATCTTGTTTTTCCTTTCTTTCCTCTGTTTTCTATGTTTGGCCGCTTCTTCTGTAGGCATGTAATTGGAAACAGATGTTAAAATGTTTTTTTTTTTTTGTTTGATTGCATAATGTTTTCTATTTCAGACTTCCACATTTGCTTCCTTACATCCTTTTAAAAAACAAGTCAAAATGAGGAAGAGACACTTAAGAGTGGGTCAGCAAATGTGGGCTCTTCTCTGCAAGAACTGGCTCAAAAAGTGCAGGATGAGAAGAGATACATTGATGGTATGGTTCAGAATCTATGTGTTTTCATGTTTAGAAAAGGCAAAACATATTTTCTTACTGAAGACCAGCTCTGGCAAAGAGGGCCAGGGGATAAAAGGGGGTGTGAAGTCGGTGGGGGAAACAGGAACAAAACAGGATGAGTCAAAGCAAGTTCTTTATTTTGGCTATTTTTCTGTTCTTCTCTCTATATTCAAGCTTTTTCCTCTCTATACAATTCAAGCTTTTCCTCTTTGTACAATTTCCTTTTCTTATTTAAGTTTATTCTCTACTTTTTCATAAAATCACATATGCACACACACATGCACGCACAAATCTTGTGGATGAAACAGAGCTTCAACACACATACACATTTATTCACACACATCTTGTGGAAGAAGCAAAGCTTCAACATACACATGTCTCACTCATACATCTTATAAGCTTCCTTTTGTAAGCATCTTCTTCCTTACGGAAGAAGCAAAGCTTCAACGCACATAGATCTGATCCACACATCTTGTAAGCATCCTTCTTCCCTTCTCTCATCTTTTGTCCGACTTTTTTCTTTTCTTCCTTTTCTATTACCCATGCATTTGTATGCCTTTTTAACAATACCCTCTATGTAAGAAGAAATCACATCATAATCACGAGTCCTATTTTTCCCAGAAATGATTACAAGTTACATATTTTAAAAACAGATTGTTTTCAGTACCCACACATGATTGCTCACGAACTCACAATTATACATGTACTTTCTCCCTATAATACATATACATCCTAGAAGAAATAGTTTTTCTATTATAAATATTAACATAGTTTAAACAAGCCAAGTAGTTTTACAGCCAGCTTCTATTGTAGCTGGTAGGTAGCAGTCTTGCAGTTGCTAGGGAACGAGTACACATCATAATATCCTAACCTAATACAATTCTTATTTAGTTAACACAGTGAAAACTAGTTTGTTATTAACTAGAAAACTTTAAGTCAGGATCTTTCTGTTTTTCTTAGGTAAAGGAGAATCTGTCCAGGGCTACATGCCACATAGCCCTATGTCCCCAAGGCATGCACAAAAAAAAAAAAAAAACCTCATCAGTAATTTTATAATTGCAAAAGCTAGGAAAATATCATATTAATTGTGGTCAAGAAAGTTCAAACTTATCTGTGGGCATTGAAACTCATTTGTTATACCTAGGCCTGTTTCTCATAGATGAAACTCATGGACACTAGCAACCAGACTTTCTTTTCGTTCTTGTTCACTAACTCTGATGAAGACTTCAGTGACCAAGAGTGTGTTTTCCTATATAGTTCCTCAGGTAATTGTTTCAAAGCAGCTTGGTAAAACACCCTAAACTGATGTTATCAATTAGGTATTCCTTCTGAAGTTTCAATAGAGTCCCCAATTCAAATGAGTGGTGCTGCTTTGCCCAGGTGGCGTCGCTGGAGGGAAAGTCATCACCATTGTTATGTGTGCCAATAACACTGCCCAGTGAGGGGTTAGAGACCCACATAGAACTTTCATAGCACAAGAGAGATAGGGAAGATATGGTGGCAACAAGCACAATAAAGTCCAGCAGTAGCAAAGGGCATTCAAGTGACAATCCCCCTAGAAGGCCAAGGTAAAAACCTACTGTTGCCTTGCTAAACAGTAGGCTGTCCTCCTGAAACTCTAATGCTGGCTGCTGTTCTCCTGACCTGCTCCCAGCATTTTCTCAGTGGTACAAACACAGTCATTAACCAATACTTTTTATATGTCCCAGATAAATAATTAACAGGCTAGAATTTTTCAAATCCTGGATTTTGCCACTATTTTTTCAAATAAAAATTTTAAATATGTAATATTATATATCTTACTAGAGACATTTTTAAAAGAACTCATATTCAGAAATTCCCTGTAAAATGAATCTGTACCTTTTGCTACAGAAAGAATAATTGATATCTAGGTTAATTTGGTCTTATAAAGACACTGACATTCAGTGCAACGATAAAGAGGCAAACTTTAATTCATAATTACTTCAAAATGTAATCTAAAGTTTAAAAAAACGTGAAACCTACCATTGCCACTCTCCCCTTTCTCTCCATTTCCTTGTCTGAAGTAATTCCTAGGACTATACGTGACATCAGCAGGACAAGATAATTCACTCATGGAGGTTTGTATCAGTGTGTATTCTCAAACACACAAGAAAGCAAACTTAATGTTTAGACATTAACATGGATAAACATCTCGTGAAGAAAAGTTATTTTAAGGAAAGGACTTTAGGCCAAAATATATATAGGACTACAGGGCAGGAGTGTGAAATGCAGTGAAATGCTACTTTGAAGGTACTGATTGCATATAATCATGTGTATACAGGGAGTGATGTAAACACGATATGAGAGATCGTGGTCATTTCTAAAGAATAATGTAACTTACAACGGTGTAGATGGTGTATCTAGCTAACGGTGGTGTATTTAGCTAATACATTAAGACAAACACTCATACACATAGGGGTGCAATAATAGTCCATTGATTTTCCTTCATGTTTGAAAAGGATACAACCCATGTGATTTCATTAAAAAAGTGACAAGAAAGTGAGATATCATTTTTATTTAATCATTCTACAATGCGTACATCTATTGAAATACCATTTTCTATACCATAAGAAAATATAATTCTAGTTATTTAAAAATCAAACACATAACTAAAAATGTCATAAAAAACATAATGTTTTTTATAAAGATAGTGATTATTTTTTCTGGGAAAAAGTTCCCATCACAAAGAAATGACAAAACTGTGGAAAAATAGAATCCAATTTTTGTGTTGCTCTCTATACAGTGTTTACATGAGTCAAAATGTCACACTGCACATGATAAATGAGTGCAAATATCATGTATCAATCACAAAAACCAAACCGGAGTTCTCAACAATCACACTGTGGCTACAGGTCAAGCTGAATGAAATAATGTGCTTATAAATAAACAGGGAAACTTAATGGTATTTGGAACCTTTATTTTTATTAGAGTAATTCTCTTTTTGTCATAATGATAATTAGACATGTTTTATGTAGAATTCATGATAAACAAATTATTCACTCACTAAAAGAATTAGTCAATTGACAGCCTATTCTATGAACACTACGTATATTCATCCAGGATGAAAATTTGATGCATTTTTAGACTGTCCACAAATAAAATATGCAAGACCTTAATGAGTGAGGCAATGGTCATATAAACATCAATGTAGAAGTCAAGATCCTATTTAAGTAATTGTTGTATTTCCAATCTTTTAGCTCCTTTGAGATAAACCCTGTGCATACACACACACATACACACATACATACTCACAGCTAACCTTGTGTATGAGAAATGTGGCGTACCATCTTAAATTCCTTTTTTGTAATGACAGTTTCATGTCTTTAGATAATGATTTTTAGTTGCTTTTAACCATCATCCCATCTCTCACAATAATCCTTCATCTCCCAAGTCCCTCTTCTACATTAATGCTTCTTTTTGTGTGTAACCCACTGAGCTTAATTTAGAGTGCCCTCTCTGAATAAAAGCTAATATGGTAAAATGGGTTCTTTGCACTGGGCTTCAAACACATTCCATTGTATTTCTAGTTCCAGGACACAGTGACTGTAATGAATTATTTTAAAATTCTTTTTGGTGAGTATTATTTTGTGCTTCTTCCATATCTATACCGCTGAAGAACAAAATAAGATCTTGCTATTGTTGATGGAAGCTCCTTACCTATTCACTGCTAACTTCCCTTTCAAACTCCAACCAGTGGTTCTTTCATGTAACAGTCTGACCTTGAATTGTTGATTAAGAAAACATTTTCTTTGTTTAGATCTATACTCCATTTTTAAATTGGATGATTTGTTTGTTTCTAGTTTCTTGACTTCTTTAAATACTTTGGATATTAGCCTTCCATGGGAAGCGGAGTTGGGGAAGACCTTCTGCCATTCTGTAAGCTGCTGTTTGTTTTATTGACAGTGTCCTTTGCATTACAGAAGCTTTTCAGTTTCACGAGGTTCTATTTATAGATCTAAACAAAGAATTGCCAAAAGAGGAATCTCAAATGGCTGAGAAACACCTAAAGGAATGTTTGACATCCTCAGTCATCCAGAAATGCAAATCAAAACCATTTTGAGATTCTATTTTACACCCATCAGAATGCCTAACACAAAGGACAGCTCATGCTGGCGAGGATGTGGAGCAAGGGGAACACTCCTGCATTGCTGGTGAGAATGTTATCTTGTACAGCCACTATGGAAATCAATATGGCAATTCCTTAAGAAACTGAAAATAGACTTACCTCAAGACCCACCTATACTACTCCTGGGCATATACCCGAAAGACACTCGATCCTACCACAAGGACACTTGTTCAACTATGTTCATATCAGCTTTATTCATAATAGCCATGAATTGGAAACAACCTAGATGCCCCTAAACTGAAGATTGGATAAAGAAATTATGGTATTTTTACACAATGGAATATTACTCAGCTTTTTAAAAAATGATATCACGAACTTTGCTGGCAAATGGATGGAACTAGGGAAGATCATCCTGAGTGAGGTAACCCAGTCCCAGAAAGACAAACATGATATGTACTCACTTATATGTTAATAGTAACTGCTAAGCAAAAAGAAAGGTGCTAGTATCCACAGACATAGAGAATCAATGCAACAAGGAGGACCCTAGTCTGAACATTTCCCTGGTAAAGTGCAAATAGACAAGAGGGTGCAGGTGGGCTGGGGAAGGATGGGAATGAGAGCAGAGGGACCAGGCAGAGGAGAGGGACAGAGAGAGAAGAGAGAGAGAGAGAGAGAGAGAGAGAGAGAGAGAGAGAGAGAGAGAGAGAGAGAGAGAGAGAGAGAGAGAGAGAGAAGGAGAGAGAGGGAGAGAGAGAGAGAACCAGAAGTGGGGGACAAATAGGAGGCGATCATGAGACCTCGTGTAGTGGAAACTCACTGGAATCTCTGAGGGAGATCATAGCAAGGATTTCTAGTAATCCAGGATAGGGAGCCTGAACAGGCCATTTTCTGTGCCAGGCAAGGCTTCCAGTGGTGAGACTGGGACACCATACCAGCCACAAAGCCTCCAACTTATGGCCTTTCTGCCCTGAAAAATCCTCTTTGACAATGGAAGGGCAGAACCCCACGCCAAAGGAGGGAACCCCTGCCTGAAACTGCAGGGCAGGCCAGGAACTAGAGCCTGCATAATCTGGAGAAGATTTCTAATGATGTCATGCTCTGCTCATAGATTGGTTCCTAGCCCAGTCCTCACCAGAGAGGTGATAGGAGTATATAGGAGCAGCCTAGGGCCAAACATCGTGCAGAGATCAGGGATCCCCACGGAAGAGGGAGAGAAGAGAAGGCTGAGACCAGAGGGGTTGAAGACACCTGGAGAACAGGATCCCACAGTGTCGACTGACCAGCAGACAGACCCAGAACCTGCAGTATCCCCTAAATACATCTTACGCCTGTCTGGATTCGTGCTCTTGAAAACTCCTACAGACTGGAGAGGAGGAGTCTCTGACCCTTTTACCTGCCACTGGGATCCTTTTGCTACTGCCAGGTTGCCTGGACTACCCTTAATGTAGGGATTGGTGCCTGGCTTTGTTCCATCTTGCTATGTCATGCTCTGTTTGAGCTGTAACCTGGGGGGATTGTTGTTTTCTGGGGAGAAATGTTTGTGGGTGGTTATGGGAGGTAGATCTTGGGGAGAGGGGGGTTGAAGGGAACTGGAGGTAGAGGAAGGAGAGGAGGGGGTTCTGAGGTCTGGATGTAATGAATAAATTGTATGAGAGAAGAAAAGAAAAAATAAACAAACAAACAAAAAACACTTTCGGTTATAATTGAAGCTGCTGTCACAACTCTTGGTGAACAAAGCATACGTTAGAAACTGTGCAGATGAAAAGGCAAAGGCAGAAGCTGAAGAGATGGCTCAGTTGTTAATAGCATTGGATACTCTTGCAGAGGATTTAAGTTTGATTCCCAGCACTCACATACTCCTTTCCAGCCTTCTGTTAACTACAGTTCCAGGGTATCCAGCTCTCTCTTCTGTCCACCACAGGCACCAGGCACACACCTCACATACATATGTGAGGACAAACCACTTAGGCACACAAATGAAATGGATCTTTGCAGAACAAAAGTAAAAGTAATTACTTAAAACTGGGAGAGATCAAATGGAATGCAAGCTGTTCAACAGGCTGAACTAGTTTCAGTTGTTTGTGGCAGAAAACCTCTTAATTCTCTCCTGTTTTTTCTCTTATCACTATGTAGGAATGGTTTTTCTCATGTCTTCTGATATTGTTTACATACCTATTATCCTCCAATTTACACCAAGTTCATGATGCTCCTCAAATGCCTGAGATGGATCTGGGACGTGTTGATAATTTCAATGATTCTAATTATATTATTGCATTTGCTCCTGACTCCAAAGTCACCCAGGAGATAATGAACAGAGTGGCATCAACTCCATTCATGAAAGGTACGTTTGGTGGCAGTTCATTGGATAATTCCCTTACTTTCAATATACATAACTTCATTTTAGGAATTTCTTGAAAAACTGTGTCAAATGTTGGCATTTCCAGCATTTGATAAGAACACTGATGAGTATTATTTTTCGATATCAAGAAGTATACTTTACTCCAGTAACCTATTTGAGCAAGTGTGCGTCAACCGGGGTTAATAGTCTCTCAAAAGCGTATCAAAATGAGATGAGTCCTGGGTTGTTTACATGTGTGGTTTGGGAAACATTCTTGGAAATTCAATGACGGTGGCGGCATGATTTTTTTAACAGTTCCAAATATGTTAAAGCCAAGGGAGAAATTAAGTAACAAACTCATAGGCAGTGTTTACAACAAAAACAGGTGACAAAGTATTCCCTGTATTCCACCACATAAATGATGGGTGAAAGAAACTCTTACAGCCCTAAGAGTGGTGTGACCTCTTTCTGTGGGGTTGGTACAAGAGCACAGAAGCCATGGGATATCTGAAGAGTTGGAAGAGACTCAGTTTACAGTTAATAAGTATCCACACGAGCAAGACCACGGCAACTTTTAGTGATTGTACTGGAAGAATAGTCCCAGAATGCAGTTCTGAGGTGTTATACGTGTAAAGTAGAAGAGATCAAATAGATATCCAGGGAATAGTCTCCTTCTCTCACCCTGTGACCTTGAAACTGACAAGTCTCAGAATGGAAGAAAGGAGAGACAACAGGATAAGCTAGAAACTTTGTGAGATGAGAGTCCCTGAATTTCCACATAGCTAGGAAATCACCAGAACTCATAGTCGGGTCAAAAGGACCCAGCAGAAGCCAACTGGTCATAAATTGGGCTTCTACTCATGGGATGATCCAGATCTCAACAAATAGATATTTTAAGTTCATGCTTTCAGGATGAAGTGGAAAGAAATATATAACTGATATTTTTTATTAGAAGATGATAAAAATGAGCTTTTATAATGAGATTTTGTAAATTAAGAGGAAATAGCAGAGTGGACCCTATGTAACCTATGCTATTATTATATAACCAAATAGAAAATTAAAAGCAATTACTTTATCAATGTTTCCTACTTGCAATGTAAGGGAAAAAAAAACATAGAAACAGAACATCACAATTTTGAAACTTCCATTGGATGGACAGTACTTAGTACTGTCAACCCCTCCAAGGAGACACCCAGAAGTTATGAGCTTCTAATCCGACAACACACTATCTCCTGAGTCTGGCAGTAAGGATCATACCTGAATCTGATTCACTCTCCGATGCAGCCATTGGACTGCTGGAAATCTGCTGCATAACAACAGAACACATTGAACTGCATCAAGAATATATGCACAAGAAGATTCAGACTGCAAAAATCATGTGGGTTGTCTGGCCTGTGATGAATCACAGTAATTTACATTATACGAATTGGAATAAATGGCCACTTAAGTAAACACTGTCTAGATTTAACAGTTGCCATTTAACATGACACCGTTGCCAAACGGAAATGGTGTATTCTTTTATTGCTATTATTTAAAACTCATGATGGCTTAAATTATTGGCTACATTCTTTGGAGAGAAAATGAAATTTTTTTCAGTGAGTATCTTCCAGGTGCTGGAGATGGCTCAGGGATAAATAGCATCTGCTGCTCTTGTAGAAGGCTGGGTTTGAATCCCAGCCACACATGATGGTTCACAACCACCCATAACTCCAATTCCAGGGACTCGGAAGCCCTCTTCTGCCCTTCTTCAAGCACCAGGCACACATATGGTGCACATACATGCACCCAGGCAAAAAAAAAAATAATACAGAGGGTAAATACATCTTAAAAAAAAGTATTTGCCATAGAACATTTTCAGTGTTCTTAGAACATTAGAGATCTCCCACTTCATTCTAAGTGTGTGTGTACCAGGGAAGAAATAACTTGAACATAAAATGACTTCAACACACTTGAATCTGACATGCTGTCTTTGGGCCATACAGGAGTCTTACTATTACCTTTCTTCCCATGGCAGGAAGAACAATCGTGGCGTGTCCTGATGAAAAAAGCATGAATGAACTAGATTTGAATTACTCAATAGATGCAGTGAGGGTCATCTTTAAGGATACGTTCTCATATCATTTGAAATTTTCTTGGCATCAGAGGATCCCTAGAGTGAAAGAACACAAAGACCATGCAGGTAACTTTGCCATCAGGAAGACATATATTAATGTAGCTATTGCTATTACGTCATCAGTCCCGAGGGGAACAAATGAATGACACAAACATCTATGTTAATTTCCAAGCATGAATGGATTGATTCTTATTAAATAAAATATATATATTTTTAAATATATATTTTTATTGATATATATATATATATTCTTTATATAGAGAGATGGATTTAATAATGACATATTTAATCAAGTTTTTTTGTATACTTTGACCATATTTAACCCCACCCTCTCCCTTTTCTCATCTCTCTATCATTTCCATTTGGTCTTGCTTCTACACTCACGTCATTCATATATATGTATTTATATAAAACCTAAGATCTGTACATGAGAGGAAATGTGATAATTTGCCCTGACTTTGACTCATTTTGTTTATTATGATGGCCTCTTGTTGCAACCATCTTCCTGCAAACATCATCATTCTTATTCTCTATGGCTGAATACAACTTCATTATTATAAGTGTATCCATTCACCCGTGGACAGATGCCTAGACGGACTCTGCGCTGACTAGTGTGAATAGTGCTGCAGTGAACGTAGGTGCTCACGCGTCTGTGGTATGCTGGCGCAGAGTCCTGGCGTGCGTACACTTCATCTGGAGAGCTTTTTCATATATAGTAGCTCCACTTTCGGTATTTTAGGAGCCTCCTTGCTTATTTGAAAGTTACACTTTTCAGTTCATTGTTCCATTAAGAACTTAAAGCCTTGCCATGAGATCAAGGGCAGCCGGAGCTGCAGATCTTGTTCCAAAGAGCTGAAAGTTACATCTGTTATTATTTTTATGTATTTTACTAAAATCTTCAAGAAGTCTTCTGCTCAGTCATTTAAAAATAGCTCAGTGTTTTCTGTGTTAATGAGATTATTCTTTGTTTGGCACAGAAAACCCCAGAAGGAAACAGCTGAACAAAATCATTTTTAAATTGAAATAATTATAAAATAGGATGAAAAATAATCAAGAGCTGATCTTAAAAAAATGTTGACAAAGCAATTCTGGCATGTTTTCCTTGGGCATACTCTACAACCTGAACCAATCATCCTTACCATATGCTACATTATTATAGATTTTAAGCACATTTTGGAGAATTACAGATTTTCATTCATCCTATAACAAGAATGTCTGGTCACATCATAGTGGTTTTGTCTTCTTTTCTTGAAGCTCCTTGTGAAATAGAGGACAATAAAATGACTTGTGAAAATTCAATCTTCTGGGAGAAAGGCTTTGTCGCCTTTCAAGCTGCCATTAATGCTGGCATCATAGAGGTGAGTGTTAAGTTAAAAGAAACCAAGTGCGTCGTATACGGAATTTTGATAGGCGGAGCTATGCAGTGTCTTATTTTGCCATTTATTTGCTTTTATCCACTAAGCATAGGATGCCAAAGAGCTTCTTTATCTGGACTGTAGTGTCAAGGTACTGGTGACTTGAATATATACGCAGTATAATCATTTTTAAACAGAGATTCTAGTAATACAGAGGTAGAAATATGGATATGCAGTCATTGTAAAGGTTCAGGGTCTATTGTGGGATAGTAAATTGTGTGGTGCATAAATAATAAAACAGGAACTACTCTCATTAGAAATCTAGTTTGAAGTGTTATTCCAGTTCGTTTTAAAAAGAAGAGTGAATTCTTTTTTCTACTGAAAGACTTAAGGCAGAACCTTGGACATGTCAAGAACTACAAGCCACTGCCTTCTTACAGCGAGGCAGAGAGCCCCAGTCTGCAGTTAGATTAATGATCATAATTTTTCATTGGTGTCTTCCTTCAGATCACAACAAACCACTCAGTAATGGAAGAACTGATGTCCGTTGTTGGCTCAAATATGAAGATACTGCCTTTCGTTGCCCAAGGAGGAGTTGCAACTGACTTTATGATTTTCTTCTGTGTTATCTCCTTTTCCTCATTAATACACTATTTGTCGGTCAACATCACCCAAGAAAGACAAACACATTGCAACACTGATGGCAATGATGGGACTTCGAGAGTCTGCTTTCTGGTAAACCACATGTCTATAGTACGCTGATCAACATTTTTAAACCGAATAACTTAACTGTGGGGACTCCATGGGCTTGTTTATGTCATACTTAAAATTCTTAGACTTGATGCTTTAGTAAACTATGGCAGATGAGTGTTTGTAATACATGAATGAACATGCTTGGTAACTGGAATTTTCTGTATTTGTTTGACTTAAACACCCCCTAAGGTACTTCCAATGTTCAGGGTACTAACGACACAGAGGATGACTAGTTACTATGTCTAGGGGAACCACAATATATGAGAAGTTAAGTTCTTATGCAAAATGAAATGTCGATTTCAGATACTATGTTAAACATGATGAAGATTTGACCCCACTTTCCAGAGATCATTGAAGAGAAAGATATTATGTCCTGAGTACTGAGTTTTCCTTATTAGGGAACAGAAAGCAGAGTAATGAGAACAGTGGCCTGCCCAGTGGGAATCCACAGGCTGCCTTCATCTCAGCACTTAGTACCACCTTGGATGTGTTACTTAAACTTAAACTTATGTTTTCTTTTCTTTGAAGCTCTGATCATATTTCCACTTCTTGTTGGCAGCAGTATTAAATAGGATATATTTAGACTGCTTTACACTGTAATCAAGAATGATTAAACACTCAATATTACATAGCAATTCTTAAAAGGGCAGTAGCTACAAGTTAGGATACTGAGGATCCAATAGTTAGTGACAAGGTTTTAAAATGAAATTAGCCAAGCGGTGTGCTAGAGACAGGTAGAGAGGTAAGACAGAGTCAGAAACCTGTGATTTGAATCTTTCATACACTGAGCATTATTTTCAGCATTAAAGATGATATGCAGAGTTCGCACTGTTTCGGTTTTAAAATATAGTGAACAAGATTCCTTTCATTATTGAGGACATCTTTTTAATACATACACACCAAAAAATAAAATTTGCATCCTGTCAAATATGCACTCTAATCTTCTTTTAAGATTTACTTTATTTTACATCATGTGCATGTGTGTCTCTGTGTGTGTCCAGTGTGTGTCCATGAGCGTGTGTCTGTGGAGGCAAGAAGCACCCGAAACCTGCTAGTCTCTGAAGAGAGACTCTGTTGAATAGGAAGACTGCACATTTTACTGTGGCTGACTTGTGCCAAATCTGTTAATTTTTTAAAAAATAATGTTCAGTACACTAACTGTAGAAATCAAGAAGATAGAGGCTAGAGAGACGGAGCAGCTGTCCAGAGCACATTCTGCTCTCGAGGACCCGAATTTGGTTCCCAGAATCCAAGTCTGAAAGCTTACAACTGCCTGTAACTCCATGTCCAAGGGAGCTGATGCTTCTGGCTTCCACAGGGACACACTCACGCAGACATATCCTGCCAACACAGGGACACATGTACATGTAATTTAAAACAAAGTAAATCTTAAAAAAAAAAAAAAGATAGATTGCAGGTTTGATAGAATGCAAGTGTGTATTACAACGGAATGCTCTATATTGAAGAGAATTTCATTCACTGTATTTTTAAAAGTGTTAAGCTATGAGGAGTTAATGGAAAATAATATATTTTTAAAACATCTAGTGAGGAGGGCTTTAAATACTAGGGCTGTTTTCCCTACCCAGAGGAAAGGTGCTCATATTTATTTGAATGAAAATAAAGAATTTTATAGAAGCTAGATGGATGAACAGTTTCAGGTAATCACACTGTACTGTGAAGAGGGAATTGTTAAAATTGGACAGGAGAAGCAAGACTTCCTGAACTTGATGGCATTTTCTACTGAAAATGGGAGGGAATTACCTGTCCGTTGTGGACATATCACCATATTAGATCCACAAAATCCTCAACTAATTTAATTCTTTAAGCTTTTCTGGGAGAGGAAATTGACATTTAAAGAAATTAAATATAACTGCTTTTTAACATATTTAGTTATAATATAACGGAAAAAACTTGAACCCAAGTCTGTGACACTAGTGGACCCTGTGCAGAACTTCCTCCTTTGTCTTTGGCTTTACTGGTAAATACACGTCTTCATATCCATCTTCTTCTCTATATTCTCTGTGACTATGTTCTGTGCGTTTCTGCACTGAATCATCGTGTCAGCAGCTGGTAACTGCTTTTGCAAGTCTGTGAATCAGGAGTGGCTTCTTCACTTTCAGTGCTGGGGAGGAAATAAAAAGAGCAGCAATAGTTGAGGGACATAAAAACCTGTGTGAAACGCCACTGTCATCGTCTACATAGAAACTGTCATTGGAATGTAGCCATACGCTGTGCATAGATTGTGATGGCTTTTGGGTTGCGAAGGCAGCACTAATGGCAGCAGAGGCTATATGGCTTGCAAAGCCTAAAATATGTGCAATCTGTCTCTGTAGAGATGAGGCTTGCTGACTGCTGCTGCTTCATCATCTCTTTAATGCCATGTTGTTTCCATAGATTCCTTATTGAAAGACGGTGTCCAGAACTGAAAAAGCAACACAGAGTCTTCCTAAAAACTCTTCCTGAAAACCTCTCTGCATTATACTCATCATCCGGTTCATATCTTTCAGTTTGCTCTTACCTACTGTTTTAGTTTCAGTCTGCTGCTGTGCTAAGCAGAAAGCTTCCCAGGGGAGGAAAGGATTTATTTGGTGTATACTTCCAGGTTATGTTATATTCCCCTTATAGTCCCAGATCATAGTCCAACGCTGAGGAAAGTCAGTGCTGAAACTCAAGATAGGAACCTGGAGCAGGAGGCATGGGAGAATGCTGCTTCCTGGCTCCCTCTCTGGCTCCCTCTCTGACTTATGCTTAGCTAGCTTGCTTTTTTTGTTTGTTTGCTTGTTTTTTTTGTTTTGTTTGTTTGTTTTGTTTTGTATTTTATACAGAACTACCTGCCTAAAGAATGTTGTCACCCACAGTGGGCTGGACACTCCTACATCAGCCAATAAGACAATGCTTCAGAGACATGCCCACAGACCAACCTGATCTAGAGTCTACAATTCTGTAAATGAGGCTTCTCCCTTCAGATGACTCTAAGCTCTAGGATGTTGGCAATTCATGCTAACTTGGGCAGCTATTTACTGCACACATTTACTTCCTTATTATCTACTTTTCTCTATAGAATACAAGGCTTTAAGATAAAGAAGTTTTCCAATTTGTCAGGAGTTACCTTTTTAAAAGAAAGTCTTGATAAATCACACACTTTGAAAAACCATCTGCTTAGTTAGTGACAGAGTGATAGCATCTGTACTAATCCTGTGTTTCTTGACCAGGCTCTCCTGGGGCTTGATGTATGCTGGCTTTATCCTTGTCATGGCTACTTTGATGTCTGTTATTGTGAAATCTACCCAAGTTGTCGTTTTAACTGGTTTCACGGTGGTGTTCCTTCTTTTTCTCCTTTATGGCCTGTCTTTGGTAAGTTGGTGAATTCTCCCCCACCCTCCCTACTTCTCTCCCTCCAATCACGTGTCGGTGGTTGTGTTTCTGCCCTTTTTGTTCTGTACAATATTTGAACAAGTCACTACCATATAGTATCCAATCAAAAATTGATGATATCTATTTCCAAATACTGCTTTAGTCAGCTCTCAGTCACTAGAACAAACATCAGAGGCATTCAACGAAAAGAAGAAAATATTGTTGTTTGCTTGTTTGTTTCTCTGCCCCCGCCATAGTTTTGGAGGTCTCAATCCAGCATTGGTTGTTGACCCTGTTGCTTTTTGCTTGTGTCTGGACTGCATTGATGTTATTGATGGTCCTCAGCTCACCATACCGGTTAATTTTTTTCTCCTCTCAGGTAACTTTAGCGTTCCTCATGAGTGTGTTGTTAAAGAAACCTTTCCTCACTGGCCTGGCTGTCTTCCTCCTTACTGTCTTTTGGGGAAGTCTAGGATTCACAGCATTGTACAGACATCTTCCTGCCGCTATGGAGTGGCCGCTGTGTTTTCTTAGCCCCTTCGCATTCACTGCAGGAATGGCCCAGGTAAGAATTGAGGTAATTGTTTTGTTTCATTCGGTTAAATCCTTTTTTCTTTCTTTCCTTACATGTGTGTATGTGCGCATGGACAGGTACGCCGTGACATATGTGTGGCAGTCAGAGGACAGCTTGCAGATGTCAGTTCTCTCCTCCCACCCTGTGGGTTACAAAGATAAAACCCGGGCATTTTTACCAGCTGAGCTGTCTTTGCTATCCTTCGATTTTATCTTTGTACATAACATTCTAAACTGATTCCTTTAGTGACTTTTACAATATTCACTAAGCACTAATGCAGAGGAACACTTGGAAAGAGTTTTTGTTAGTTTGGTTCCCGTAAAAACACAAAATGCACTTGGATTAGGTTTGTGTGCCCAGTTGTGGTATAGTTGTTTGTGAGTTGGGTTTGGAATGCTGGATGCAGGTGGCTATAATTTGGTTAGGTGCAGTGGTTCTGTAGCTTGTCTTTGGGACTGTGTGCTGCATGGATTTATGGGAATTTTTGACTTAGGGCATAAAAGGTCTGAAGCCCTAAGAGTCAGGGTGGGCGTTGGTTCGTGGTTCATTGGTAGGATTGCTGTCATTAGTGAGATAATTCCTAAAAGAACAAAAGTTGGAGAGATTCGACTTTAGAAAAGCTTAACAAGAGGCTGTGAAGATTTCTACCTTTCTTTCTAAGTGATGAAGACTTCTATCTTTCCTTTCTCCTTCCCTAAATTGAGGGTAAAAGATTTTACCATACCGCTACACACTAAAGATTCCACCCTGTTGTTATAAAGATAGAAATTTAAGGAATGAAAGACATTTGTATCTCTCTCAGCATATTTACTTCTTTTCTAAAAGTTTAACCTTTTATTTCATTGTTGGGTTTTTTTTTGTTGTTTGTTTGTTTGTTTGTTTGTTTCAAGACAAGGTCTCAGCATGTAGCTTTGGCTGTTCCTGGATCTCACCCTGTAGATCAGCCTGGCCTTGAACTCACAAAGATCTGCTATTTCTGCTATAGGCATCTGCCATTATGCCTGGCTAATTTTTTTTATTTTGTATTTTATTTTATTTATTTATTGTGGTTTTTTGAGACAGGGTTTCTCTGTTGTAACTCTGTCTGTCCTGAAACTCACTCTGTAGACCACCAGGCTGGCCTTAAACTTACAGAGATCTACCTGCCTCTGCATCCTGAGTGCTGGGATTAAAGGCATGTGCCACCACTGCCTGTCTAATTTTTTATTTTTATTTTTTATTACAATATGATCACATAATCCCCCCCATTCCCTTTCCACTTTCCATCCCTTTCCATGCTCCTCCCCCTCATTTGCCTCATTCCCTTTCAATTTCATGGCCTCTTTTTCTTTAATTATTATTGTTGCACACACACATAAATACATAAATACAAACTGAATCCTTTTAGTGTTACTTGTATGAATGTGATTTCAGGGTAGATCACTTGATATTAGAGAACCAATTAGAAGGCTCATCCTTTTTGAAGAATAATTCTTCATCTCTCATGGTCCTCAGTTGCCCGTAATTTTGTTTTGTTTTTCTTTTAATTAGGGGCGGGGGTCTTGTGAGATTTCCCTCGTCCACAGTAGGATGTCTATTGGTGTTTTCCTTCTTCAGGTCTTGTTTGCCTAGTGTTGAGGCTTAATGAGTTTGGTTTCTTTGTCATTTTTAGGAGATGCATCTCACAACAATATTCCTATTCCTCTGGCTCTTAAAACACTTCCCCACCTTCTGTTTTCTGGGCCTTAGGTATAGGAGTTGTATTGTCAGTGTAGCCATTTCAGCAGAGAGCCCCACAAACAATTAATTGATCTTTCATTTTGACCAATTGTAGTTTTCTGTAATGGTCTCCACCTGTTGCAAAGAGAGGCCTCTGTAGTGAGAAGTGAGAGCTGCACTTAACTGAGGGTATAAGGATAAATATTTAGAATGCAGGTAGGATTTAGTACAGTGGTTTTCTTCTAAGAACCGTGATCTTACCAGCCCTGGGTATTTGGCTAGGCTAGGTTTTCTGTTATAAGCATGAATTCCCTCTTGTTCAGTAAACCTTCGGTCCAAGTACAGAGCTGCTGATTACCACCAAGATGAGTACCACTATTACACCTTAGGTTTGTTTTGCCATGCAGTTCATTGTGGTTAATAGGCATACTGCTGGATAGGACTCTTAGTTGCTTACCGTCCCCCTTGGCAGTTTGAATACCATTGTCAAGTACTATAAAAAACTAGTCTTCAGGAAGGAGATTTCAAGTGAGATCTAGGTCAAATCCTCTGTATCACGTGTACTAAATGCATGATTCTTTTAGCAATAGGGACTTACCTCCAACCTCTGGGAGGCCATATGAATATCCTGTATTGTTTGGGTTGTCCCTTGAATGCCCATAAACAACTCAAAAGGGAATTTTCATGGCTGGTACTGAGATTTTTGTTAGTTTATGGCTCTAAGTGTAGAATGACTAGATTCACATTTGATGGTTGACGTGGCTCAGCTTATACATCTAACTGACAATTGTCTGATTTAAGTTTGAGAAACATGAGCCTTAATAGAATCAAAAATATTGGAAAATCAAGAATTTGAAAAAAAATCAATTTATAATTGAAATTAAACCTTCTCTCCAAAAACTTAATACATGTAAAATCATTGTATCTTGTTGAAATCATCCTTCCCTTTTCTGCCCTACTACTAAGAGACTTTCATTCCTCCATTTTCACTCTGAAATGGAGTACCCCACTCAAGAACACCTTTCCCCTTTATTTCTTTTAATCTCGATGAATTTCTTTATTAGATATGTTTCACAGACCACCTTCCTGGAGCTTTTACCTCCTCTAAGGAGATTTAACCATCATCTGTAGTTTGTGGTTAGGTAAGTTAATTAGATAAGTAGCTGAACTGACTAGAGATATAAATTGTGTCTCATTTACCTTTGCCCTTGGTGTTTAGCAGAACTAAGGCCACAATCAGCCTTAATACCATACTAACCCTTTAAAAACTCTACGCTTCTCCTTTTCAGCTCCTCCATTTGGACTACGATGTGAATTATAATGTTAATTTGGACTCTCCAAACAACTCCTACCTAATCATAGCTACCCTTTTCATGTTGGTTTTGGATGGTCTTCTCTATTTGGTACTGGCCTTGTATTTTGACAAAATTTTACTGAGTAAGTAGTAGAATTATTGTAATTTCATACATGTTTATTACCTACAATTTACTTAAAGTAACCATCTGCAATTAACTAAATATAAATGTCATAACAGTTTCTTTTCAAAATTCCCAACATAACAGATGACCTTCTCTACTTTAAAAGTTAGTTTTGGCAACTCCATACAATGTATACAATCAAACATGATCATATCCACCCTCCATTCCATCTCCAACTTCCCCCATGGCCCTCACTATTTTTTTTTTTTTTGCTTTCCCTCCTTTTATTTGTTTATTTTTTTTAAATAACCCATTAATTCCAATTAGGAGTGCCCATATGTGCATGTGTGTGGAGCTAGCCACTGGAGTATTGGAAACCAATCAGTGACCGTATCCCCATGAAGGATGATTGTGCCTCTCCCAGCAATTATGCATTGACAGAATCTCCTCAGTATGGGTGGTGCCTGCAAATCCCACCTATGCCTACAGTTTGACTGGCTTTATCTTGTATAGGTCTTACGCAGATGGCCACAGCCACTCTTAGTTCATGACTGTAATAGTCACATCATGTTTTGAAGACAGCATTTCATAGTGTCCTTCCCCATTCTTCTTTTACATTCTTTCTGCCTCTTCTTCGACAATGTTCCCTGAGCCTTGGTGATAGTGGTATTAATATAGATGTCCCATTGAGGGATGAACATTTAGTTTCTCAATCTCAGCCAGTTATTTATTGACTGCTCTATCTACAGCAAAAAGAAGCTTTCTGAGGAAGGCTGAAAGCAGCCCATGTCTATGGGTGTGCTGGCTAGTTTAGTGTGAGCTTGATATACTCTGGGCAGTGCCATCCTTGGGCAGGGGGCCCTGGGTTCTATAAGAAAACAGACTGAGGAAACCATGGGAAGCAAGCCAGTAAGCAGTACTCTCCCATGGCCTCTGCTTCAGTTCCCATCTCCAGGTTCCAGGCTTGCTTCAGTTCCTTTCCTGAATTCCCTCAGTTGTGGACCTATGAGCTGTAAGGCGAAATAAACCCTTTCCTCTTCAAGTTACTTCAGTCATGTGTCACAGCAATTGCAAACCTAACTAAGACGATGAGGCTAATCATAAGTTTTAGAGGGTAATTTGACAGCATGGCAATTTTGCAAAGTAACGATAGCAGGATCTTTCCTAGGGCCTATGGCATTTTACCTCAAATCCGGTCATCATGTAGTTATTTACCCATTAATATCTGTGCTGCTATTGCAGTCAAAGTCGTACATCTTCCTTGGCATGTTAGTGTCAGCATAGCAAGATCATCAATATCTTTTCTCCTCCTCAAACCTGCATTGTACCTTCTGGCACTGTGGAAGCTGACCACTAGGAAAGAAGTTTCCTGACTAGCTGGGTATTCGATTTTTATGTCCTTTAGCCAAACTATGTGGTGTCTTGGGCAATAGGGTCTTACCATATAGTCATGGTGGATGTCCAAACACAATGGCAATGCTTTCATTTTTGGAAATCTCTGGGAATTCCTTGACCAATAACTCATAGGGAGGTATCTTATGCCTAGTATTACAAACCCGTGTTTTCTAGGGGTGATATTGTCCACCCATGCAGAATAATTCCATCTGAGCTCTTGAAATTAGCTTACTAGCTACTGAGTTTCCATGGCCTTTCACAAATCCTTAGTTTTGGTTAACTCACCCATAACCCCCTTCTCTCCCCATTTCCCCATCTGCAGCCTCTTTTAATCCTCTAACCATCAGTGTACTCCTCCTCTTTTATTTTGCATGTGTTCTGCTATCCTTTCATTTGTATTTTTTTAAGTTGGGTTGTTAGATAGCAGACTTATGTATGATTTTTCTTACCTCCTCCTTTTGGGTTAGCCCCACTTCACTCCCTCATTTCTCCCATACCCCCAATGACTTCCCTGTACTCGGTATAATTTTTTTTTCCACTTCCATCCATTTATTTGCTAATTTAGTTTTTTCCTTAGAGCTTAACAACATTTCGTGTTTATATGCACCACATTTATCCATTCATTTCGGTCTTAATAGAATGCTTACGTTCACTTAACAAGTGACTCTTGTTCAATCACTTAACAAGTCACTCTGCCTTGAGGACTTTTTCTTTTAGTTTACAATGCCAAAAAAAAAAAAAAACCCTTCATGTTGCAAATACATTAGGTGGTATTACCTAAGGTGAAGATGTGGGCTCAGAGTGAGAGTCAAAAAGGTTACACTGGCATGCTGCCTTAAATAGACTGTAATCCTTGAAGCGGTGACTGAACTGACATTTCCTCCCCTCCTGTCCACGTAGGTAAGTACGGACGTCAACGTTCTCCACTGTTTTTCCTGAAGTCATCTTATTGGTTTCAACACAGGAGAGCTAAGCATGTGGTCCTTGAGAATGAAATAGATCCCAGTCCTTCACGGAATGACTCATTTGAACCAGTGCCTCCGGAATTCCAGGGGAAAGAAGCCATCAGGTAACAAACAAATCACATAGATGTGCAATAGAGATCAGGAACCTCCAGGCAAGACACTGATACACAGAGATTTCCTTCTGAGGCCCTATGAA
Organism: Cricetomys ansorgei; assembly: GCA_026225945.1. Taxonomy (NCBI): domain Eukaryota; kingdom Metazoa; phylum Chordata; class Mammalia; order Rodentia; family Nesomyidae; genus Cricetomys; species Cricetomys ansorgei. The sequence continues at coordinate 4,654,707 of JAMJFZ010001881.1, forward strand.
CCCACATCCTCCCAGCCTACTGTTCTTACAAAAGGCTGTTCCTATTTTAGATAGCACTGCATTTTATCCCATCTCTGTTATTTACACTCAATAATATCTTTTGGTACACTAACAATTGTCAACCAATAAGTACTCTCCACTTTCCTCATCATCGGCCTTGTGTCTCTTCTTCCATTTGCTCTGAGGCTCTCTCTTGGTGATAGACGGGGCCGCCACCTCTCCTCTGTCCTCATTCTTTTTCTCCATAACCCACCTTGCCTCTGTTCATCTCCCTCCTTGGTGGATAAGATGAAAACAAATATGTAAGTGTCTGACGTGATTCCCTCCACCCACACCATGGGATCTCCTACCACTGGTTTCATCTCCGACTTTCTTCTCCAGTCATCTGTTGCAATCTGTACGGCTACATGTATCCACATGCTAGCTACCCCCTCCACTCATGTTACATTCAGCTATGATGGTCGGAGCTGCTGCTTCTCATGGGATGCCCAGGATGCTCTGACAACGCATGTGCAAAATAAAGGGGCTCCAGATTTTATCAAGCCTCCCCCAGTCTGCAACTTCCTCAAAACATTTCCTTCTTTTTTTTTCAGGATCAGAAATCTTACAAAGGAATATACAGGAAAGCATGGAAAAGTAGAAGCTCTAAGAGGTAATAAAATAGGATTACAGTTAACATGTTTGATTTAGAGGCTCGCTGTTACATTTTAGCAAGGATGAAGAAGAGATATTCCATTCATCTGGACAAATTCTAGGATTGATTTTGCTTTTGAGGGTTAGCACCCAAATACATCTCTACAGTGAGAAATGGTAAACGGTGGAGACTATAAAATGGCTGTGCAAGTACTGAATGTAATCTCTTCGAAATCGTGTCAGGTCTGGGATTCGACATATGCGAAGGCCAGATCACCGCTCTCCTCGGTCACAGTGGAGCTGGGAAAACCACTCTGATAAATACGCTCAGTGGGCTGACACCCCCAACGACAGGTAAGAGGGTAGTTACCCCCAAACAAGCTCAAGGGCGAGTGAGTAAGCTGTGTTTTTCACTGGCTAACTTGGTGCATTGTGTCATTAAGGCAAAAAAAAAAATTTACAATTTTCCTTAAACATTTTACAATGTGTATATGTGTTAAATTATATGATATGTTTCCCAGTTAGTAGATACAGTTTTTATGTTTTCATATGTCCGTTGAGAAGCTAAGAAAAATTTTTACATTTTTTCTTTATTTTAACGTAGTTTTATATATATTTGTGAAAATAAGGTTTGCTTAATGTAAGTGAATTTATGATTATTCAGTTATTAATTGACGTTCCTACTAGATTAGATGTTATAGTGAACACTGAATCAATCTGTGTGTGTGTGTGTGTGTGTGAGAGAGAGAGAGAGAGAGAGAGAGAGAGAGAGAGAGACGTGCCTGGATGAGTTCGTGTGGAGGTTGATGTAAGAATGCCCTCATCAATCACTTCTTCACCATTTGTTTTAAATCATTTTTTTTTATTTTAAACATTCTTCTTTATTTTTTGAAAGTTATGTACACAGTTTATCTGGGTCATATCCATCCCAGACTCCCATCCTCCAGCACCTCCGAGCCCCACCCCCAACTTACCTCCTCTCTCTCTCTCTCTTTCTTTCTCTCTCTCTCTCTCTCTCTCAAAATTTTACGTTTCATGTCTTTTTTGTTTTTTGGTTTTTTTTTTCATGACAGAGTTTTTCTGCTGTAACTTTGATTATCCTGGAACTCACTCTGTGACCAGGCTGACTTCAAACTCACAGAGATCTGACTGCCCTGCTCTGTCTCCCGAGTGCTGGGATTAAAGGCATGTGCCACCATTGTCTGGCTGCTTCATGTATTTTAAAAATATAACCCATAAATCCAAGTAGTGCTATCCATATGCACATGTGTGTGTGGTCATCCTCCGGGGCATAGGCAACCTACCAGTGGTCATACACAAGCCTATCAATGCTTCACATACAACACAGTTACTCTACTCTCTTAGAAGCTATTAGCCCCTCAGCTTTAGGTGGAAGCCTGAGGTGGAACAATGGATACCCCTCTCCCATCCATGCTGGAAGTTCCAAGTCTCTTGATATTGCCTTATTTGAGGCAAGGTTTTTCACTGAACCTGAAGCTCACTGTTTTGACCAGACTGGTTGGCCAATAAGTTCAAAGGGTCATCCTGTCTCCACCAGTTTTCCCACAGTCACACACACTCAAGTTTTACAGGGATGCAGGAGATCTGGGAACCAGTTCTCGTGCTGCATACCAAACACTTTACCCACCGTGTGTTGCTAACAGGAAAAATATGATTGAGTGAACCGTGTGATTTACATAATTTCCATGTTGTCCTGATGGTAACTCTTAACTCTCTCTGTACAGGTTCTGTCACCATCTATAATCAGACACTTTCAGAAATGGATGAACTTGACACCGTCATCAAGTTCACTGGAGTTTGTCCACAGTCCAATGTACAATTTGGCTTTCTCACTGTGAGAGAAAATCTCAGGCTTTTTGCTAAAATAAAGGGAATTCTGCCACAGGAAGTGGAGCCAGAGGTACATGAACGTGCCCACTGTTATACAACAATGAAAGTGAAATTGAATACCTAGAAAATACTAAGTGTGTTTATGTTGTCTGTACACATTCGCCGTCTAGAGTTAGGCACAAAAAAACCTTTACGAAGACAGAAAACTATGTTTTAAAGGTAAGATAGGCATGGTGGATCATGCGTGTAATCCCAGCACCTGAGAGGCCGAGGCAGGAATATTGCTAAAGTTCAAGCCATCCTGGGCTGTGGAGGGAGACTTGGCTTAAAAAAAAAAAAAAGACATCTTGTGTTTTAGACTAAATGTTCTTTATTTTGTTAGGTACAACGAGTTTTACGGGACTTAGAAATGGAAAATATTCAAGACATTCTTGCTCAGAATTTAAGTGGCGGACAGAAAAGGAAACTGACATTTGGGATTGCCCTTTTAGGAGACCCTCAGGTAAAGTAAGGGGAAAAAACACACACAAAGTCAGATTGGAGGCTCAGAAACTTTTTATATTTGGTAAATTTGCAAATGATAAATTTAAGTAAACTTTTAAGCACTGCTTCCCATACTTCCACAACGATAGTGTTTTTTAGAGTCATCTTGCTCCGGATGGACAAATGACTCTGTGGCGTTTTCTACTGTCCAGGTTTTGCTACTGGATGAACCAACAGCTGGACTGGATCCGCTCTCAAGGCATCGCATATGGAACCTACTGAAAGAGAGGAAATTAGACAGAGTAATTGTCTTTAGTACCCAGTTCATGGATGAGGCTGATATCCTGGCTGGTAACTATGGTTTTCTTTCATGTTTCATATTGAGAAAGTAGGACTCGTCATGGATGAGAAACAGGCCCTATAGACACATCTCACTGGTCACAGCCACAGCCGACACAGGAGAAGTGTTTTCACCTGCTTGAATTTCTGTATTCCAGAGGGCTTTGTCCCACGGAAGTATTCTGATCCCATCACAGAGAAGTGAAGGTTGTAAAGCATACAGTATCGTCTCAAACCGTGCTTTATTTCATAGGGATAGATGTCAATGGGCTTGAAAGACACTGTGTACATGCCTAGTAGCGTTCCTAACTATGCAGAGAATAAACAAACATAATTCATCACTTAATAGGGTACCAAGAAGGTCACAGAATTAGCGTGTCATTATTCTAATGTGTCATTATTCTAATGTGGCATGCTTCTAAAATACATCATTCGTTCATAAATTTTGACTTCTACATTTATGAATACTGAGGAAATCACTCTGCAATACAATTTATCTCTTGGTTCTTCCCAACTAGACAGGAAGGTGTTTATATCCAATGGGAGACTGAGGTGTGCAGGCTCTTCTCTGTTCCTGAAGAAGAAATGGGGCATCGGCTATCACCTGAGGTACAGTTCTCGATGCTGAAGACAGAGATATGAACACACTGGTGACAGGGGCTGTCGGTATCTGGTCAAGGTAGATCCACAGCTACAGAGCTGGCTTCAGGAGACATGTTAGAATTAACACGCTCAAGAACATAAGAACCATGGGATTGTAGGCGCTGAAAATCTAAGCATTAATGTAGGTGAAAAGAAAATGTTTAGAAAATGTTTTTGTAATATGTTGCTTTCTGAGAGTAATTTATTGGTATTTTGATCCTTTCCTTCATCTTACTTCAAAGTGTATTCCTGTTCATTCAGATAATTTCAATACACTTTATCTTCCACCTGACTTCTTTTTGGCCACCTTCCTCTTAGGTCTCCTTCACTTCAGGGTAATCACATGATTGTTATAAATGAATCTTTAAAAAAATTAAAAATCACACGTGGATGTTAGGCTGCTGTGGTGTGGCTCACCAAGGAGGGCAAGGAGGCGTTTTCGTAAGTTCAAACTCTGCCAGACCTCAGCAGAGGGAACCACCATCATGGCCAGCTCCATACTCAACTGACAGTGGAACCCCGAGCATCTGAGCTCAGGTGTTTCTATTCTTTCAGAACTCCTCAGGTGATCTACTGATAGCACATGCAGATCATTAGCAATCAAACAACCCCCACAGAAGTCCAACACCTGCAAACAATACAAAATGCCCTAGACAGCCCCTCACCCAACTGTGAACAAAACAATTATTTCATGTATAACTAAAAATAAACTTCCACAACAATCACATCATCCTGGAGGTTCAGTAGAACCCATTGTTACTTTCTTTGATTTCTTAAATGGATCAAATCTGCAGTGCTACTATTATTCACTGTTGTTAAAGCAGATTAAATAATTTTCTCCCACTGAAAGGTACTACTCACTGGTCTCTAGGCAAGTGTCTCTGCAGGTCTTTATAGTTGTCCTGTTTCTGTCTTATGGAGGATATTTATTACGTGCTTCTTCATCACACTCAACCATGTACAAACCTTACTTGTGTATGTGGCATGGGGGGGAGGTTGTGCATACGTGTGTGAGAACACACACAGGCCAGAATAGGGCAACAGGTACCTGGAACTAGAGTTATAGGTGGAACTAAACTCATATCCTATGTAAGAGCATCGATCCACTTGTCTGCTCTTGGAGGCTGTTTCTGAATGTTTTCCCCTTAATGAGTATCTGCTGTGCTAGAATCCAGACAGCATTAATTTAAATTGTTGTTAAGAACTTAATTTCTGCCAGGTGGTGATGGTGCATGACTTTAGTCCCAGCACGTGGGAGGCAGAGGCGTTTGGATCTCTGTGAGTTCAAGGCCAGCCTGGCCTACAGAGTGAGTTCTAGGACAGCCAGAGTTACAACAGAGAAAACCTGTCTCAGAAAAAAAGAGGGGAAAGAGAGAGAGAGAGACAGAGAGAGAGAGAGAGAGAGAGAGAGAGAGAGAGAGAGAGCATAAAAAAGACAGAAACTTAATTTTTTCTGTCTTCAGTAACTTCATTTATAAAACAGCAGTATTTTGTAGTGACTGGTAATGGAACGAACATGTGACAAGGTACAGAGTGCTTAACAACTTTCCTCTCCTTCACTCTTTCTGAGGGAGAAATCTTGCTTTGCATTATCATTCTGCAACAAGCTATTTTAGGGAAGGGGCTGAATTTCTTCTACTTGACATCCTTGATAATGCTGGGCACAGCACTTTTAAAGCACAGAATAGTTTTAAAACTAATTTTAGGCTTATGAACATAGTGAAGTGTGCAGATTGCACCCTCTGCCACCTTAGTATGTTTCAGTGGACATGACTAACAATGGGGTTTCTAAAATCCCAATTTCCTAAAGAACAACATATACTATTATCAAAGCCTTCAGCTGCTACTTGAATAAATTTTACACAAAATGATGAAGTTATCTAGCATATATTCAGTTTACTTCATGAAAGACCCAACATTATCTCATAAATACTGTTTCATTCTATCTGTTAAGGTTGATTTAAGATCTGGGTATTGATCTCATAGATGAGAACTCTGACATTAAGAAATGGTGACCAGCTTGGTCTCTGGCACCTCCATAATATGACATTAGTACCATGTTCTTAATGACCATACATATTATCTTCATCTTGCTTTTACCAAGTTCAAGTGTTTGTGGAGTTTATGTATTGCTGAAAAAGGAGAATTCATAATTTGTCTTATTTGTAGAGGATAGAGATATAATCTGATATTTACATTCACTTTAATCTGACCCAGGATTTGGTTGATTATTTGGTTGAATTATCTCCTCTGAGTGTAATCTTCCCTTTTACTCATTTCTCTGCTATGTTGGACAGATAAGTCTGGAGTATATTAGTATCATTGCATCTGCTTTCTCTCTGAAAATTACAATTTTGTCTCATAAATATTCATGAAGTGGCAAACATCTACTAAGTAATACGTTAGTTTTAGAAGCAGAGTTAGACAAAAATAATTTCATTTTACTCTTTCTAAATGTTAGTTTGCATCTGAATGAATCATGTGATCCAGAGAGTATAACGTCGCTGATCAAAAAGCATATCCCTGATGCCAGACTGACTGTTCAGAGTGAAGAAAGACTCATTTATATCTTGCCCCTGGAAAGGACAAACAAATTCCCAGGTAATTCTGAGCAAGTTACATCACTTGCTGTGCTTCAGTCTTCTCACTTGTATAAAGGAAATGGCAGTAGGGTCCTTTATGATTTTTTTCTGACGATTAAATCATCATGCAGAACGTTTAGACATATTGTTATAGTGTTAAACATCAGTAGTGCATAAAGAAACCATGTCTGTCATGTGGTTACTGTGGTGTTTCTCCAGCTCTAAGATACCAGTCAGTAGGACACGTGACCAAAGGACGAAAAGAATGCGTGCTATCATTTCAAATCATGATCCATCTTCCTGTCAGATTATCAGAAATGAAACTTTCTTTCTTCTTAAGGATTATTTAATTATAATAACAGACACAATAAGAGTACCACGTGTAGCTGGGAGGAGTTGGAGGGGAGAGTTTGGGAGTGAATATGATCAAAATATACTGTGTATGTGCATGAAATTATATATATATTTAAAATTTAAAATGTTATATATTTAAAAAGGGAAGAAATTAACTCATCTTGGAAATAGGGAGGTGGTTTTAGTCTTAGATGTACACACAATGCATTTGAGATACATATTATTCTGAAGACAGAAATCTTTATAAAGATTGAACAGCATGGTTCATTTGACTGTCTCTGAAAATGCATTCCAGAGTGATGAACCATTTACAGAAAGGACTGGAGAGTGGGTTGAAGAAAGTAGGAGCACTTGTCTATTTTCCCTTAGCATATAATTAAGTCCGTTTCAGTTCCCAACATCATTTAAAAAATTTCTCAAAATGGCCTGCTAATCCCTCACATAGATGTACCCTATTTTGGTATTTCTGTGTAATTATCTTAGCAGGCTCAGAAGGAAAAGGATGGAGGAAGAGAGAGAGAGAGAGAGAGAGAGAGAGAGAGAGAGAGAGAGAGAGAGAGACAGACAGACAGACAGACAGACATACAGACAGAGGGAAAGACAGAGACAGACAGACAGAATAAGAACGGAACACCCTATGGGGAAAGCACAAAGGCACACTATATACTTTGTCTACTTTGTCCTTACTTTAATTTGTACTTTTCAAGTAGGAAAGAGTTCAAGGAAACTACGTATTTCTGGAAACACTAGCTCTTTTACATTTGTTATTATAGCTTCTTAACTAATCTCAACCTAAAGGAATAAATCTTTATTCTCCGGATACTGTTCTCTAATCAGAGTTTAGAATTAAACACCTCTTATAAGAGAATTTAAAATAGAATGAAAGGGGTTAGAGAGATGGCTCAGTAGTTAAGAGTGCTTGTTACTCTTCCAGAGAACCCAAGTTCAATTCCTAGCACCCATACCAGGCTGATCACAACTACCTATAGCTCCAACTCCAGGAGATCCAGTGACCTCTTCTGGCCCCCATGGACACATACACAAACACACACACACACACACACACACACACACACACACACACACACACACCTAAAAATTGAAATGTAAAAATATTTAAGATTTTTTTTTTATGTGTGCGAGTGTTTTGCCTACACGTACATCTGTGTGCCATGTGCATGCATGATACCCTGATAGACAAATAGGGTGTCCAGTCTCCTGGACCTGGGATACAAGGGCTACAGGTGGCTGTGAGCTGCCATGTGGGTGCTGAGAACCGAATCCAGGATTTCTGCAAGAGCAATATGTACTCTTAACCACAGAATCATTTCTCCAGCTTTTGTTAAAATTTTTGAACGCATGAATTATTTGTAAAAAATCTGAGTAGTTTCCTAAGTATAGAAGCATAAATATTCATGTTATACTTTGATACCGAAGAAACCAAGGAAATTAATATATTATATAGATACTTTTTGTAAATAAGTGAACATTGATATCAGTTTATGACAAAAGTGCATGTAGCTTAATGTCAATATTTTCTCATTCTGGAATGATAAATTTCATTATAAATGATACTGTTATCTTCTTTTGTGCCTACTTTTAGAGCTTTACAGGGATCTTGATAGGTGTTCCAATCAAGGCATTGAGAATTATGGTGTTTCCATGACAACTCTGAATGAGGTGTTCCTGAAATTAGAAGGGAAGTCCATGACTGATGAATCAGGTAAGTGAAGGAGAGAAGAGGGAGGGAGGAGGGAGTTTTCAATGAAATGATATGCATGTCTTTGTTGGTACCAGTCTTGGGAAAACTTAACATAAAGAACAAATATAGGCTTATGGAACACAGCAATGTGCCACACCAGGTCCTCATAGAATAAAAATAATAATAATAATAATAAATACAATAAATATGAGGGATCAAATTATCTGACTATATAAGAGAAAATTAGAAATTATGATGACAATTACTTTTCTTGGGCTATTTTGAGTGTATTATTCCAATGCATTTGGGATTCTGTTGCCGCTGTCCTAAGATCTGATGTCAGTCTGTCAGTTCTTGTGAAGCTCTGACTTAATGGCTGTTTCTAAGACTTTTCTTTGTTTGCTTACATTAATCTTGCTACACTGACTCTTAGTATGCCATCTGTCTTTGTTTTGTTGCCTTTGGCTTTTTAAATATCAGTCCAGTATACTATTTAAGCTAGTCTCTCCTCTTTTCATTTTTGAAGTTACATATTTACTACATATGTTCGTGGTTGCACTTTTAAAGTCAGTTCATTCATTCATTCATTCATTCATCCGTTCATTTTTGAGCCAGTCTCGCTGAGTAGGTCTGACTGGCCTGGAGCTTGCTATGCAGATCAGGCTGGCATTGCACTCATAGAGATATGCTTGCCTCTGCCTACCAAGTGCTGGGATTAGAGGCAATTACTACCACACTCGGCCATATACTTTTATTTTTTAGTATTATGGTAGGCAAGAGCTAGATGCTTTTACCTAGTCCTTAATTTGTATACATTTTATATCTTTCTAGAAATATCATTTTACCTAGGTTTCTATTTAAACAGAAGCAAAGTTTTATCTAGGTTTTAAAATGTGGCTGTATCAAAAATGTCATGACTGCCATCTTTACGTTCTTGAAGGAGAGGGCAGGATTCTGTACGCACTAGCTTTCTTACTTTGGTCAGAAACACCAAGGTGGTTTCTCTCTTGCAACGAGGACACTTCTGTGTGGGTTTATTTTCATGGATTTCCTAGAATATGTCGTAGAAAGCTGCTTATGTCTCTTTTAAAAATTAAAAGATCTCTTTGCATTACTTCAAATTATTTTGCATCTCTCCCAATTTCTCAGTAGTTGCTTTACTACAGCCATGAATTAGGTTGTGTATTTGGTGATGCTGGAGCTTAGTGTTAAGTAAATGGTTGTGAGGGCTAAACAGTGTACGATAAACTGGCATCAGGTGGCTGATCTTATGTTTCAGATGTTGGAGTTTGTGGGCACTTACAAAGTGAAGGGGCAGAAGACACAGGAAGCCTCGATGAGCTGCAGCAAGTGTTGTCATCCCTTGACTCGTCAGGAAACACCTTGAGTGGCATGGCACTGTGGAGGCAGCAGCTCTGTGCAATCGCAAGGGTCCGCTTCCTCAAGCTCAAGAACGAAAGAAAAAGCCTGCTGATCATGTGAGTACAGAGTCTCCAAATGGGTTAGGAGCACACCATCAAAGGCAGACAGGATAAATTCCAGTAATTGCTCATAGTCTTCTAAACATTTTATTTTTTGAAAAACCCTGCATTTTTGGATATTTAATCAAAATAAATAAAGTTTGGGATTCTTTTAGTTATACACAGATTTTGTTCTTACCAACGACCTCGTTCTCTGTTTTCCTAAGACACCAAAATCTCTTAGCACTTTCCACAGTGTAAGGCAGGGAAAGGGGCAGAGGGAGAGAAGGAGATGATATATAGATATAGATAGATTAGCATAGACATAGATATAGATATAGACGTAGATATAGATATATGGCACATACATACATGCATACATAGGGATTGATTTTAAGGAATTGGCTTGCACTACCATGGGGACTGGAAACTAAAATTCATAGGACAAATCAGCAGCCTGGAAACTCAGGTTATTGCTAGTGTTCTTGCCAATAGGCTGGCCACAGAGGCTCTGTTATTTAACTTCTCAGTGGTATCTAGTGCCAAACCCCTGCAGCTTGCACCTCACTGATAAGTGTTGCCTCCTGGCATAAGCCCAACTCTACACTCAGAAGACATATTTGCTCAAATATTTGCAAGCACTCCATAATCCTGTTGTTTAATGTTTTTACAAAGATTAAAATAAATCAGACATATGTAGTTTTATTATCTTTCTATTAATGTAACGATATGCCCAAATGATGCCATTATAAAGAGGGAATCTGTTCTGCTATACAGTCAAGTAGGTTCCTATCCAAGATCAGGGTGCTCCAAGCATCTGGTTTCCCATTGTCCCATTTAAGTACCTGCCCAATAAGCTTAGTTTCATATTCCTTCACCCTATCTCCTGTTTCTTACCTACTTCCCATTCCATCTTCTACAATGTTTCCCTGAGTGTTAGAGGGGATGCTCTCAGTGACTTGTTTGGGGCTTCGCTTATTTTCTGCATTGTAAGCAGCCCCGAGTCTCTGCATTCATCATTGTTCATTGTAAGGAGGGTCTGGCTTCTCTGATGAAGCCTGAGAGCTGCTTTTGTCCTCTGGTGTAAACAGTTATTTAGAAGGCAGTTTTCTGCTATGCCGGGTTAGTTAACTATCAGGAATATGCTCCCGCGTAGGCTTTCTGTCTCCTCAGACCCGAGTTGCTAGCCAAGTGCACATGTGTCCTCACTCCTTGCTCTTCCTTCCAGTAATTTTTAGAGTATTGGGTCTTACATGAGATTTTAGTATGACTGTAATCCCAACACTCTGGAGGTAGAAACAGGAGGATCAGAAGTTCTAGGTCATCCTAGGTTATATAGCAAATTCAAGGCCCTTTATGAACCCTGTGTAAAACAGAAATCAAACAGAAGCAGAAGAGATAGGATAGTCAGAAGTAGCAGACTTGCAAGGCCCTGAGGACATATCAAATGCAAGAGTGAGTAATTAGTGAAAGACCAAAGATAGACCATTTCATGTTAGAGAGAGGAAGGAGCAAGCAATGTGGTTTGAGTGTTCCCTATACCCATGGTTTATCACCAGCCATTAGCTACTGACACCCAGAGCCCCACAAAAGTTGCTGTAGGTTATGAATTATTGCTATTTTAATATTTATTGTCTCCACATAGGTTATTGCTCTTTGGTATTAGCTTTCTCCCTCAACTTTTGGAACATCTAATCTATGAGGTACACTACAGAAGTTACTCATGGGGACTATCTCCTAGTATGTATTTCCTCTCACCAGGACAGCCACAACAGGGTCCTCTGACCCACTTACTAGTCATCAATAAAACAGGTAAATTCTAATGTTAAGACACATTTTTTTTCATGGGAGGTTGTCTGGGAAACATAAAATATGAGGAAAAGAATGATTTTTGTGTATTTTAGAAAACATTTATGGGGCCAAACAGAAAATTAATCAAAAAAATAAAAGTACAAATTTAGAGTTCATTTTAGAGACACCTTTTTCTCTTTTTTCAAGTTTACTTGAACTCTAGGGCTTTTGCTAGAACAAGCATAGAGGATTTAGAAAGGCAAATTGCTGACTGGTCTTTGAGATCTTACTGTATTGTTTTGTAATAGCCTATATTGCTGGGCTCTGAGAATAAATATGCTCCAGATTCATAAAACTATCAAAACCAATAGCATCAAGGTCACACTGCTAGTTGGTTATTTGAGGTTGTGTTCTAATTGTTATTTTGTGGTGCTGTATGTGCAACCCAGGGTTTCATGAATTCTAGGAAATGCTCAACTATTGATTTATATTCCTAGATATTACACAATACTAGCAATATTAATAAATTTTAGGCTCTATGTAAAGGAACTTTATTATATACATGACTAACATAATGAATTTTTGTACCCAACTCTCATTCTCTTTTTGGGATAACTGTAGGCAGTAATGACATGCTTTGAATTATGCCATTTAATTTTTTGTTGCTTTTTTATACTAATTTACTTATCTTTGTTTCCTTTGATTTTGCCTTCATGGTAGGTTCAAGCATTGATAACTTTGTACACTCACTAAGACAGCAGAGCATAGCATTAGACATGGATGTCCTGGGAACCAGGAATGGCACAGAAGAGGCATTATACAATGGTGCTATCACCGTGTCAGGTGATGGAAAGGTATGTTGGAGGTACAGTTAAATTAACTGACATCAAAGGCTAACTTGATACAAATGGAATACTTCCCATTTTCATAGGAGAAACTGAACTGTAATTATTTGCTTGCTATCTCCAATATAACTATCAAAGGCTTTAATAGTATTTTAAAATCTTATCAATTAAATTCTGCCTCATTAATCATTTTAAATTGTGTTCTCAATGGAGCTGAGAGTTTCGATTTGGCCTTGAATCTGATATCTGCCGACTCTTCATACTGCTCACTCATTTATGTCACTTGCCTAGCTCTTGGAAGAATTTTTTCAATATAATATTTTAATTTTTGATCATATTCATTCCTTTAACTCCCCCACCTCCCTACCTACCCAACTTCAAGTTCTATGTATGTATGAATGTTTTTATGGATGTATGCATCTATCTATCTATCTATCTATCTATCTATCTATCTATCTATCTATCTATCTATCTATCTATCTATGTATCTATGTATCTATCTATCTATCTATCTATCTATCTATCTATCTATCTATCTATCTATCTATCATCTATCTGCCATCAGTCCAGTTTGAATTGCCCAACTACTCTTGGGTATAGGGCCTGCCTTAGAGTGTGGTGGACTTACCAGGGTCACAACCTTAAAGAAAACTGACTTTTCCTAGCCCTGCAGTTATCAAATGCCAATGGCTCCTCAACTAGGAGTGGAAATTTGCGTCTACCTCTCCTACTCCATGCTGAGATTTCTTCTGGCTTTAGTTTACACAGATGTTGTGCACACTGTTAAACCACTGTACGTTCATAAGTGTAATCGACTGTTGTGTTCAAAAACACCTTTTCCTTATAGTCATCCTTCATCTCTGGCTCTTAAAATCTTCTTCCTCCTCCTTGAAGATTCCTCAGCTCTTGGGGGAAGCTACATGATAAGATGTCTTATTTAGGGCGGAGAATTCCACAGTCTCTTTTTCTCTGCATACTGACCAGGTGAGGGCCTCTGTTGATTTCCACTTACTTCAAGAAGCTTCTCCAGTAAGGGGTTGAGAGATGAACTAATTTATGGGTATACCAATAAATCATTAGGAGTCAATTTAATACTTTGTTCATTTAGCAGAGTAGTAGTATTAGGTTCCCTTGTAAGGCCTGTAACCTATCTAGCCTGTTCCTGTTCCTGATAACAGTGTCAGCTCAGAGCTCCATTTCATGAAGTAGGCCTTGAATCCAGCCAGAGTGGTGGGTAGTCTCATAGCATTCATGCTACTATTGATACTAAAAATCACTTGATTTATTTAATTTTGTGAGAGTCTGTGCACAAATAGTCATGTGACTGATGCTCAGGGAGGGTGTAGAAATTCAAATCAAGTGCTGTGTTACTTTAAGCATATTGGGAATTAAATAATATAGGAAGTGGAGATGTTGCTTTTCTTCCATTTTCCTAATATATTACCAGTGATTTTGGTGATTTTATAACATAACCTACTATTAAGTTTTACATTTGCTTTCTGAGAATTAAGTAATATTCATTATATTTCAGGATCTCAGATTCTCAATAGCTTGTAATACCAAAAGGCTAAACTGCTTTCCAGTCCTCATGGATATTATTAGCAATGGGCTGCTTGGAATCTTTAATTCTTCAGAACGCATCCAGACTTCCAGAAGCACAGTTTTTGAAGTAAGTATATGAAGACCTTGGATGTTTTCAAGAAAGTCCTTGTAATACAAGAAACAATATCATATCAATTTTTATGAACCCAATGATCATTTATTTTATATATAAATAACAACACATATTATTGTGCTGCTTGGCTGTGATTATAAAACAGTATAAACAGTATGGTTTGGGGAAAAAGAGACAGCAGGAAGTGCAGTTACTAGGAAAAGCTTTGGTGTGGAACCCTCGACAGACAGCCCTTGATAGTGCGGCATAGTTGAATAGCAAAGGTTTTCGGTGTCTGACTATGCATCCTTCTTCTGTTGCCTTTAATATACTAGTTCACAAAATGTACAGATAAAATGTCATTACAAAAATTTCTGCTGGCGTAAATGTGGCAATGTTTGCACCTGGCTAACTTGGTCAAGGTGCTATGAGGACAAGCAATGAGGTATGAGCATGTTGGTAATTTACACAATCAGCTACAGTTCTTATCATTCTTTCTGTTAATGCTACTTTTCTTGGAGATGCATTAAAAGAATTTTCCGGTACAGAGCTTTCACCTTTGACTAGATTAGTGTGATTATAAGTTAAACCATGGGGATATCTCTTGATTGTTTTAAAGTTAACTATTATATAAAGTTTCCAGCACATTAGTAGAGAATTTAATAACCTCCAAATCAGCCAACCTCAATTATTATAAATATAACTTTAAGATTATTTTGATTTAAATTTAAGGTCGCATTTTATCTATAAATATTTTTTTTATATCTGTTAAAGGAAACAATCATTGTGGTCGATAAGATGGCTCAGTTGGTAAAGGTTCTTGCAGCCAAGTCTGATATCTCAAGCTCAATGTCTTGAGTTCAATCCCCTGGAACTCACATGGTGCAAGGAGAGAACTGACTCTTGAAAGTTGTTCTTTTCGAGACACACACACACACACACACACACACACACACACACACACACTAAATTGTTAAAAGAACCATTTTTTAAGAACAACTATAATATCCTTATCAATGTCCACATTTCTTTTATTGTCTTATTTAAAATGTTTTCCATGTGTGCTCACATCCTTTAACAGTACCTAGATTGGGGAAAGGGTAGTACTTCAGGTCATTCATTTTACCTCGCTGTGTTGGATTTTCTTTTGCCTTGGAAAATGATACCGTGAATATATTTCATTGTTTTTATTGTCACCTTTTGTTATGAATGATGTACCTGCTCTTGGGACTCCTTTCTCCCTGTTGGATTGCTGTCTTCAACTTTGATGTAATAGTTTTTGTTTATCTCATTATATTTCATTTTGCCATGCTTGCTCATTAATCTCTTAGAGCCTGTTTTTTTTTTTTTTTCTAAGAGATAGAAAGACAGTAGAACCAGAGGGGTTGGGGACTGGGGGAAGTAGAGAGAGAGGGAACTATAATCAGGATATATTGTATGAGAAAAGAACTTATTTTTTAAAGAAAGAAAAGAATATTTAAATGCAGACCAAATTTTAAGTTTTTGTTGTTCAAGCTTTGCAGTCTTAACCTGTGGTGTAAGAGACATGGGTAGAGGACGGAGACTGTATTTTGTTCTTTCATTTTCTTTACAAAAGTTTAACACCTTGAATCAGAAAAGGGAGAGTGACCCATCCCTAAACACCTCCTTTCCTTTGCCTTCTGAGACAGCAGCTGCTTTTTAAAAAGTGTTTTGTTTGACATGGTGCCACAAAATTTAACCCCAGCACTCAGGAGGTAGATAAGGAGGCTGGGCTCACTGGTGATGTCAGCTCAGGTTATACTGTGAGACTTTGTCTCAAAAAATTGATGAAATAAACATGATGTCTTAACTACAAAAATATTAATAGCTACTAGCTCAGGTGACCTTGAATTTATATATAGATAAATTTAGGATGTGGTTCGAAATTATGCTGGTTTAGTAAAATGATGGTTGTAGGTTCTCGTCTAAGAACCATAACTTCTCTAGCCCTGGGTAGTTGGCCAGGTTTCCAGTATCAAGAATGATTTCCTTTTTGTTGATCAAGCATTAAGTCCAATTAGACAATGGTTGGTTACCAATAAGAAAGAGTGGCACTATTGCACTCTTAGGGGTGTAGTGCCACACTGGTCATTGTTATAGCTCATAGGCATCATATATGGGAGTAGGACTATTGGCCTCCCCTGCTCCTTTGGAAGCTTGCATGGCACCTGATGGTACCATGAAAGCATGTCCATAGAGAGGAGGCTTTCAGATGGCTTATTTTCTAACGTTCATGTACTTATTACTTTCTATCTACAAGGTCTCTAAAAACATTTAAATTTGATACATTTTCATTGTCTGGAAGCAGAACAATGACTATTTATAAATGTTGAACTGAACTGCTTTTGTACCAGTTTCTGAGAGTAGAAAAACATCTTCTCCACTGGTGGTTCAAGAATGTGTATTACATAATAAATGATATATATATATATATATATATCATATATATACATATATAATATATTATATATTATATATGTATATATATGATATATATATATGTTTGGAAATAAATAGTAAATATTAATATATATAAATATAGGTATAGATAGTTAAATATATATAAATATATAAATGCGGATGTAGATATACATGCTATTGATGTGTGATATGCTATAATCTTAGAGTCATGGAATAGAGTATCATGCTACAAACAGGACCTTGAGAAGGGCTATGAGGGGTTAGCTCTGGTCATTTATTTGGTTGATACGGTGAAGACAGTGTAAATGAGTGTCTATCTGCTCACCATGTCTACATGATTTTAGGAGCTTTACAAGCCCGGATACATGAACATTTTCTTCTGGATACCAGTGGCTGCCAGCTTCACTCCTTACATTGGAATGAGCAGCATCAGTGACTATAAAGTAAGAATTCCCTTAGGGAGAGTCAATCCGTCTGATCCAACTTGGAATTTTGCCAGCCCTCTCGTGTATGGCTGTGGCAAGTGGCAATGTCACTTTCTGAACAAGAGTAATAATTATTAAAGATATATAGTAAGAATAGTTTATGCAACTGTGTATTTACAAATTCCCTAGTCTCGGGTTTTGGGGATTTTATGATGATCTTTCTATTTTATTATTTTTTATCAGAGAAAAGTTCTTTCCCAACTGTGGATTTCAGGCCTTTACCCTTCTGCTTACTGGTGTGGACAGGCTCTGGTGGACATTCCCTTGTACTTCCTGATTCTCCTTTTCACACAAATAGTGGACTGTGTTTTTAGCCAGGAGGAGATTACATTTATAATTGAAAACCTGCTAATTCAGGTAAGTGGTAGAGATTTAGAAATGCTCACATTTTGGAATGAAGCTTCCTTAGACTATTTCTTCCACAAATGCAGTGGTATTGTCACTAGGGTCACGGAGTCCCCTTCGCAGGTTCTATCTGGGTCCCAGTGATGAAAGAATTTTAAAAACATACTCAGAACAGAACTTGAGAATAATTTGCTGGAGTTCTAAAGACAAAATCCCAGGACAGCAAACTGGAAATATTAGCAACTGCCAAGAAAGGGGAGCTAAAACAAGGAGATCTAGTTAAAGTTCAACAGAGTTCAAGTAAAAAGATAGACCTTGGAGGAAAAGAGAGAACATCATAAAGAGAGAAAGAACGAGGTAGGCAGGATCTATGTTCCTTTTAGTTTTCACTGACAGAATGCAAAAAATGTCTTTTTCCAGGGTAACAGGTTTGTTTTTGGCACAAAATCATCTCAAAATCAGATCTCTACACTTTCAGATTGACAGAGCAGGAACTATTAATATCATTTACTTAGCCTTGTACTTAGCAGACAGACGCTCTGGGGGCTGAGGCCTCAATGTGTCAAGGATAAAAAGACAGAGTAACTAACTGCATGTTTTATGAGCTTACCTTTCAGTTGTGTTAGCTTTGGATCAAGAACGAGTAACTGACATCTTATATTGTCAGTTCATACTTTGGTGCTGCTGCTACTGGACCATTATAAAGGCCCTGTCACAAACCTGGTGGTTAGTTCCAAGCATTCTGAGGACTGTTAAGACCCACCAAAGGCCAGCAATGTTTTATTCTTTTTATCTTATTTTAAATTAATTCTTTGAGAGTTTCATAAATGTCTGATCATATTTATACCCTGTTCCCAACTTTTCCACAGTTCACCCATCCAACCTCTGCTAATCCCAAATATGCTAGGAGAAAGACCACTTATACTATTGACCCATTAAAGCAAGCTTTATTTTAAAGGTGTACCCAGGACCCAGCTGTCTCATCCTAAGTCAGAATTTTAGACCACAGTCCTGGGCTAGCTTTTTAGGGTCCCCTTTTATGGGGAAAATCCATAAGATTAATAATAATAAAAAAAATCTGCAAGTGTGTTTACAGGGGCAAGATAATTAACTTTTTGGACAAATACAATGAAAAAGCAAGAATAAAAGCAGGACTCTATATCATGTAGGCAGGGAGTCATACATTGTAGGGTTGGTGGTCACAAGTGTTGATCAAGGTATCCTGAAAACATACTTTGCAAGGCAGGAGGCATGCATTATAGGGTCTTAAGTTCATCAAGGAGAGGGCAGTCATACATCATAGGGTCTCGAGTTCATTCTAAGTTTGAAAACATGTTTTGCAAGGTATACCAGGTTTAGAAAACAGATACTTATTCTTAACTGGAAATAGAAACCTATTCTAGTAGGGTGTAGGAGGTTAACAATGATGTGGCTCCTGTTTTGAAGGGAAACCAACTTGGATCCTGCTCTGGTTTCACACCTCACAGCCTTAAGAAACTCTTTCAAGCCCAACTTGTGCTGCCCAAATATTTTTACGAGTGTGATTTTCCTCTGGAGATTATACAACTCACCAGGGCTACACACTCAGAAAACAATATTTCAGTAACACCGTGGCTTGACATGGAATTGTATGCCTAACTCCTCTCTCCATGATGGGATTTGGCCTGCCTTGGGCCTGCACAGATCTTGTGTATGCTACTATAACTTCTGCGAGTTCACAGCTACTCAGCTGTGTCCAGATGTTTCCTTTAGCCATCTGCCACCTCAGATTCTTACACTCGTTCCACACCCTCTTCTGCAATGTATGAGCCTTGCTGAGTTGGGTACTGTATATAAATTCCACTTAGGACCAAGCATTCTGCAGTCTCTTGTGGCTCACTGTGTCAATCTCCATCTGTTACAAATAGAAACTTCTCGGTGCTGGTTTATTTTTTTATCAAGCCACAGAAGGCTAGCACTCGAAGATGTGTTACAGGCAGTTTGGAAATGTTTCATTTCAGCACTTAAAATTTGTTTTTTGTTAAATTTTTAAAAATTCCTTATCTACCAGGGCATTAGCAACTATCAGTCAGGCCAGTCATTTGAGAGGAAGCAGACATGTTGATATTCATGTCTCAAATGGAGCCTGGAAAGAAGACAGTAGGAAGGGGCCTCTTCATTCCCTTTCTCCCTGCCCAGCCTTTCCTACCAGTATTATTGTTATTGAACCAAAGAACTTCAACTGCCTATACTATTAATCTGAAGAGTTGAAGGGTAAGCATAAATACTTTCCTCGGTACTGTTCACTTCTGTAACCTGAGTGTTTCTGTTTTTCAGATCCTGTGTAGCATTGGCTATGCATCATCTCTTATTTTCTTGATTTATGTGATTTCATTCATTTTTCGTAATGGCAGAAAAAATAGGAGCATCTGGTCATTTTTCTTTTTGATTGTAAGTATGCATACGATGCTTCTTATTTCATTCTTAACTCTTTCTTGAATATACATAGGAGCATATATTTTACTTTACTTAAAATTTGCTTTAGACTTAATTTGTTTTATATTATGTGTATAAGTGTTTTTTGCCTGCTTCTATGTATGTGTACCACATGTGTGTCTGGTGCTTGTGGAGTTCAGAAGATGACAAATCCCCTGGAACTGGGGTAGGGATGGTTACAAGACATCATGTGTATGCTGGTAAATGAACCTAGGTCTTCTAGAAGAGCTGCAGGTCTTCTTAGCAACTGAGCCTCTCCAGCCCCAAGGAGCATGTATTTTTATCGGTGTAGTAAGCAGAATGGAAAATTAATAATTCATTCTGGAAATTTTTAATTGCTCTAAGATGATCAAAGACATATGTAGATTGTACTATATGTGTGGGTGTCCGTCTACAGAGCTTGAGGTATCTATGAGGTAGAGATTTCTATCCCACTGTCTTTCCCTTGAGATGCTATACCATTGATGAATATGCTGTAATTGGTTTATCCATTGTTGATTCATATCAAATGGCTTCTTTTGGGGGCTCTTATTAATAATACTGCTAGGAAGTAGTCAGTACTGTGTACACTTTGTGAATAATTTGGCACATTTATGTATACATGTGTATATGTATTTGGGGATACAAACCTATCAATGGAATTCTTAGGAATTATTCTTCATATGTTCACCTTTGGTATCATGCAATGAATTATTTATAGAAATATGAACTCAAGGAATGCATCTCTTATAAAGTTTCTTCAAAACACAAACTGAATCAAGCCATCAGTACTCACAGAAGTTTCACAGACAATTATAGCACCTTTGTTAGTAATTGCCAAAGTATAGAGCCAATCAAAACATATCAAGATGGTAAATGATTAAGTCAACAGAAGCATATCTGTGTGCTAGAATATTATTTACTACTAAGAAAAAAATAAGCTATCAATTCCTGGAAAGACATGAAATAAACTTTAAGACATGAAAGGGCTACACACCATGATTCTAATCACAAGACATTCCAGCAAAAGTAGGAAAATAATAAAAAGACTACAGCTATTAAGAGTCATGGGGAGGGGAGATGAGTAGGTGAGCATAACTCTTAGGGCAATGAAATACTTCACATAATACTACGGTGATACAAACATGTTATTATAACTTCAACAAAACATGTAGACTATACATCGATAAGAATGAACTCTAACGTAAAATGTGCCTGATGATTAAATACATTTAGAAAAAAGATAATGTATTTGAACACTTAGACTGGAAAAATAACCCATAATACTGAATACTTCCTTTCAGAAAATGATTTTAAAACTGATAAAGGTAATATTGCTGGGTCTGTAGCTTAGTGGTAGAGTACTTGCTTTGTCTGAGTGAGGTTGTTGGTGCATTCCGGTACTGATGTGTACATGTGTGTGCGTGTGTACGTGCGTGTGTACATGTACTTTGTGTGTATGTGTGTGATGTGTGTGTTATGTGTGTTGTGTGTGTACATGTGTGTGGTGTATGATTGTGTGGTATCTGTGTGGTATGTTTGTTGTATGTGGGGGTGTGGTATGTGTGGGGTGAATGCATGTGTTTGCATGTGAGATGTGTGGTATATTTGGTGTGTGTGGTGTGTGGTGTGTGAGTGTGCACGTGTGTATGTGCATGTGCATGTGCACATGTACATGTGTATATGTGCATGTGTGTGTATGTGAAAATTGTTAGTATGTTTACTTGCCCAAACAAAGGACAACTCTTTAGATAAAAAGACAGCAAAGCCAATCTAGAAGACATTTAAAAGGATGATAATAAAAAATATAAGAGGATACGAAGGCAGAAGGACTTGAGTGGAGTGCCGGGAGGAGCCGGAGGGAGGAGGCAGTGGTGAAGGGAAGTGATCCCCATACACTGTATAAGTGGATGGTAACTGTCAAAGAATAAAGAATGTAGACCTGTCAAAAGGAATCATAACGAACAATAATCAACAATGATTGATTCCAGAATGCAATGGTGACTGAGTATTAGCAACTACAGAGCAGAGGAGGCTACCACATGTGTGAAGGAAGCATCAGATGGTCTCTAAAACATGCTCAGGAAAAGGAAACTTAGAAACAAGAGGACAGATTTGAGAAACCAATGGCAAAGATGCAGACATCACATTAAATGTTAAAAGTATAAATTACTCACCCAGTGTTAGCAACTGGAAAGGTATACCCACAGTATTTAACTATAACACCTTGAGTGTGAGGCACGGGAGAATGTACACCACAATCATGGAGGTGAGGAAGAGAATGTCACAAATTTTTGAAAATATTTTTCACAACTCTTTATTTTTAGATGCACAAAGATTTTAAATTGGGGCAGCTTGAGAGAGGGCTGAGTGGGGAAGAGCCATGGCTGCTCTTTCTGGGGGTCAACTCCCAATACTTACATGGTGGTTCACAACAGTCTGTAACTTCAGTCCCAGGGAACACATCATCCACTCTGGCCTCCTCAGGCACCAGGCATGCCTGCCGTATGCAGACATACATGCAAGCAAAACTAAAATCCTGTGCACATAAAGTAACAATAGAAATGAAAAATTTAATAAAAAACAACACTGAAAATGGAAATATAGAAAAAAAATTAAGGTAGACCACAATTAATAGAACCAGATAAATAAAAAACAGCAAAATTGTGAACAGAAAATTATGAACTCTTACACATTCAATCAAGGAAATATCCAACTATGAAAATTAATAGCCAGTATTCTTAGACTTAAAAATATATCAAGACTTATGTTGAAGTGAAAAAAAGGATGTATAGAAATGAAACGCCAAAGAATTACATCATCAAAATCTGATTTTTATACACATTGTGTTTGAAAAGCATTGCCTTGCAATAAGATTATGACATCGTTTATGACAGCAAGGAAAAAAATATGATGGCAATATTATACTGAATGAGATATAAATCGGAACACTAATGAGATGAATTCAATTCCCTGTGAAAATGAGCTGTGATCCGTGTCACTGTGCTTTAGTGACACTGCGCTGTGCTTCCATTTCAGCTCACCTTCTTCTTCGTAATTGCGACGGACATAACTGAGTATAGCTTTCTAGGGCTCCTGCTCGGCACCTTGTTAATACCGTCCTTCACGCTGATCGGCTCTCTGTTGATTTTTTTTGAGGTAAGTGATCACACTGTTCTCTTACCGCCGTCAAATGCGTAGCCACTGAAGAGCGCCTTGACGATTACAGAAACAAGCAGTCAGTCCCCAGCCGTGCAAAGTTTGAAGCGGTGATTCTCAAAAGAGGATATCCCTGCAACGTGCGAAGGGCACAGACACATACCTTTAGAGTAGAAAGCCCTTCCCTGGTTTACAAAAACCAAAGACAACTCCATAGTAATAGCATTTCACAGCCTCCCACTTCCTGGGTACCTGACTTGGAGGCAGGAGGGATGCCCCCTTTGGTTAAGGTTAGGGTACATTAGGTTTAAGGTTTCTGACAGATATGTGAAAAGAAGCACTCAGCAGCCAGTATATGTGTGTGTGTGCATGTGTGTGTACATATATATGTATACATATATATATGTGTGTGTGTATATATACATATATACATACATACATATGTATACACACACATATATATACATACATGCACGTACATGTATATACGTATTTTATATACATATATGTATATACATATACATACATTTATGTATGTATGTGTATCTAGAAGTTAGCCTATGGGGAGATTGAGAACACTGCAGATCCCTGTGACTAATCAGTGTATAAGTGTTGGTAAAATCAAGGTAACTGTGTAGTGTAACTTACACAGCAAATAGAAGTTGAAATAAAAAGAGAACCCAGAGCTTGACTTTGAACTTCGAAACTGAGAGGTCTGGGGATAGGAAGAGTCAGTAAATTGGTGTGGACAGGAGCCAGAGAAATGGCTGACTTCTGAGTGTCAGAATCCCCTCGCAGGAGCTCTGCCCTCTCAGTTAAGTGTCTAAGGGTGAAATAAGAATGCTTCTGTAAGTAAAGACCAATTAACCCACCAAATGCTACTGAGTACTCCAGAAGGTGACAACTGGGAAAAAGACCATTCTGTCTAAGGACACAAAGTCACTGGTAACATTAACAGTGTCGGTTTTGATGGAAGCATCAGCTTTACTAAGTGAGCCTGGTAGAGAACGTGTGGCAAACAGGCTCTGGCAGTGTCTATGGGAAAGCTTGTCTGTGCATCTTATGTCAAGTCAGCAGAAGAGGAAGAGCAGCTGAATCAGGATGGTGGCAGATGTTTGTAGTTCATTTTCCCTAAGAAGTGTCACACCGTGCTGATATGAAATACAAAATTCCTCATAGAAAGAGAGGAAAACACTATCCATAGAATAAGTTCTGTAAAGCTGAATGAAAACCATCAGCATGCACTGTACAAGCGTTGAAGTTGCCATCCATAAAGCAGGACCACTCATTTGCTTAAGAGAAGAGTGTGTGGAGACAGAGAATAGGCCTTCCCTCTGGGAAGACTCTCTTTTGAGTGTCTAATTTCTTGGGGAAATAAGAATTATAGTCATTAGCTGTGTGTGACATGATCAAGGACGAATTAGTACTTTGAGAACAGAAGAAGATATATGAAGAATTATTTCTGAAAGTGAAATCAGTAGGATTGCCAGAGTTGTGTGGGAACAGAGGTCACGTTTCCAGTGGAATAAGCAAAATTGAGAGTTAAGACTATCCGGAAATCTCTCTTGATGCATACAGCCCAAGAAATGAAATGGGCCCATCACCCTTTATTCACAATGAAATCAGATGCCCTTTATTGGGATCTAATAAGACAGTGTGCTTGTATGTGTACACGTGAAAATCCATATGAAGACGATTGTCTGGTTTGGATTATGTTCAAAATAATTTTCAAAAGCGGATGTCCGGAGATAAGAGCAATATGAATCCAGGATCCCTAGAGGAGGAATAGGGAGAAGGAACATGAGAAGAGAAAAGCAGGTGGACTCAGCTCAGGAGGGTCGTTTCAGAAAGACTGGCCCATGTCTTTGGTGGATACTGCCAGCACTGTCCACAATCCTGCTCACTCTCAGCATAGCACAGAATAGCATCCTTCATCCTTGCCTGTAGACAAGCTCCAGTTCATGGGAACGCTGTGGAAGAAGGAAAGTGAACCCACAATCAGAAACGAGTGTGACTGATACCCAGGCTACATGGGGATTCATTCAAACAGGAAAAATCATGAACAAAGGAACATTCACTCAAATATGTCTTCTCACTTTGCAGATTTCTTATGACTCTGTGGATTACTTAGGACCCATCACTATCTCGGATGGGATTTCTGGCATTGTTGATAGTAAGATGATGGTTTCTTTTTAATGTTTTTTTTTTCATTAGGAGACACATTTGTACAATTTGAGTTGCAACAAATTAAAAATATGTAGACATTTTGGACATAAGAAGCAACACACACACACACACACACACACACACACACACACACACATACACATACCTTTAAATCCGAACCACTCATATGGCACTGATCATCTAATGCCAAGCATGGAGCCCAACTCTAAACAGCATTAGTAGTACTTGTACTAACTCATTATGACTATTTTCCTACATTTATTTCTTTACTGATTGGGGGATAGGCATGTGCATGTTATAGCATGCGTGTGGAAGTCAGAGAACAGCTTTGGGGGTCATTTTTCCCCTTTCACCATGTGGGGTCTCAGGGATTGAACTCAGGTCATCAGGCTTGGTAGCAAGCATCTTTACCAACTGAGCTTCTTGCTGGCCCACTATTATTGTGTTTATATTATTCCTTTTTCGAATAACAGAAATGCTAACTTTGGCAGCTTCATACAATATCGAATAGATTGTCCTCATCTTTGTGAGAATGTCATCAAACGCCATTTTACAGATGCTTAGTCTCATTAAATTAACTCCTATGAAAACAATTGTTTTATGATGAAGCTAATTTTGGTTTTTTTCCCCCTCTGTCTTAGCCTTACCTCCATTTTTTCCTTTTCCTTTTTATTCTGCGGTGTCTGGAAAAGTACCTCAGGAAGAAGTCACTGAGAATGGACCCTGTGTTCAGGTTGAGAGCATTCAAATGGAATTCCATGTTTCCTTTAATCTCCATTTATTAGACATTTTAATATGCCTAAATTAATTGGAGAGGGAAGGCCAGGGTTGTTTTTAAGGGCCAACATTGTAGGCAAAATTATTATAATTTATGATCTTACAGTCTAGTGGGAAAAGAGACATTACCGTACACAAGACCCTGACAAATTATGAGAGAGATGGAAGTTTCACTGGCACACTTGATTCAAGGAGGAGTACCTTGAAAAGAATGGGCAAGTACAGATATGCAATTGCATATATGTTGACAATCCAAGAAGAAAATACGTGTTAACAGTAAGACAAAGGTTGAGGTGCATGCCCTTTTCCCATAGACTTGAGGAGAGAGCTGGGAAAAATTTAAAGCTTTCTGTTGGGCAAAAAATAAAAGTGAAGTTGGATATTGGAAGACACTGAAATAGGGAGGTATGGGGAAAGTATTGAAAATTATTTAATGAGCAACCAATATATGAGTATTTTTTTCACACTGTCTTAGTTATTGTTCTATTGCTTTGAAGAGACTCCATGGCTAAGACGACTCTTATAAAAGAAAGCACTTAATTGCGGACTTGCTTGAAGTTTTAGAGAGTTATTCCATGGCCATCATGGTGGGAAGCATGCAGGCATGGTGCTGAAGCAATAGCCGAGAGCTTTATATCTTGATCCACAGGCAGCAGAAAGAGAGCTAGAGAGGGAGACTGTGCCTAGCATGGGCTTTTGAAACCTCAAAGCCCACCCACCCCTCCAACAAGGCGACACACCTCCTCCAACAAGACCACATCTCCTAATCCTTCCAAAATAGTTCCACTACCTGGTGACTAAACATTCAATTATCTGAGCACGTGGAGGCCATTCTCATCCAAACTACCATACACGCTTAGGTTCCCCTGCAAAATGAAAATCAAACTCAAGTCTAAGTTTTATGGGAAAAAAAAAAAAAACAGAGTGGCCAGGTGACATCATGTTTTAGGGAAACCAGCAAAGCACAGTAAATAAAGTGACCCAAGGGAGAAAAAAAACCCATCAGCCGGCTCCGTTGTGGTTGATTAAAGGTCTTGTTTGACAGTAGCAGTAAAGACTGGCGGACACATCCCTCAGAAGTCACACACCAAGTAACTGAATGGACGTTGGGATGCTGATCAGGCACCTTGGACCGGATGAGATGTGTTCCTAACTCCATGTGCTGTGGCCGTTCATTCTTATGAAATGCTTAGAATTATAAAATCCACCCCAAATTCATTTCTAGATTTCTTTCCTCGAGGAAAGCTGCCTGAAAATCTATTGGCATAGGGTATCTGCTGCTTTGCTGGTTGAAGGGAAAAAAATTCCATTACTGATCAGGAGAACTATATTTATGTACAAAGCAAAGAATGAATAAGATCAGCATCACTTGACTCATCGGTAGAGAGCGCACAATAGAGTAGAAGAATGGGATTAGGCTCTGCTTCTGGTCCTTCTATTTCAATAACTGATAAGTTTAACATGATGCCTTGGCTTTAGAATTTCTCCGAGACGCTTTGACTCTTTGCCGAACCCAGAAGAGCCCGGGGAAGAGGATGAAGATGTTCAGATGGAAAGGATGAGAACAGCAAGTGCCGTGACTGCCCCACAGCTGGAAGAGGTGGAGCTCACAAAAGTCCTTCCTCAAATAGTTCTGCCAGATAAGCGGGAGACATTCCAACCCAATCTTCTTTTTAAATTAATTTTTCTTCTTTCGTATAATGCATATCAACACTCCTCCTGCCCTCACTCTATTCCTCCCAGCTCCCCGCATCCTCCCTCTCCTTCCCAATCCCCAATCCCCATTCTTAATTCTCTTAAAAGCTGGGGGGTTCTTTTGCTCTTATAGTTTATTATGTACTGTCAGTAGGTGTGAAGTTCCCACATGCTATGAAAGCAAAGGGAACACACACACACACACACACACACACACACACACACACACACACACACCAACTTCTTAATTTATGTTTCAGAGTCACGGTTTTGATAAGTATAGTTAAACATTAGAAAACTTAAATTTTTAATGAGTTCTAAAGATTTGTTTTGTGTTTTATGTGTATGTGTGTGTGCCTGCATATATGTATATGTATCATTTTATAAAGATGCTCACAGATGCTTGAGGCTAGATGAGGGCATTGGATTCCCCTAAAACTGGAGTGACAGGCAGTTCTCAGCCACCTCATGTGGGTGCTGGGAACCAAACCCAGGTCCTCTACAAAAGCAGCAAGTGCTCTTAATCACTCTTCAGCCCCAGCTTTTATGAGTTT
This sequence comes from Cricetomys ansorgei, assembly GCA_026225945.1. Classification (NCBI taxonomy): domain Eukaryota; kingdom Metazoa; phylum Chordata; class Mammalia; order Rodentia; family Nesomyidae; genus Cricetomys; species Cricetomys ansorgei. The sequence continues at coordinate 4,683,141 of JAMJFZ010001881.1, forward strand.
TATAATACAAGTTAAACTAGTTGCAAATTGTTCATAAGAGGGTTCTCCTGTGCCTGTGCATTTGCGTGTATATGTGTGTGTTAACAAATTATTGGTTCTGTGAATGCCCTCATTCCAGCTCTGCAGAATGGCAAGCAAAAATATCACACAGCATTTCAAATCAAATGCCCATAGACAGACTTCAGAGAGTTAACTTGGAAACAGAAGTTCATAGCAGAAGTTGTTTGACTTACATTTTATACAAGGGAAGCCCTGATGGATGGGGTATGAAGCAGTCTCTTGGAGGAAAGTGAGAGAAGAATGCCACACTGATATTCATCTTTCTTTGCAGAAACCAGTCATCATTGCTAGCTGTCTGCGGAAGGAATATACAGGCAAGAAGAAAAAATGCTTTTCCAAAATGAAGAAAAAGATCGCCACAAGGAACATCTCCTTTTGTGTTAAAAAAGGTTGGGAACCACAGTTCTATCAGTAGAGAGCTGTTGTGGGCTCTGAAGACTGGGTCTTTCTAAGGGGCTATGTGTCTGAGATGGGGATCATCTGTTGGTGAGCACTGAAAGACAGCTGGCTCGTCAGGAGTGTGCCTTCTAGCTGACAGGCCTCAATTTTAATAATATCAGTTTTTCTATGCAAAGGAAGAGAGAGTTATGGGCTTTCTCTTGAAACCTACTGAAAGAGGTGAAGAGGATAGCATAGATATTATTTAACTATTAAATATCACAAATATTTATTTATTTTCCAGCATTGAGAATAAAACCCAGGGCCTCGTGTGTGCTAGGCAAACATTCTACCGATGAGTTACATTCTGAGTCATGGCATAGGGTTAAAGTAAAAATTTTCATGATATATAGGACTGAATATGTCACAGTAGTGTATCCTCAATTCTTAACAAATAGTTTATGGTACCTGGGAATAACTAGTCATGTCTATAATGGCAGAACTTTGGAGGCTAACGCAAGATTATTGTAACAAGATCAAGGCCAGCCTGGGCTGACCACACAAATTCCAAGGCAGTCTAAACTACATAGCAATAACCTATCTCAAGTTTTTTAAAAAACAAAACAAAACAGTGTTTGCTATAGACATTTTTCATTAGCTTGTTAGTGTACTTTGAAATTCAAGCTCAGTCTCTTAATAACTTACCTTAGGCAAGTTATCTATATTCTTATATTTCTCCCCATAAGATGAAACTAGTAATGACATCGTGTGTGTGTGTGTGTGTGTGTGTGTGTGTGTGTGTAAGGGAGAGAGATTGGAATAATGTATATCGTACATTTTTTGTAGTGCCTCTCACACAGAGAGCACCCTTGAATTGTATTTAGTTTTCTTTTTTTGAAATTATTTGCATGTTCTTGAGTGTATGTATTTCTTTCAGGTGAAGTTCTAGGGCTATTAGGACACAATGGAGCTGGTAAAAGTACAACGATTGGTATGATAACTGGAGACACAAAACCAACCGCAGGGCAGGTCAGTAGCATACATAGAAATATGTTCCATAATGTTGAATAGAACAAACATTTTACAGTGATTATTCACGGAAACTAAAATACATAATTGGTCCTTAACCAATTATAGTGATATACATTGAAGATGATTGTTTAAATTGTTTTTTACTTAATTTAAAAATATTTTTGAGAAGGGCTAATTGTATCAGTACATGCCCTTGAGTGAGTAGCGAATAGAAACATTAATGAAAATATTGTAAACATCATACAACACACACACACACACACACACACACACACACACACACACACTTTCAGGGAAGAGATCATTGCACTGTTATTTGTCCCAAGATCTTGATAAAAGGAGTTGTCTCACCCAAAATTATACTAAAGTTTACTGTCCCAATAAGTCTTGCTAATGAGATAGCAGTCATGAAACCCATATTTAATAAATACTCTCAGCTATGTGTTACTTGTGTAGCAAGAGACCATGGGTGCTTCAGGGTTGCTCAACTTTAGAACTAAAGGCATTGTGGATTGAATAAATACTGTGTATTGTAGGCGATTACAATGCCTATGGCTTTTACCCATAGTGAAAATGCCGATTAGTACACTTTCTACCACAGAAATGAACACAATGGGACCACCAAGCGTCTGTGTCTCCAGATAGCATGTGACATACTCCGAGAGAAAGATTGTTCTTTGCTGAAAACCACTGCCCTACTGGGGAAACAGAATACTCAACACGTATGCGTTGTTTTGAATGCATCAGTGAAAGAGCTCAAGTAATACACCATTAGCTGAGCAATCTCAACTTGGACCATAGCAGTGGAATTCTTCATAAAGTCTAAACTATAATACTAAGATATAATAATGTGGAACATTTGCCTTTTAAGTCATTATTTTACGAGAGCTAAATGATTATTTAACTTTTTAAACATTGAATGATTTCTGTGTGAACTTCATACACGAGCACTACGTGTACATTATTTCTGCCCCTTCCTCCACTTCTCCAACTTCTCCCACATCCTACCCCTACCTTCCAAACTCATGGTTTCTTCTTTAATTATCATGTTTATATGTATACACACACACACACACACACACATAGACACACACACATATATGCATATATATACATATATAGAGAGACACACACACACATACACACACATATATACATGATACTGAGACTGTTTAGCATCGCTCATATGAACATGTACCACTTAGGTTTAGACAACTATGTGTAGCTTATACCTGGAGGAAACTGACTCCTACTCTCTCAGCAGCCATTGACAGGCTATAGCTCTTCATCTAGGGCAGCATTTTTCAACCAGTGGGTAGAGACCCTTTGGTGGGAGTTGGATGATCTTTTCATGGGGTCTCCTCAGACCATCTGCGTATTAGATACTTACATTACAATTCATGACAGTAGCAAAATTAGTTATGAAGTAGCAATGAAAATAATTTTATGATGGGGGGGTCACCACAACACAAGGAACTTTACAAAAGGCCACAGCATTAGGATGATTGAGAACCACTGACCTAGGGGTTGGGACTATGGTGGAATTTCCCCTATCTAGCTTGGCATGCCAGCTGGTGCCATCATTACGGTCTTGTTCAAGCAATCGTATTTTTACTACTATGTGCTTAGTACCCATGTGCATGAAGAGAACGCCATTAAGTATCACGTACATGCATGTGCATGTACACATACACACGCAGTTTTGAATAGAATCTGAAAATGATTTCTGTGTGTGCAGGTAATTTTGAAAGGAAGCAGTGAAGGCGCTGCCCTTGGGTTCTTGGGGTACTGCCCTCAGGAGAACGTGCTGTGGCCCATCCTGACAATGAAGGAGCACCTGGAGGTGTATGCCGCCGTGAAGGGGCTGAGGAAGGAGGATGCCTCGGTCATTATTACACGGTACACGAAGAAACCATACTCCTTTCCTGCTCAGGAGTGGGGTATCTTATTACTGATGCTCACACAATATTAAAGAAGGGAGCCTCTAACTAATGATCCCTTTCTTGTGGGAGACTTGGTCATTTAGAACCTAGTTCATTCATTATTGTTCTCTCCTACTTTAAGCCTACAGAGAAAAAGTTTACTGATTTTTTTCTTCTTAATATGGAAAAGAATACTGGAAATAAGAGTGTGATGATCAAAATGGGCTAAAGATATCAGTATTAGCCAGCTTTATGTTATTCTAATGAAATGCGTGAGTTTGGCTATATGAGAAGAAAAACGATTATTTATTTACCTCCGTTTTGGAGATGAAAGTTCAAGATGCCAGCCTTTGGTCTAGCCTCTGGCGAGAACCAAATAGCAATGATATCAGTGCAGGACTGTGTGTGAGTGGGAGAAATGAAATGGCCAGACAGGAAACCAGAAAGAGATAAAGACTCTATTCTCCTTCCTTTAAAAAAAAAGAGCCCTGCTACTCTAAGGACTCTTCATAGAGTTGAGACCACTCTGATCACTTTAAAATGTTTCACTACTATAGTGTTGTTCAGATTTGCTGCTACATTCCTCTCTGCTCATGTGTAATGAAGACAGGCTCATTGTATTTCTCAGGTTGGTGAATGTATTCAGCCTGCAGGACAAGTTGACGGCTCCTGTAAAGACCCTATCAGAGGGAGTGAAGAGAAAGGTATGTGCAGGACCCAGTATCCCACTCTGCAGCCTGCAGGCTGATGACAGACAGGCTGTCTCTCTTATTTCAGCTTTGTTTCCTGCTGAGCATCCTGGGAAACCCGTCTGTGGTGCTTCTGGATGAACCGTCCACCGGGATGGATCCTGAAGGGCAGCAGCAAATGTGGTGAGATCTCAGGAGCAACGCTTTTGTGGATATACGGATCTTGTAAAAACTGACTTTCGACATAGTCTACTTAAAAACAAAGATATTCATCCATTACCAGGAAGAGCAACATTAACAGAAAAAGCATCCAATTTCATATTCTGACCGATACTTGTAATACAAGAGCAAAAAGGCATATTCCTTCCACTGAACACCCATTGTAAGAATTTTATTTTCCTCTTAAGTCTCCTGAATGTACATGAGGCACAGTTAGTGCAGTCAATCAATTATTAAATCTCAAATCCTTCTGCAGTAGCAACATGACATGGCCATGGAGACAAAAAAAAAAAAACCCATGTCCTCAATAGGTTGATTACTTCATGAAATTTCTAAAATCAATCATGTTGTGCCTTTGTAGTGTATGCTTTTAAGTACTCATTTTCTCCCCACTGCCCTCTCATTAATTCTCCTGATGTTCAGCACTCTTGAGAACAACCTTTTCCTCAGTGTCAATCCCCATGTTCAGTCTAAAACCATTTCTAAGTTATATGCTCTAACCAAAAGTTTGATTAGTCTGTCAATCCTACCAAAAAATAATCTTGGCTTTGGTTTCTCCCAGATGCACTTCTTGTTTCATATGTGCGCCAATGGAAATGTCTTTAAAAGGTTTCCATGACACTGTCAGACTCTTCAGTTAGCTGTTCTCCTCCACCTAACTCCAGGCAGGCGATCCGGGCCACCTTTACAAACACAGAGAGGGGAGCCCTCCTGACCACCCATTACATGGCAGAGGCAGAGGCTGTGTGTGACCGTGTGGCCATCATGGTGTCTGGGAGATTGAAGTGAGTACCATGTAGCCTGCCCTTGACCCCAGGTTGCCTTCTCTGATAGAAGGACACTACCCACTGTGAGAAGCTGGAGAATCTGTGTCCCCAGGACCCAGATGCAGAATTGCATTGGCCATAGATCACTTTCTTATCCTGCTTGACTTTAGCTGCCTCCTATCTATCAACTCCAGGTGCATTGGTTCTATCCAACATCTGAAAAGCAAGTTCGGCAAAGATTACCTGCTGGAGATGAAGGTTAAAACCCCCATGCAAGTGGAGCCCCTTAACACAGAGATCATGAGACTTTTCCCCCAGGCTGCTCGGCAGGAAAGGTAATACATATGCATTATTTTAATCTTTATTTTTGGTGGTATTTATTTTAGAATGGTGAGAAATGAAAGTGCTGTCTTCTCATTTTGTATTTAACTTCAGTAAATGTGAATACCTTCCTTACTGAGAGAAAGTCTCTGTTCTGAGAGCTGCCACAGGGACTAACTAAAACAATAAATTGCTCATTGAAGACCGGCTCTTATGAGGGATTTGTGGGGCTCTGAAATGTACCAGGTACTATTCTATGTTATGCTTATATTACATCAGTGGCCCTATCCAAAGGGTCAAACCATCCGTATTAAAGGAGATGCCCTGATAGAGCTCAGTGGTGGTAGTAGACATCTATCAGAATTCCATGAATGGCATCTGTCAGCATTTGTTTTAGTGGTGGTGCTTGAGGCCTGGTAGATTCAGTAATACTAAATAACTAGGAGTTTCTGCTTAGACATTCTCTTCTTCCTTATACAGAAGAGTCTTGTTCCCTCCCTTCTTAAGGCATCTTGCTACTGATTCCTTCCCTTGTGTTCCAGTTTTCTTCCTCATAGACTGACTTCTTGTTGATCAAAGAGCACGTGAACTGCAGTCATCTCCAAGTCACCAGATGTACATTTACACGAATGGTTAACAGGACTGTTGCTTGTGTTTAGGCATGTACTCATCCGTGGTTGCAACCTGGAAACCCAGTGCTTATTCTCCGTCTCTTCTCATCACAGATACTCCTCCTTGCTGGTCTATAAGGTGCCTGTTGAAGATGTACAGCCTTTATCACAGGCTTTCTTCAAATTGGAGAGATGTAAGTGAAAGTTTAGAAATAATATTCCAAAAACCATACAAAGTCAAACTGGTCTTAAAAATACATAGAATGCTCATGATACATAATTAATAAATTGCCAAGACATCCGACCCAGTGGTTCTCAACAAGCAGTGATTTGGCAAGTCCATCTCATAAAACAAAATGCATTGTCTAACTTCAAGAGTCCCCATAATTCTTAGGAATCTCAATACTGTTCAATAGTCTCTAACGAGACTCGGGCAAACTCTGATTTGTGAGCCCTGGTCCAATGAAAAAAAAAAAAAGCTACATACTTTCAATAAACAATGGCTCAGAGAAAATATTCCCATTTAAAGGGGTGTAACAGGAGGATAGCAAGTAGAGATTGCATCAAAGCAAGACCAAAACACCCAGGGTAAGTCACAGTAAATCTTGTAGCTCCATGTCAGATATCCAGAGTGTGTTTTGGGCAACAGGTGACTCACAATTTTATATTTCCCTCCCTGCCATTTGGAGACCAGCTGGCTTCCTTCTTAGGCCTGTTCTACTCAGTTACCTGCAGCTTTTCTTAGTAGACATTCTTCATCTCTGGCATCTCCAAAATTCTAAAGTCTTTGCTGCAACTTAGTCTTCACACTTCAAAGCTTCACGCATGGTCTGCCTAGGAATTTGACTCTACTACACATTGCCTGGCCTTCTAAGTTTTTCTTGGAAACCTTGGTGTAAGCACCAATTATAATTCCACAATCTTTGCATTTTGGATGCATGCAAAATTTGCAGAATGTTTCCATGTTTTGCTGTCATCTTGAGAAATAGTCAGGTGCTCTTTCACCAAGGCTTCAACAGCTTCTGAGTGTCTAGGTTGCAGAAATGACCCCACTTCCGGTATCAATGTCTGTATTGCCTCTGCGTTGTTGTGACCAAATACATAACAGAAACAATTTATGGATAGAAAGGCTTGATCTGGCTCATGGTTTCAGACAATTGCAGTTCATCATAGCAGGAAAAGCATGATGGGTCAATTCTGCTGTGGCAGTTGGAAAACCTGTTCCTGGGGCTCCTCACATCATTGTGGCAGACCAGAAGCAGAGCAAACAGGCCAGAGCTAAGAGAAAATACAGTTTTCAAAGGCTCACTTGTAGTGACCTACGTCCACCAGCCAGGATCCATCTCTTCAAGACTCCATAGCTTTCAAGTTATTGTCACAAACTGGGAAGTATTTGGATAGCTTGTGAATGACATTCCAGATTCACTCTGTGGTATTCCCTATGCCTCTTCTTGTGCTGTGCTTTGAATCTTGCCAACCACCTTCTGTTAAGGACTCACATTTCCCAGCCATGTCTTCTTGATACATAGTTAAGGGTGCCCCATACACGTTTTTCTTTTCTTATCTTACTGTACACTCTCACCTTGTGGTCTGTTGTCCAGTATGACTCATTTTGGCCTGGTTCCTAGATTCCCATCATTGTGATGAGGATTCCATGGGGCTTTCACATTCAGGATGTGTTTTATAATAAATAAGTGCCAGTGGGATTGATATTCCTAGAAGGTTGCCTCCATGGAATACTGTATAGTCTTTCTTTGAAAGTCTTCCGACGTTTATGATTTTATCAATATCCTTTTCTAACTCATATTCTTTCTCCTGTCTTTAATTTGCTAATATTGAAGTTCTCATTTTGGGGATTTTAAAACAACTTTTAATGCCAACTTTCTAACTCACAATGTGAAGATGATACGAGGTGCCAGATACAAACATGTAACTAACATTTCCTCAAGTGTCATTAGACACCATTATGTTCTCAGCTTCAATACATTTATTGGAGGAACGAGGCTCAGAATTTCTCAAGAACAATGCATGCTCCATGAACATCTATATAGATTCATACTTCTATACCAGCAGATCAAATGTGGGTAATGTTAAGTTCCAGCACAACTATAAGGTCTTTCCTCTCCCAGGTCATGCTTGCCTACAGCCAGGAAGGTGCATGGTTTTATTTAATCACTCTTCTTACTCTTTTAAGCTGATATTAGGAGCCCCTCTAAAGTAGAGTGGAAGGAAAGAGAAGAGGCGACATGGCAGCAAGATCGATAGATCATGGGCATTGTAGTTATCACATCTGGAATTCCTTTCTAGGAACAGAGTACATCATCTTGAGACCATGAATAAGTTCAATAGCTACCGTTGTCATTAGATCCGAAAAGAAAGACACAGCAGAGTGGTGTAGAATTCGTCACCCTGAGAGATACAGGGACCATCAGTCAGTCAAGAGACTCAGTGTTGGGGGCGTGTGTGAAAGAATAAATGCCATGACCCCTCCTTTCTCTGTCCTTCCTGCTGAAAACCCACTGGGACATATTTCTTAGCACCAGCCTCTGAGGAATAAAGAAGAAGGGCCGATGTAGGAGGAATATGGGAACTTTTCAGCACAAAGAGAACCATGTTTTAGCTTTATCTCAGATTGGCCTTCTAGAATTTCATATTCTCCTTTTCTGTTTTCTAGTGCCTTTGCCAAAGCTCTGTGGAAATAGGATAGTATTTCTATATTTTTATGACTAAGCAGTATTTTTACTTTCCAGGAGTTAGCCCAAAACTAGTTATTTTCTTATACTTTTATTATTTGTGTGTCTTCTTTTCGTACATGAATTGGTAAAATTCTTTGAATTAAAAAAAAAAAAAAGTGAGCTCCTAATGGGTGTTCATCATTACACAGTGAAAGAGAACTTCGACTTGGAAGAATACAGCCTCTCCCAGTCCACTCTGGAGCAGGTGGGTAATTTTTGGTGATTGTATATCATCTTAAAAAAAAAGTTTAGAGCTGAGAAGATGGCTCAGTGTCTAAAGCACTTGCTGAATAAGCGTGATATGTTTTGAATCCCTAGAATCCACATAAAACTCAAGCAGGCACGATCCTAGCACCAGAGGCAGAGGTGGACTCTTTACTCAGGGCAAGCTGCCTAGAGAGCTGCTCAGAGAGCTCTGGGTTCAGTTGGGTGACCCTGCCTCTGTCAATAAAGTATGGAGAACAGCTGAAGAAGACATGTGATATCAACTCCAGGCCTCCACAGATACCTGTACACACATGTACCCACATAGGTGTGGACACAAATAAACACATGCATACACATCACACACACATGCAAAAAGAAGGGAGAATAATCTTAGGAAGCATGCATAACCTTTTGCATCATTTGCAGCTATAGATAGCAGTGTAGTATGCCTCTCATTTCTTTCTTTATTCTTCCTCTCTCCCAGGTCTTCCTGGAGCTCTCCAAGGAGCAGGAGCTGGATGATTTTGATGAGGAACTAGATTCCTCAGTGAAGTGGAAGCTCCTCCCACAGGAAGAGCTTTAAAGCTTGAATTATTCTGTTTATCCTCAAGCTCGTGTCTCTTTTAAAGATGGTTTTCAATGTGCCTTACTAATCTCAGATGCATGGCGAAGTATTTTTGAAACTCATGCTGGAATTTTTCTGAATAATCTTTCTTACAGTGGCAGCCAAAGTGAGAGCAGGCTAGAACATGCAGCCAGAATACCCTCAACCAAATCACATTCCATACAGTATTGAGCTTTAAAATGCATTTGTGATTGTATTGATGATTCTGAGCATGCAGCAGAGACTGATTGATTTTCTTCCCCTGAATTTCAAAGCATTGACTCTTTTCTTTCTCTCTTGACTAGGTAAGGCATAATTTAAACAATATTGATTTTAAGAAGAAGGAAATCAATTGCTTTCACAACAGCACAGTATTTGTTTTTTATAACTTACTCTGACCTGTTCGTCATTCATTGGTTCTTCTTTTCTGACAGTTTGCAAACTCTGGGTTATAGAGAAATGTTTTTTCTCTCTCTCTCTCTACTGTGACTACAAAAGAAACGTTAACTTTGTGGGGGTAAATGTTTGCAATCATTAAATGGCTGGGTAAATATTTACATACAAGTTTGAAACATTTTTGAAATTTTGATTTTTTAAAGATGATACAAAGGTAAAAGGACTAACTTTGCAAGTCTTATTTACCAGTCAGTGTATGCTATGACATATCTACTGTAACATCAGTACAATTACTCTGAACTCGTATCCATGAGATTTTTGTTATTACTACCATTATTGTTACTAGTTATCCGAACATTTACAGATAGTTATGTGAAAAGTTTTACTTTGATTCCAGAGTTGTATCTTCACAGTATATGTGAAAACCAACTGCCCTTTACTAATGAGAAGTCTCACATTAGATGCTGAGCAAAGGATCCAAACCTTTAATTTTAAAAAGAGACATTAATGATGGCCCTACTGATTTACCTGGCTTGATAAATGACAAATTAACTGATAGAAGTCAATACATTAAATGCACGTTACTTGAGGACAGAAAAATGATTTATCAGGTAAAGGTACTTACTGTCAATCCTGATGACCAGAGCTTGATCCTAGGGTTCCAAATTGTGGAAAAATAGAACCATCTCTCAAGTTGTTTTCTGACCTCCACACACGTGTGGTGTCATGCGTTTGTCTATACATGTGCACTCAGAACAAACAAGCAAACAAAAATGAAGTAAAATGTAATGGACTTCATTATGGCGTTTTCATATGCACTTTGTTTTTGTTGATCCTACCCTATTGTTCTCCTCCCTCATCCCCCTGCACTGCCCTGCTGGTCATCTTCCCCATGCACTAACCCTCTTCTATTTTTATGTAGCATCTATTCCAAAGCCTTCTTTTATGTCTCCCTCCTTAATAGTGCTCATTAGTCTTTCTCAGACTGATACAGATCTGAGTTACCTGGAACAAGGAAACAGTTGAGGTATTGTTGGCATGTCTGTGAGACATTTTCATTGCATTTTATTTTTAACCCTAAACCAAACCCCAAGTGTATTTTGATTGCATGCATTTCTGTACATCACATGTATGCAGTGCCTTTGGAGACCAGAAGAGGGCATCGGATACCCAGGGGTTGGAATTACAGACAGGTGGGCTAGGTATTGAACCCAAGGTCTTTGGAAGAGCAAGCCAGTGCTCTTAGGACTGGGCTATCTCTCCAGCCTCAGGCGGTTTCTTGATTGTCAGCTGATATCCAGCCCACTCTCATTGGTACCATGTTTAGGCAGTGGGCCAGGGCTGTATAAGAAAGACAGCTGAGTAAACCAAGGCAAGCAAGCCAGTGGGCAACATACCTCCATGACCTCTGCTTCAGTTCCTGCCTCCCGATTCCTGCCTTGCCTTGATCTGTAATCTGTAAGCTAAAATAAAACCCTTTCTCACCAAGTCACTTTTGCTCATCATGTTTGTTATAGTAATTAAAAGCATCTAGGACACCAATGCTAAGATCCCCTTTTCCTCTCTCATAGTCTTCTCTCAAATTTTATAATCTATACTCCATATATATGACTCTGTGTGTGTGTGCGTGTGTGTGTGTGTGTGTGTGTGTTCCTGTATATATACACACACATGCAAAAATCTGAATGTAATATCTGCGTATGAGCATAAATACAGAGAATTTGAGTCTGAGGAACTTCAAATAACTTAATATCAGTTCCATCCTTTTTCCTGCAAATAGGGTGCTTTTACTTTTCTTTGTAAATTAATAAAATCCACTGTGTGTATACACCACTATACCCACTCACCCGTTGATGACGTGCTATGCTAGCTCCATTTCTTAGTTGTTGGGGATAGTGCAGCAGTAAATATGGATGTGCAAATATCTGTGGTGAGATACCCAGTCCTTTGAGCAATACCCGGATGAAAGCACTTTACCTGTTAGTACCAAAATAAGCCATCTTGCAACAAGCCGAAAGCCCAGGCAGGGCAACTGTCTTCATGAGACACAGCTTGCTTTTATCATGCCTTTAAGACCATTCATTTGTACTACAAGCGTTCTTTTAGCAATACACTCTAATAAGAATGAGTTGGTGGGTTTGTTCTGGAAACCAATCAAGAAAGGTATGTATCATGTCAGCATCCTGACAGTACTTTCTCCAGGTGAAGAAGGGAGGTGAGCCTGGGAGACTGTCTCAAGAAGACTTGTAGTCAACCGTTCCATGAAAGAAAACGAGACAACAGACCTGAGCCACAGAATCTCAGAACTGTGTTCATTTCAGAAGCATACTGTGGCATTGGCAATACCACCGATATTTAAATGATGAAGACTCCACGTCATGTGGTCATTTCTCTGCATAAAAAGATTGTTTTAGAAAATACTCCTGACAGTATTGCAAAACATTGCTTGCATTTGGCAACTGTGGAATGTAGGTATCCAAAAAGGCCTGTAATTCCCTGAGCACTTGGACAAGAATCTTTAATTAAAATCTGCGGGTCACACATAAAAATAAGATATAAAAGCAGGAGGGGCATTATTATTATTATTATTATTATTATTATTACTTTTCAGAGAAGAGTTTCAGTGGGAGAGGGTGGGCACAGAGAAGAGTAGGAAATAGGAGTTGAAACCCATGTAAATTCATTATATAAAAATACAAAACTGTCAAACAATAAAATTGGAAATTCAATAACTTAATAAATAAATAAGTAAATATTAAGACGGTCTTCAAAAGATGTCTCTTCTTCTACTCTCTAGAAACCAAGACTATAGTAAGCTTTTATTTGTTATGCTGCATGACACCCTTGATACCATAAGATCATCTGTGTGGGTTCAGGTCATCTAATCACCTGACCCCAGAGCTTTTTCTGACTAGTGCCAAAGGAGGAAGTTGCCCCTGTTTAGAGCTGGGGAATGATGTTCTCTGTCTGTCTTTGAAAATTATAGGGCCATAAGAGAAGGAATATAGATCTCCTATAGTGAGACAGCTAAGAGGAACAGTAAAGAAGAAACTGAATCTCAGCTAAATACTTTGTGACATCAAGATAATTGAGATTTTAGAATTGTTTATTATAACAATTAGTTGGGATTACATTGGCTAAAACAGTAATTCAGGCCAAGGAAAGCCATGTTAAAAACCTGAAATAAGTATTCCTCATGCAGGGCATTGATAAACTGCCAGAGCTGGACAGTCTCACCATCTTCATAAGAAATAAAAACAGTGGATTCCCTTCATGTGGGAGTTTTGAGTTTTTGCTCTCAGAAGACTGGAGCAATTTACTACTACTACTACTACTACTACTACTACTACTAATAATAATAATAATAATAACATAATAATAATACTGTTTTAACAAATTAGTGTAATAATAATACTGTAATTAATACTGTTTTAGGACAAATTAGTGATAAAAATCCTCACTAAGAAATACTGTAATACAGATGTTGCAATAACATTTTATTTGTAATTCATGGCACTTTGCATGTTTACAAGACATGATGTGTTGCGCAATAATCTGTAAATCATTTCTGTGAGGGGGGAAAAATACTCAATAAATCAGGACTAATTCAGTAAAACCTTTGACAAAGCAAATGTGACAAGCTTCCGGAAGTGAAATAAAGACTCTTTTCAGGAAAGACAGCAGCAGTTAAGGAAGAAAAAAACCATTTCTTTGAGTGTCTTGACAGAGAAACCTAAAACCAGAACAAAAACATAGACACAGATTCTTGCTGAGCAACAAATGCTCCCCTAGAGCTTGTGAGTGTGTTTCAATCAGCAATGAAGAAATGGTCTCGGAATTCTGCATAGGAAAAGACTGCAGAGATCCAACTGTGTTTGCGTTTTTGTAAGTTAAAACCTCACAGGTTTCATCATGTAATCTTAGAGAATATGAGGAATATTGCCTGATGCTGTAAGTCACTTCTGAAGACTTGTAGCTCAAAAGTGCACCAATGTACAGAAACTAATTTTTATTACTTTTAGCTATATAAATGGAATAGAATGTCCTATTAGCTGGACAGTGACATACACTTCTCTCCTAACTAACTACTCTATATTGAACTATGACTTGTTTTACCAAGAGAAGAAGACTTTTATGGTTACCTTAATTTAGATTTTCAATCTCCAATGTGTAGTTCAATGTTGTTCTGGGCCATATTTCCCAAGCCTCGTTTAAGACCCATAATGTTGAGCACATTCTAGGTGGAGTCCATTCGCAGACAATATCAAGATCAGGAACTGACAAAGTGGACAGGATGGAAGATATGGTATTGAAAGAAAATAAAATCAAGCTATTGCTTTCTATGCTATTTGAAACCCAATTCAATTATCTGACTCATCATTATAAAATAAATTCAGAATTCTGAACTCTTTACTTTTTACTTTTTAAGAGACAGTATTTTATTTTTTGAAATCCACCAATTTCTTTTTGAGTTGGACATAGAGAAGGTACAAACTTGGATTTTCCTCTGCAACACAGATTTTCACGACACTATAGTTGGTCCAACAAGTAGGGCTTGCAATTCTCTGCTGTGGGAACGGGCTGGATGTCAATAAAAAAGAGATTTGTTCAAGAGTGGTCACGTGAATTCAGTGCTCAGCAGCCCAAGAAAATTACAACCACGGTCTTCCTCCAAAAGCAGTCAGTCTGACTGGGAATGCTCAAAACAGGCAAACAGAATGAGCACGATACTGATGTGGTAGAGACCGGGGAAATATAAAACCGTTTTCTTTAAGCAAGGAGACACTGTGGTACACCAAGTCTTAGGACACTTTCTGCAGACATTCCAAAAGTAAGTTCAGTTTTGCTTCTGTTTTGTTTATGGTATGTAATTATGAATGAGATTTCATGTAGTCCATGACAAACTTTTAGGAAGAAATTATTTTTTAAAACAGTGGATTTAGTGTTTCTGGATTTATTTTTTATGTGGTCTGCAAGAAAAAGGAATGAGGAGTTTCAAAGGCATTGTCACATTTTTGTATTTTAAGTAAAAAATGTGCTACTGTGCCAGTAACATGTTAGTGATTGTAAGGAGTGTAAGTATATCTTCTGGAAACATTTACGGTGTGAATCTGAATATGAATCTGTTGTCAAGCTGTACTTAAACACATATGTGATTTCGCTGCACAGTGATTTATTGGCATTTCCAATACACTGTGTCTAATCCTGAGAATGTTTTTAGAATGACATTTAGAGAAATGCTTTTATATCTCAGCTGTCATTCTCAAACTTACAGTTTTTTTTTAATGTAAGATATTTCTCTGCATGTTTTTAATTTGTTGGGTATGATTATTGAATCAGATTGAGACGTGTCATTTTGTTACAACACCAATGGTATTATTTCAAATGTCATATCCTTTGCTGTCCACAAGAGTTTTATAGTAAACAAGGTTTTATTGATTGACATAGAAAGCCAGTAATATTCACTCAGACTGGAGCAGAGTCTTCATTTTTATTTGTGTCTGAGCCTGCAAACATCTAGGAATGAGAGAAGGAAGGGAAAGCAAATAAGAGGGATGTTTTAATTCCACTGGAACTCTGTGATTGGGAGTCAGACTCAGTTCTTCTGACTACACTGGGCTATGGCTGCTCCCTTGGCTGGTTCAAGCTGGCCCATCTCTTTAAGAATGTTCACGTGGCCAGGAGCAATTCTTGGGACTCCTGGACATCTTGACCTAAACATTTATTTTTTTGCTAGGACAATGCTCCTCCCTCCAGTTTTCAGTCTACGGGCTTCATGATAGCTTTTCTCCATCCTTCTGTACCAAGACTTACCTTGAAGGATTACTTAATGCCCACATGTTTTCATTTCTGGAAGTGCCCTCTGAGCCTACTGTGGCTACTGTGCTCCCGCCCCCTGGGACTGTCCACTGGACTCTTCACATGAACTTTCACTCTGGGCAATAGGCAGCTCTCTGAGCCTGCCTCACGAACGGGATGAGAACTTAAATGCAGGGAGACTTCTCTTTATGGCAATATTCCATCACAACCTTGTGGCACACTTTTAGGTGATTAAAAAAAAAAAAAAAGGTTACGAGGACCTAAGAGCCTATTGACACAGGCCAGCATAGAGGGCCATGGTGGAAGCAATGGCCCTGTCATGCCTCTCAGAAAACTGATGTACCCTCTGAAGCAATTCGATTATATGACTCAGCCTAAGCAAGCCCTTTCCGTACACAATTAATGAACATCAATGAACTTAATGAAGAGTTATCCTATTTTGCTCTCAGAAAGGTCTGACAAACTGGATTTATGTGTGATTTCTTGGTTGGGGTATGGAAAGACCTTATATTCAACTATGTTCTGAAACTCCTCTCTCTGGGGCAAAATATCTGTATAAGTGCCCACATTGCAACAATTAATTTCACGTGTCAGCTGGGCTGAACTATGGGGCCCAGCTGTTTGATCAAATGCTAGCTTAGATGTTGCTGTGAGTGTGTTTTTAGAAATACAATGTGCATTTAAGTCAGATGCCTTTAAAGGTTATTTTTATTTATTTATTTATTGGGGTGACTGGGATGGGGGTGGGAAAAGGGAGGCTCCTGTGTGGAGAGCAGAGGACAACTTGTGGATATCAGCGTTCTCCTTCCAACATGTGAGTCCTAAGAATCACCCAGGCTCTTCAGCTGGGTGGCAAGAGCCCTTACACGTTGAGTCACCTTGAAGATTCATTCAAGAACATTCACTCTTGATGTGTATACCATACATCAAGAAGATAAACCTTTCATTCATGGGAGTGGGCTTCACTTAATCAGACCTTGCAAATACAGGCCTTGCAAATCAGGCCTTGCAAAGAGTCTGAGGCTCACCAAATATGAAATTCTCTTCAAAACCTAGACGCTCCAACTGAGTTTCCGGCTTGCTATTACACAGGTTTGTATGTAAGGCTACAACAACTCATACCTCAGATGGCATCCCTCTTGCCTACCCTACAAGTCATGGGATCTCTAGCCCACGCAATTAAGGAAGCCAGTTCCTGAAAGTGAATGGTCTGGTCTCTGTCTCCTCACATTGCTCCTTCTCTCAGGTTTTTTTTTTTTTTAACTCTAGATTGCTAGATGTTGATACAGCTGTGCCCTATTGTGTTCATAAGAGGCTGGATGAATGCATTAACCAAATTCTGAGAGGGCTCCTTCTTCTCCACATGTACAGTGAACATTTTTGTTGGAAGTGGTAAATACTGAGACTGATCTGCAGTTTCTGCTGGAGAGGAGCTATCCTGCTGCTGTGCTCTGCTTCCTGACTGCTCATGCACAGGGCTCCTTCCAAAGACTTCCAGGGCTAGCCTTCGTCTCCGTGTCTCTATAGTGCTCTCTTCCTCACCAAAGTCATCCATCCACCTACAAACTCCACAGTACACACGAACCACATACACACAGACACGCAACACCATTGCTTCATGTTCTTGGCCGCTGCTCTTCCAAGTGTAGGCTGACTAGACTTGTCAAATATGGCATCCACACCCAGCCGACTGCCCTTTCTTCATGACATGTCCTTCCATGGAGAAGGGAAGGACAACAGAGAAAGGTACCCAGTGGCTAAGCTCAGAATTCTCAATGTCTAAGCACTTCCTTGGGATTATAGGTCAATCAGCACTGACATCTGCAGACAATTTCCTCTTAAGATCTTAGTATCTGTTGACCCTTCTCTTTTTCTCTTACTCACCAGACCAAAATGGGTAACAGAGAGATAAGTGTGTGCCAACAAACATGGGCCTTATTGCGCAAGAATCTGCTTAGAAAAAAGAGAATGAAAAGAGACACTTTTTTGGTAAGACTCTATCTGCCCTGCTCCCTGTGTGTGACGGCATAGTGTGGTTCCCCTGTGTGTGAGTACCGAAGATCATCCCTGAAAAAAGAAATCATGCCTGTAAACAACAGAAGCAGGGCTAAGTATACCAAAGCATAACAAAGGAGGTTGTCAAATGAGAGTACAATAGGTGTCTTGAAGCCTTGCAAAGGCATGTAAAACTGTTTTGCTCCCTGACACTAAGCTTAAGAGAGTAACAGGTCAAAGAGATAATGCATGTGCTACTGGACACAGCCCCTGACAGCAGAGAGCTTTACCTTTGGATTTCTTTCTCTTTTAAAAAGGCATTTGGTTTCTTAAGATCACAGAGACTTTGGGAAATCGGCATATTATTGTGAAGAAAAATCTTTCCTTAGAATCTTTCCATTTAAGTATCAGATCGTGCAGCCAGGTAGCATTTGGTACCTAAATTAAGATTATACTAAGTACATATATTTTTTTAATAGATTTTTCTCTCATACAATGCATCCCTATGATCACAGTTTTCCCTCCCACCACTCCTCCCAGCTCTTCCCTTCACCTCCCTTCTTCCCCAGATCCACTCATCCTCCATTTCCCTTCAGAAAAGAGCAGGCCTCTAAGAGACAGCAACCAAACAGGAGATACGATAAGACAAGGCAAAAGCCCTCATATGGAGACTGGGCAAGGCAACCTAATGGGAAGTAAAGAATCCCAAGAGGTTCAGGCAAGAGTTAGAAACACACCCGCTCCCACTCTTCGGACCACTCTAAGGAGTTCCACAAAAACACACAAAGCTAACAGCCATAACATTTTAAAATCTAGAGTAATCGGGAGACAGTAATTGGAAAATCAGTCAACAAAGATCATAGCTATACGCCAAAGCTGACTGTATTTGACTTGTTTTAAATTACAGTTGTCTTTATTGCCTTTCTCTGGCTTTATAGGAATTCCTGTACACATCGTTTATAATATTTGGCTTATATATATATCCTGAAGTTCATGAATTTAATGATTTTTCTTCACTGCTTGATGTGGACCTGGGACGTATTGATTCATTTAATGACTCCACCTTTAGGATTGCATACACACCTGTCACCCAAACAACCCAGAGAATAATGAGTAAAGTCTCTTTGGCCTCCTTTATGGCAGGTGAGTTTTCTACTAAATTAGAAAGAATCTCTATTCCTAGTTAGTTTTGTTATATGCACGTACTGTTTAAATCATACTTCACTTGATAAGCTCTGTGTGTGTGTGTGTGTGTGTGTGTGTGTGTGTGTGTGTGTGTGTGCATGTGCGCTTGTTCCATGCACATTAGCATTCAGGTGTGGAAGCGACCAGAGGCCAGAACAGGACGTGGACTGTCTTCCTTTGTCATTCTCTACCGTATTGCCTTTCACTGAACTGGAAGGTCGCTGTTTAGGCTAGGCTGACTGGTCAGGAAGCTCTCTGTCCATGACTTCCTAAAGCTGAGTTTACAGTCAGGTGTAGCCAAGTCTGGCTTTTTATATGGGTCCTTAAAGTTGGAACTGAGATCCTCATGTCTGTAGGACAAATACTCTCACCCATTGAGCCACCTCTTCAGTACATCATTTAATAAAATACTTTTCGAAACAGACATTATGTTGTGTGGATGGGTGTTTATTTGTGCACTGTAGGCATGCAGTACTCTCAGAGGCCACAGGAAAGCATCAGATTCTCTGGAACTGGATAACTGTGAGCCTTCATGCGGGTCCACTGCAAGGGCAGTAAGTGCTCTTAACCACTAGGCTATCTCTCAAGCTCCCCTTGATAAAATCTTAATTATCAAAATTGCTTAATAGTATTGCACGTCGACATGGTTTTCCTTGATTATGTTCTTGGTTTCAGAATAATTAGCATTGCTTTTTAAATTTAAAATTCAATCACTGACTCTTTCACACACACACACACACACACACACACACACACACACACACACACACACGTTAAATGAAAATAAAATCTGAGACAGGCTCTCACTGTGTAACCCAGGCTGGCCTGGGACTCATAACCCTCCATCCGTTTCCCACATGCTGGGGTTGCCTTGTGCCACCATATGCAGCATCAGCACGCAATTTAAAGGTTCTTTTAAAATACATTCTTTGTTTCTATCTTTGCTTTTTATACTGGTTATTTACACAGAAAAAGCATTATCATAGTTAGAATAACTCGGTAGCAATTCTTCTTTTCAGAATGGTAGCCCAGCAGCAGTAGTTTGCAGCGAGAGAGGAGAACTCCTGGACAAGTACAGTTTTGCTGTGTTGTGATGTAGTTTCAAGTACTTCCTAAGGTGTCTTTGAGCCCCCTGTCTGCTCAGTTCTAAGATAAGGTCAATAACATGTAATGTATCATGAGTCTTTCACTTGTAAATGAATCCTAATGCTTATGGTTTTAAGTAAAATGATAATTCATTATCCTTTGTCTCGTTCTGAGCTTGTTCTGTAGTGTTGAGAATTAATTTTAAAACGATTAGCAGCACAGGTAGAAATCAACCAATTATATCTTTCTTCTTAGATCCAACTCAGGTTCTCAGCCACCTCAGGAACACACCCAAACCATGTCAAGCTAAAACAGCAAGCAGAGTGGTGCTGCAATTGAATCTTAGAATATTTACTAGAAGAAAGACAAGTAAATGCCAGGGAGTGAAAAATGACAGATTTTTTTTCTTTTTCTTTTCCTTTTTTTTCTTAAATACAAATTCAAATCTTACAGTGTTCTTTAATATAAAGTAAGAAAAAAATACCAAAGATTTCCAGCTGTGGCAATTGCCCATGATGTCAGTTGAGTCTTTGGGTAAAGAAATCTAAAAAGGAACTTCACATCAGTTGGCAGTGTTAACATGGTCCATCAAAGGCTCTACTGTAAGGTGGTTGACCTGTTGACTGAACATAGTCATTGGAAATCTATATAATCTTTCCTCCCTTTCTTTGCCATATTCTGTCCACAGATTTTCTCTGGCTCAGGTAACCCTTCCTTTTGCATTTGGACTCAGAAGCAGATTCCATATCCAAGGGTCCACCCTCACCACAGTATATGTTTTGGCAAACCACCTGCTACTGGGAGTCTCTGTATCCTTACCAGACTATGCTGAGTTTTCCTACCTATACCTCCCTTCACACCATCACCCACAAGGATACAAAGTACCCCAAACCTGTTTACCCTGGCACTTCATTAACCATCTCATTGCTATTGACTGAACTTGAATGTTTGCACTGGGCATCCTGCCTGTTATCTCTAAGATAATTGAAGGGCAAATACTTGGGGACTTGTCAATAATCAACAGATTTAGTTTATGGAAAAAAGAATTAAAACCCATTTCAGTAAGAATGCAGTTTATCTGCTTCCTTCCCTTTTATGAACGCTTCTAACAGAATAAAAAAAAAAGCATTTAGTTTTGTTCTTGCAGGCTTGTGATCACTTGTATTTATATAATGTAACACATATGTATGTAGTTCAGCACAACATCTGCATAAAGTAAGGATCACAATAGAGATACATACTAGACTAATCTCCTAGTTAAGAACTTCACATCTTTTGGACACATTAATCAAATGGGTTTTTAGGGAAAATAAGTTTGAGTAATACCGTTTCCTAATGAAAAAGCAGTGTCTGATTAAGCTACATATATACTCACCATTCTTTAAATTTTTGAACCCTTATTTCTATGAATAGTAAACAGTCAAATAAAATGGTCAGTTATTTTTGTATCATGTGAATTTGTTCATTAGAGTATATGGACAAAAATTTATATATATATATATATATATATATATATATATATATATATATCCATTTGCTTTTATCTACAACATTGAAAACATGTTTTGACATTTTTAATATGAGTGAGTTACTCAAGGTTGTTAAACAATTTGGGATCATTTTCACTAAAAAAATTATATATGAAGAAATGGAATAAGGTTTTTATAGGGGCTTAAATGAGAAATGACCTCTTAAGCTCGTACATGTGAATACTTTTTTTCCCAGCTGTTGGTGCTGTCTGGGAGGGTTAGGAGATGTGACATTGCTGAAGGAAGTATGTCACCGGGGCCAGACTTTGGGAGTATATAGTCTTACTGTTCTTGCAGGGCTCTCTCTCTGCTCTGTGCTTTTATTTGAAGATATGAGCTCCCAGCTTCCTCCTCCTGACACCATGCCTCTGGCTTGCTACGATGGCTTTGCTCTGCTATGATGGAATTGTATCACTCTGGAACCATGAGCTAAAATCAGCTCTCTCTTCCTTAAGTTGGTTAGGTCATGGTGTTTTATCACAGTAACAAAAAAATAACCAATGTATCTTCTCATAGGTGTTGTTTATAGAAGTTTACTTACAGTAGCAATTTTTTTCTTGGAATGCTAGGTAGAGAAATATTTGCTTTCCCATATGAAGACAATATGACAGAACTCATTTCGAAACATTATGATGATGTAGTAAGGGTCATATTCACCAACACTTACTCCTATCATTTGAAGTTCCTGAAAGGAACAATGAGGATCCCAATCGTGAAGGAAAGTCAGGACCACTCAGGTAACTATGCAACTCCAAAACTGATGGCTTTCCATTCCTCTAATATTATCAGAATATTCTGGGATATGTCCTGGCTCCTTTTGTTGTTAACCGGGCAACCTGGGAAAGGGGGAAACCACAGATGAAGAATTGTCTCCTTTAGATTGGCATGTGGGCATGACTGTTGAGCATTATCCTAGTTGCTAATTGATGTAGAAGTATCTAGTCACTGTGGCCAGTACCATCCCTAGAGAGGTGTGCCCAGTCTGTAAAGTAAATGCAGCTGAGCAAGCCAGGGGAAACAAGCCAGCAAGCAGCATTCTTCTATGGCCTCTGCTTCATGCTCCTGCCTTTCCTTTCTTTAATGATGTACTATAATCTGCAAGCTAAAGTACACCCTTTAGTCCCCAAGTTACTTTGGTCAAGGGTTTGTTTTTTTATCACAGCAACAGAAGGCAAACTTGAACAGAATATTAATTAATACAAAATACTCAGCTTCAATAAGAAAGGTAAGGATTTGAGGAGATATCTCAGTAAAGTACTTGCCATGCAAGCATGGTGATGGTCATTTGATGCCTGGGACACATGTAAAACTCTTGGCATGGTGGTGCTTACTTGTAATTGAGAAAATGAGAGAGATGGTCCCCTGGGTAGCCAGGTTAGCTTAATTAGTGAGTCCAAGGTCCTAGTGGGATAAGACTTGTCCAGAATGTTCTCATACCAACTCATAACACAAAGATGCATTTCTAAATACATTTATTAATGATAATACAATTATTAACAGGGCACTATATGCAAGAGTACAGAGAAAAAATTATTTGAGAGTCAGACATCCAGAAAATAAAAGGTGGATCATAAGATTGCAAAAAAAAAAAAAATTGTGACTGATAAAAGTGTACCACCAGAAAACCCAGTAGACACTGTTAAGACCCGCTTATCAAAGAAAAATGTAAAGAATATATTCAATAACTATAATTATGTTATTGTTATCTTGAGGAAAATATCTCTAAATAAAACCTTTTATGAAACTATCTTAAAGAGACAACAATAATTCCACTGATGAAAAGGAATCTCATATTTGCACCAGATTAAACCAGACCAAAATCTCAGGATTCTGAATATTTAAAAGATGCTATTAGCTTATAAAAGAATGTAATAATAGGTACATAAAGCTTTAAACTATGTAGTAAATATCACTTAGGAATACAAGCAGCTCGAAAAAGACCTATAAATATGGCCATAGGGATTAGGAAAATGGTCGTCCTGGTGTTAGATTTTATGGGTAGAATAAAACCACAGAAGAAATAGGGAAATTTGGCCTTCTAGACTTCACTTTTTAAGGTGTGTACGTCCATGTACAGATACTTTTTCTGCTTGTATTTATGCCATTATAGGTCTACAAAGGCCTTCATCACTTAAAGATATTTTAAGTTAATAGAGTACAGAACAAATTTCCTAACTTAATGGTGGTTTTATCTTTAATGAACTGTGGTTAAAATTTCAATGGCGGGGTAATTTGGACTTCTATTTTTCAAAATAACCTTTCTTCAAAAGACTACCCAATTATTATCTTATTATGAATTGCATTTGCCCATTATTTTGTTATACCCGGTTATCTCACTAGAAAATATTTGATTGCAGTGGAGTCTTGCTCTTATTTTAGACTACTCCCTTTTGATAAATCTTAAAAGTTATTTTAAAACATTAATACAAGGATTGGGAGTATAGCTCACTGGTATATAATGCTTGCCTAACACATGTCAGGTATAAGCTTAATTCCCTGCCCTAAACTCTCTAATAATAATAACAATAAAGATAATAAATACAAAAGCAGAAAGAAAATGCTCAAAAATATGAACACTCTTTGGCAACGTAGAAACTAGAAATGTTTTCAAGGTACATGGTTTTGATAGTCTCACTTTATAATTAATTATAAATTTGAGATTTTGTAGATTTTTGAGGCAACAAATGTTCTTGTGGAGCGTGCTAATATTGCACATGCCACTGACGGCCATAATTAAGATCACATCCAATACTCATACTTTTTTTTCTTTGTTCTAAAAGCTCATTGTTTTGCATATGGTAATAATATTGTTTGTGGTGTTTCACTCTTCTGGACAAATGGATTTGTGGCTCTTCAAGCTGCCATTAATGCAGCCATCATAGAGGTGAGTAGAAAATGTTTGTTACCAATAATTCTATTCAGTTTTGTGACTGTAATGGTAGATAGCCACGTTCTTTCTCTCTCTCATTTCTTCAGTTCCTCTTTCTCTCTAATTTGTCCATCTACTCCATTTTCCCCAATAAAGTTCACCAAAGCTGCCATATTACCGGTTATGGTAGAACAATGTACAGAGAAACATCAACAGAACAAGATTTTTTTTTTTCTCCAGAGAACCAGTTCTCATAGGAAGCCAGACATGTAATCACATAATTATTAGAACAGGGATCATGTGCTATGTCTAAACATGTTTAGACATGCTCTTGTCTAAAAAGAAACACACAATTCTAAGTCTATGTGGAAGAATTCCTGTCAATGTTACCCTCACTATTGGACGATCAGGTGGGAAACATGTTTACCCTATATAACAGCAAAAAAAAAAAAAATGTTCCAAGAAAAATGAACAAGCAATTGAGGGCATGAAGTTAATAAAATTCCAAGTCATGTAGGTATACCAGGATGAAATATGAGACTTTAGAACCTAAATAACCCAGTCACAGAACATATGAGAGAAACTGAGGCTAACATCAGATCCAGACAAGCCACTTGGACATTCAGAGGAAACAGGCTGTCATCGGTGTACCATTGTCACGCGTGTTTTCTTCACTGATATCTTTTTGTAGATCACAACAAACCACTCAGTGATGGAAGAGATGATGGCAGTTACCGGAAAACATATGAAGATAGATCCTTTTATTGGCCAAGGGGGAATGACGACTGATTACTTCCTTTTTTTCTATATTATTTGTTTTTCCCCACTCACTTACTATGTCTCATCTGGTGTTACAAGAGAAAGGAAAAGGATGAAGGGCTTGATGACAGTGATGGGTCTTCGAGATTCAGCGTTCTGGTGAGTCAGTGGAGGGGCTCAGAAAGAGTGAGCTTCTAGGAACAAGACATCATTGAGTGGTGACAATAAAGCTCACTGGCAGAGTCCTTGCCTAACATGCATAAAGCTCTTAGAAGGTAGAGATAGAAGAACAGAAGTTCAAGATCATCATTAGCCACATACAGAGTTCAAGGTCAACCCGAGGTACACGTCTCTCTGTTTCAAACAAAACAACAACAACCTCCAAACCCTCCATCATTATTAAATTGTCAGTCGTTCTTGGCATTGTTTCTTTTGGATTGCATGGACTTGACCCTGTGTAATACTCACCAAAAACAGACTGGACTTCGACATACTTAACTCTGAGTTGTACAATGAGTTACAGATTTGCCATTGAGTGATATTTCAGATATTGTACAACCGAAATATCATATTTTCAGATTCATGAGAACTCAAAACTTCTAATATTTGATGAAGTGCTTGCTTTAGAGGTTTATGTTGTTGTTGGACAAATAAGCAATTTATTTGATCCCTTAAATGGGATATTATGCTAAAAGCATTATGAAAAAAAAATCCACTGCAGAGCAAAATATACTAAATGTTATTCTCCTTGAGCAGTAGCTTTAACCAAGAGAAACAGAAGAGCAACAAAATTATTGTTTACTTATGCCTCACTTTTCCCTCACCAGTTGTGTTACCACAGGAAAACTGCATAAATCGGTGAGCCTCAGTTTCTGCCTCTGAAAAACTGGGGGGAGCGGTAATATCCAACAAGGCCATCCTTAGATAGTTGTTGACATGAGTAACTATACTCTGAGATGAATCAGAGGGAAGACCAGGCAAAGTGACAAAGTGACATTGATGTAAACATTGATTTTATTTACTTATTCTTCACACAATCTAATCTTTGAACCTAAACCTAGAACATTTTGGCCTCTAAGACTTACTGCTGACTGACTCACTCTGACTAGCTCCTTTTGAACTCAGAGCTGTTCCGAATTCTGACTCTTCTGGTTGGCCTATTCAGCTTACTCACTGTCCTGGCTCAAACTGCTTGTCAAGCTGACTGGTTTAAACTGACCTTCTGAGCCTGCTGACTGTTTCTGACTGAACTCTTCTGACTCTGGCTGACGCTGGCTGACTCCTACTACTTCTCTGACTGAATTGCTCTGATAGGCTTCAAACTGATTCTGGCTGTTATCTTATTCTCCCAAACTCACTCTCCTTCTGCTGAACTGCCTCTGTGTCTTATCTGACTGGTTCTCTAACTGACTGCCTGATTCTCTAAGCTGAGAGCCTGCTTTTATATCATGAGAGTTGTTCATGTCCTCACTCTGACTCACTCTGCAAACTCTTCCTCTGATTCATCGTTTTGCCTGCTCTTCATCCTGATTCATCTCAGACTTGGGATTAAAGGTGTGTGCTCACTCTGTACCTCACTCTGCCTCTGACTTTCCCCTTCTCAGTTGACTAACATGCTCTGACTCAATCTTCTTCCATTGTCTCAATCCTCCTGCTTCTCTCTTAACTCTGAACTTTCTGTGAACTCTGAACTGAGAACCATGAACTGAGAGCCTTGAACTGATCACTAAGACCTACTTCTGAACTGACTGCTTCCTTTTACATCCCTAGATCTGGAATTAAAGATGTGTGACACCATTGCCTTCTGATTTGTGTTACTTAAGGTGTGTGCTGCATTCTAGCCAGATCATACAGGCCTTGAATGTGATCCTTTCCCAGAGCAGCCATGTTGCTGGATTAAAGGATTAAATGTTCCTCTGCACTCAACCACTGAGCCACATTTCTGGCCTCTAGGCTCATTCTTATAAAACCCTTGCCTACACCTTGAGAATTATTTGGTGATCAGAAGATGCTACATACTAATACAAGTTTTGGGAAGTTTGGGTTATAATCTGTGTATGAAATAGCATAAAACTTCAAGTTAAAAACTCAATTTTCTGCTCTTCAGTTACCACAAAGTGGCATAGTCTCCTTTACTCATGGACTATATCAGAATTATGTTATTATAAAAACATTATTTATTTTTGAGCAGAAAGTAGAGATGGTTCATTCAAACCTGGTAGACTTTCCCTTGTTAGTAATGTGCATGAATGTTGTATATTTGTCATTATTTGTAAACCAGCTAGTTATTAGTGATTAAAGAGCATATTTAAACTAGGACTCACTCTGAGTTACACCGTAAAATGATTGTCAGCAAATGTGCACTGATTTGTGTCTACAGTCCCAGTAGCACGGATTGTGGTTTTACTCTCCAGAAACTGTTCTGTGTTCCATTTGTTAAACCTTAGTCTCTTCCTGAACTCCTGGGAAATCACTGGCTAGTTTAATCTCTATAGTTAACTTATTTTCAAGTTGGAGTCTCTATAATTGTTCTTGAGACTGGTCAAGAAAATGGTAGGTAGTTGAGATGAAGACATAACTTAAGATTTATGGTCTTTGCCTGACAAAAATTAATTTACATTGCATGAATATGAATTGCATGCATAATTAGAGGCAGGAAACATTTGTCTCATTATCAAGCTTCTACAAATTAATACCCATCTGTCTCTGAGATCAGAGGAAGTGAATCAGGTCTTTTTGTAGGATCCTGCTTTGTCAGTTAGGAAAAATAGTAACTATTCTATGAGTATGTTATAAACTGTAAGCCAGTAAATGAAAATGTAGAAAAAGTGGGAAATCCTATAGGGACTATCTATCAACAATGATAAATCTCGTCATTAATTTCTCACAACTATAATAACACGTTCATACAGTATTCTTTACTGCTCACTAAACTCATGTGTCAATGCATGTGTGTTATTATATGTGCACATCTTTGTGCATGTGTGTGGTGGCCAGAGGTCAACCTCTGGTGCCATTCTTCAGGCACTGTCCACCTTATTTATTGATACAGAGTCTTTCATTGGGCTGAGATTCACTGATTAGATCTGACTTTCTAACTAGTGATCTACCTGTGATCTACTTGTCCAGGAAATCTACCTCTCTCCTTTTTCACAGTTCTGGGATTACAAGCATTCACCACTGTGAACAGCTTTCTGTTTTTCTCATAGGTTTGGGACTTGAACTCATCTTATGCTTGCACACCAAGCACTTTACCTACTGAGATCACTCCCTATATTCCTTATCAGCATTTTTAAGACTGTAAGCATTGTAAGACTATAATTTGTCAGAAAATATTAATGAAGAAAAGGATAATGGACAAAGGAAAGAGATTATATGTGCTATAATAATAATTATATGAGGCTGAAATCATTCTATCTAAAATAATATATGACTGATGCTAATGTATACAAGACAGTCAATGTCCCTATAAGGAGAAAGAGGAAATGTATTGTAAGCATATTAGGGGAAAGAGGGAAATACAGAATTAGGCATTCTTACTCCCATGTAAAGCCATGAAAGAAATGTTAGACCAGAGAATCTTTGCACAGGACAAGGAGACTTTAACTTAGTACCACTCAAGGATTGTAACTCAGCAAGATACACGTCCAGTCACATCTGACAATGGAAAAGACTGTCAATGTTCATGACATGTGTCTTTAATCCTTGTGTCATTTATAAGTATAAGAGTATGTACATCTCTGAATTACTACGTTCTGCTTATATGTTCTATAATAGCCTATGAATTCTGATGGGTGGGTGAGTGTGTGGCTGACAGAAAGTTAACGTGAGTGCTCAGATTAGGACCTCTTTCTTATCTCAACATTAAATACTAATAGGCTTTTGTTTATATATATATCAGGCTTTCCTGGGGTTTGCTCTATGGTGTCATCATCTTCATCGTGGCCCTTATCTTGACATTTATTGTAAAGCTGGTCCAGTTTATCATTCTGACTGGATTCATGGTGATCTTCAGCCTCTTTTTCTTCTATGGCTTATCTTTGGTGAGTTGCTGAACAAAGTTGGTACCAATTAGGTGATTTCTGTATAAAACTATTTTCTATTTGCATGAAAGAGTCTGTAGGTAAATACTATTGTTGTATAGTGCTAACTTTCTGTAGAATTTGTAGAGAAAACCATAATTCTATATAAGAAACCCCTTTTCTTATTATAGTAATAATATTTAGATAAACATAAACCAACTGGGTCTTCTCTTGTTGTAGATCTCTTTGTCTTTCTTAATGAGTGTCTTACTAAAGAAGTCTTTCGTGACCGATTTTGTGGTGTTCTTCCTCACTATCTTCTGTGGAAGTCTGGGATTCACAGCATTGTACAGATACCTTCCTGTGCCCTTGGAGTGGGTTCTAAGTTTGCTTAGCCCCTTTACCTTTGTGCTTGGAATGTCCCAGGTGAGTGGGAAGCTGGTTAGTTTATTAATGACATTTCTGAAATATCTTTCTTCCCTGGAATTTAATAGTCTACAGTAATTTCTACATGGAGACTTTTAAGCACTATAGTTCAATGGAGCATACTTGTGAGGTTTCAAAGATGAATTCTGAAAGCTAGAAGTAATTTTCTGCTGGAAAATAAGTTCTTTTGAATGTAAAAGAGATGAATAAATTAATAGTTCTTTAATGCAGTATATTATGCTGTCACTCCCCAAAGTTTACATTATAAATTGAATTTGAACAGATGTATCCCAGTTAGACATCTCACTTAATATTAAAAGGATATATGATTTAATTCTGAAACAGTAACAAAGCAAACTAAAATGAAAATTTCTTCTTCTTCTCCTCCTCCTCCTCCTCCTCTTCTTCCTCCTCCTCCTCCTTCCTCCTTTCCCTTCTCCTTCATCTTTTCTACTTAGATTTTAAACTGCACAGACCAACTCTTTCCCTGAGCTGTGGAATAAGGACAATTATTTGATCTCCATTATAATGAGATGATAAGAATCACTATAACCATGTAATATAGATATAATATATAATTCTGATTCTCTTGGAAATTATGGATCAGTCAGGTTTTTTTTTTTTTTTTTACTTTTATTGAAATTGTGTGTGTGTGTGTGTGTGTGTGTGTGTGTGTGTGTGTGTGTGTGTGTGTGTGTGTATGCTCTCCTGTGTGCAGTTAACTGCAGAGGTCAAGAAAGGGTATTAGAGAGCCTGGAGCTAGAGTTTCACGTGGTTGTGAGCCACCCAGTGTGGGTGCTGGAAACTGAATGAGTCCTCCGCGAGAGGAGCAAGCGCTCTTAACCACCGAGGCAACTGACACCATCAGTCAGTTTTCCTACCGCCTTTGCTTAAATATGAAATGAATTATCGTTAATTTTTTTTCTGTCATGCAGCATTTTCAAGAGCGTATTTTCTTGTCCTCATTCCCAATTCTTACATGGTTATCACACCTTCACTAATTTCCCTTTCTACCTAATGTGTGTCTCATCTGGAACACATATCCACTGTACTAAACACATTTACTAAGTTGCATTATAGTTTTCAGGCATCCTTGTTTGCCAAAGTCTGTAGTCTAGGCAGCCATACAATTAACTTTGTCTTTCAGGCATCTGGCCAAAGGTACCAGTAACAGTCCATGAAAGAGCTCAGCTGCTTATTAAAGTGATTACTTACCTCTGATGAACTGTTTTGTTTTTAATCTCCAGCTCTTACACTTGGATTATGATGTGAATTCTAGTGCAGACCCGACGGGCAACCCGAATCTCATCATTGCCACAATTTTCATGTTGTTCTTTGATAGTGTCTTTTACTTGATGCTGACGTTTTACTTTGAAAAGGTCCTACCAAGTAAGTAGGTTAATAGCGTGTTTGAAATCTCATTTCCTTTTTGTTAACTGTGGTGTTTTTTTGAATTTTGAAATTTTAAAATATGTCCTTCAAATGCACCGCCCGTATATCAAGAATTTGTCCATTCGCGGGAAGATAAAATGAGCATATTCACTCAGGAAGAACTCGATTTTTCACCTCTCTTGCAATTTCCTAGATAAAAATTAAAGTCTGAATTTTGTACATGTGGATTATGTTGTCTTTTAGATGTGTGTATAGTTAGTTTCTCTTTACCTTTAGTTAGTTATTTAACTCATAAACATACTTATTTGTCACCTATAATATGAAACATATTATATGTTTTAAAGCATAGCTACCTTGTGATTGACTCAGTGGAACTAATCAATATACGTGTATTATCTCACACACTTATTTCTATAATAACCTACTATATGATATTTTCAAGAGTACAATACACTGTTACTAACGATAGCACCACAATCTGAGATCTCTTGAAATTTCTACTCCTGTTTTACTGAAATTTTACGGGTTTTGTTCAAAATTCCCCAAGTTTCACCCTGCCATTTCATTTAAGATTTTTATTTTAAAAGATTTTATAAGAGATTTTATCTTTTAAGATTTTTTTATTCTCATTGTTTTTAATTTATATCTGATCTTTGAATGAATTTCCTCTGTGTGTGTGCACGCGCGCACTCGTGCGCATGTGTGTGTATGCACATCTGTATGCTAATATTTAGATTTCCTTAAGCTTTTTAAATTTATGGCCATAGTTTTTCATCAGTTCTGGGAAATTTGGAGATTATTTAATTTTCTCTACTTACTATCTTCTTTTAGGAATCCCATTTGCATGAGTATTCGGCTAGTTGACATTATCTCATAGCTCGCTGCTTAGCCTTTCTATTTTTATTTTTCTTGCTACCAAACAAGTTGACACAGTGAGAGGAACTTACTCGATACATTAAACTTATTCTGATTGCAGTAGTTAGCTTCTGCAGCTCCTCATGTTGCTTGAATTGATGGGATATGTCCCCTTTCACTCTTATGACCTATCAAATAATTTTGTTCAGTATGGTCTGTCTCCCTTAAACATCTTCATTTAATAATCAGTAATTGTTTAATTGACTTTGTAAACCAATAATATATTTGGATTTGTAACTAGTAATTTATCAACATTCTGGTGACTGTGTAGTAATTCACAATACATTTGGATCTGCATTTTGAATATCCCAAGATTGGAAAAGTTTTCATTTTTGCGTTATAATTTCTCTTTATTTTTTCCTCAAATTTTCATTGCTTATGTCGTTACTTTAGTGCAAATATCTTCACAGTTTTCTTTAATATTCCCAGTGTTAAAACACTTTTAGACAGTGCTTGTTTACGTTGAAATGTACTCATGTTTAACGGTGGCTAGGGGAGCTTAGACCAGCGACTGGCCCAGTGTGTGATTACCGCTGTTTAAACAGGTGAATACGGACGTGGCCACTCACCCTTGTTTTTCCTGAAGTCCTCGTTCTGGTCAGGCCGAAACCGAGCTGACCCGATGGCCCTCGACAATGAAATGGACTATGAGTTTTCTGGTGACTCTTTTGAAACTGTGTCTTCAGAATTCCATGGGAAAGAAGCCATCAGGTGAGATCACACGTGGTGCAGACGATGGCCAGGTGCCTGTAGCCTGCTTCAGACACGGAGTTAAGCCGTGCAGACCGTGTCTGAGTCAGACACGTGGCTCCGACCTAACCTCATCTACATCGCCTGTAGGTTTTCCGTCCTGTATTCTGGTTCTTTCTTAAAAAAATCATAACATGCTGCTTTTAGTGCAAAACTTCAGGCACCAGCAGCCACAATTCAGCAAAACTCCTCTCCGCCTGTCGCTCACCCTTCTATCCATTTTCTTCTTTTTCCTTAGCTTCAGGGGTTCACCCTGCACCTTGTTGTTATACCACCCACTTCCCCTTTCATGTCTCTTTCTTTATGCGTTCATTGTTTCTACAAAGACGACAGGGGGAAAGGGAAGAGGAAAAATAGAAAGCCAGAGACTGACAGGAAATCAGCACAATGCGCCTTCCAGGGGTGCATACCTGCATTCTGGGTGACGCTAGAAAGGCTGCTCTGTGTGGAACTAGTTGCACTTTTTTCAAAGAAGGAAGAAAGCCTCAAGGTCTTCATGTTTGCAACTCCAATTTTATTTTTTAATTTTTAATATTATTATTTTTTTTGAGATGGGTTTCTCTGTTGTGACTCTAACTGGCCTGGAACTCATTCCGTAGACCAGGCTGGCCTTGAACTCATAGAGATCTACCTGCCTCTGCCTCCCGAGTGCTGGGATTAAAGGTGTGCACCACCACCGCTGGGTGCAACTCCAGTTTCAGATAATATTTATTCTTTGAGACTTTTATGAATATATACAGTGTATTTTTAATCATATCTGGCCATCTACTGGTCACTTCCAACTCTCCCTGCTCCTCTCTAACATGTCTTCCCAACTTCATCTTCCCATTGAGTCCAATCAGTGCTGCCCTTTGGCACATGTATACTGTGAGGCCATTCACTGGAATATGGAAATCCTATCATTGGGCACACCCCCAAAGAAAGATGACTCTCTACTTCAGCAACTGCCAGCTGTTATGGCTTCTCAAATAGGGGTGTGTCTCATGATCCCTTCCTCCGTTCATGGTGGAATTTTGACTTGCTTAATCCTATGCAGATAGCCACAGCTATTGTGAGTTCATGAGTGACTGCTATGTCCTGACCTGTAATAGAATTTCACAGCACTCCTCCCCATCCTCCAGCTCTTACATTCTTTCTGTCTCCTACTCTGCTATGTTTCCTGGAGCCTGGGGAGTGGGGGGGCATGTGTTGGTATTTTCTACTTCCTAGTCATAGTCTTCAATTTATAACTTATAACCTGCTCGATGGCTGTCCTTCTAGCCCTGGGTTTGGATAATTTTTAACCTCAGGCAGAGACAGTCATATTAGGACAGAGGGTTTTTTTTCTTTTTCTTTTCTTTTTTTGCCTACTGATCTCTCTCATTTTCTCCTTGGAATCTCACTGAACAAAAAGTGATACAGAATAATGAGGGCTTAGTGTTAAAATGGAAGTGAGAAATCTATTTTTTTTTCTTTCATTTTATTTAAAACCTTTTTATTTTCGTGTAACATATTTTGGTCATATTCTTTCCCCTCCCCCAACTCTTCCCAGATTCTCCCCACTTCTCTACCTACTCAACTTCATGCTTCATGTTCTTTCCCTTTTTTAATTGCCCTCCAGAAGAAAATAAAATGAAACAGACAAAAACCAATAAGACAAAACAAAAATACCCAAACAGAACAAAATGAAATACACACAAAAGAAAAGAAAGAAAGAAAGAAAGAAAGAAAGAAGAAAGAAAGAAAGGAAAAAGGAAAGAAAAAGAAAGGAAGGAGGGAAGAAGGAAAGAAAATGAAAGAAAGACACATGAAGTACATTTTATGTTGCCCAACTACCCAGTAACATTCTGTAAGAGAGAAATGATTTCCCCATTCCCAGCAGGTATCAATTGCAAATAGCTTCTTGGTTGGAATGGGACTCCCACGTCTACTTCCCCTTCTCCATGTTGGGATTTTTGTCTGCCCTTGTGAATTCTCCCACAGTCTCTGTGAGTTCATATGTACATCGACCCTGTTGTGTGCCATTTCCCTGGAGTCATCCACTACCTCTGGCTCTTACAGTCTGTCCATGTCCTCTTCCTCAGAGATTCCAGAACCTTGATTGCAGGGAGGGGTTTGGTAAAGATACCAAACCTTCAGGGTTGGGTGATCCAAGGTCTCTCACTATTGGCAGTTGCCCAGTTGTCTCTGTGTGAACCAACATTCACGGACCCTGAGTTGTGTGAGAAAAGAGTAGGTGACTAGCACAAATGCGTATTTACCTGACGGAATACAACCAGATAGACGGCATGCCCACATTTCCAGAGTGACTATTTTTGTTCACACCCCTCTTATAGCCATAATCTTCATTTTATAATCGTTAACATCCGATACTTTCCCTGACCACTTCCTCAGCTTGCAACATGAAACACTTCGTTAGTCTTCAAACTAACTGCCATACGGGTACTATTCTATTCCCCTTCTCAGAGAAGGAAAGCAGAGCTATAAGGAATAA
The DNA here is from genome assembly GCA_026225945.1 of Cricetomys ansorgei. Taxonomy (NCBI): domain Eukaryota; kingdom Metazoa; phylum Chordata; class Mammalia; order Rodentia; family Nesomyidae; genus Cricetomys; species Cricetomys ansorgei. The sequence continues at coordinate 4,718,303 of JAMJFZ010001881.1, forward strand.
CTATATTTGTCAGCTATTAAATGATTAAAGTTCAACAATAGCTAAGAGCCTCTAATCATGATCATGGCATGTCTCTCCTTGCCATTCGTTACTGCCTGACTGATCTGGAGAGATTCTGGGCTTTATGAAGATGTTATCTCTCACATCTGTAAGCTGATGTTCACTACTCAGCCTTGTTACGTTAGCTGTCCATGTTATGTTGTTATCCAGCTTTCCCATCACTAGATACGGCTCAGCTCAGGAGTAATGCTCACTGCCAAGGATGGTTCCCAAGCCTCAGCATTGGAAGCAGCATTTCCTCCAGGAGAGCTCGGGCACTGGTCAATCTTTCAAACAGTAGTCAAGGTATCATTGCTGCCTAACCACAGCTAATGAAGTCCCATGCTCTCCCTCATATTCTTGCGCCCTACAGACGAGATTTATCCAACTCTTCCAACCAAACCTATTCAGATACTAAAGAAAACCATCGCCTTTTAAACAGCTCATTCCTTGTTCTCTTTCTCAGAATCAGAAGTCTCACAAAAGAATACAAACACAAGTCTAAGTGCACAGAAGCTTTGAAAGGTAAGTAACTAAGATATAGAAAAATCTTAATTTTCGGTCAGTTAATCTTTCCTCATGACGAGCAGCTTTAGACTTCGTAAATGGATACTAAATCTCATGTCTTTTTCCCTCCTAACTGATCTACTATTGCCACACTGTACAAGTTTTGTAATCACATGAATGATGAATACTAGCAGGAAAACTTTATGACTTTTTTTTTTACTGACACTTTTACTTTCCTACAGCAACCAGACAATCTTCTTCAATATTGTACGGGCATTTTTGAGGAGAAGAAGCAAAAATATATTTGGCTCATAGGACTTTTAGTCACATAATAATGCTATTGCTTTGTTTGTAATTTAAGAAATTATCAAGTGGATATAATGTGCCAGGGTGATCTTATTGAATCTATGCTCATAAAACTGTTTCTGTTACACTGAAACTGCACGCTTCAATATTTTTGAAAGAGGGGAACAGACTGTTAATTTTGATTTAATAAATGATTGAATACATACTTGCACATATTTGAGTCACATGCTGTAAATACTACATGAGCCCCACATTAAACCTACATTTGTGTTTGATATTGTACAGCTTCATGCCCTTTCCCTCCTTGTTTCTTCCCAGATCTGTCACTGGACATATACAAAGGCCAGATCACTGCAATACTCGGACACAGTGGAGCTGGGAAATCAACACTGTTGAACATCCTTAGTGGGTCATGTGTTCCCACCAAAGGTAAGAGACCGTCTTCAAAGACGGCAAGTGGATCATCTGTGCTCTTGTTAGGCATCTGAGCGTTAAGTACAGAGATAATTAAACTCACAGAAACTGACATCTAATCTATATAATTCTCTTATAAACATATTATGAAATTAACTGAAATGTACAGAATTTCAGTACTTTGAAAATATTCAAATTTTCGTAGGATTAACACTGCTTCAATAAATATTGATCATTTTTTTTTTCTGTATAAATAAAGTAACCTCAAAAACCAGCAACTTTTAAAATATCAATCATATATTATTTGTCACGATTAGATGGGTAGACTGGATAGGTGTCTTAATCTTACTGTTTTGACTATAGTTTATAGCCTAGGATGGCTTTACCTCCATCTCTCTCTCTCTCTCTTTCTCTCTCTCTCTCTGTTTCTCTCTGTCTGTCTGTCTCTCTCTCTGTGTCTCTGTGTCTCTGTCTCTCTCTCTCTCTGTCTCTGTGTATGTATGTCTGCCCATCTGTCTGTCTGTCTGTCTGTCTGTCTGTCTCTCTCCTCTGTCTCTCTGGCAAATTTCTGGGGCTGCAGTTCTAAGAATTTTGAGCAGCTAGAGAGAATCAATGCCAATGCAAAAAAAATTGTTCACGTTCTCTGTTACTGTTATTGACTCGTATCCCATTGTTCAAAGCGAGTTACATACATAGTTGAGATGGTAGAGAGCTTGACTTATTTCGTGACGGTAAAAGGTAGGCTGCACCATATTCTCAAGTACGTATGAGGTACAATATTAAAACAAAATTTGGAATAGGTAAGTCACAGGTGTAAGATAAAAATCACATATCGTATTTCATTTTGTAAAGTTTTTTTTTTTGTTTCCTTAAGTTAAGGATGCTGTATTATCTTGAGGATGTCTTCTGAAACCCTTGTCTATAGGTCGGATCACTATCTGTAACAACAATCTCTCGGAAACGACTGACTTGGAAAGTCTCAGCAAGCTCATTGGAGTTTGTCCACAATGTAATGTACAATTTGATTTCCTCACCGTAAGAGAAAATCTCAGGCTATTTGCTAAAATAAAAGGGATTCAAGCACATGAAGTGGATAATGAGGTACATGATATGTGAATACTAACAAAAAAAATCAAATTGTTAAGAAAAATGGTTACTCCACTGTACTTTGATTTTGGTTGCTTTAAATTACCTACATCGGTGTATTAAGTTTGGCTGCAAAAATATAAGGATAACAAAAACCTATGAGTAACTTGTGATATTGTCCTAGATCAGTAAGTACATTCCTTTAATCTTAGCAAGTCTGAGATAAGTAATATGATTCTCTTTGTTTTCCAATGAGATGGGATGACGAAGAAGTAGATAATTTTTCCCAAGTCATATATCAAGTAAACCTGCAATCCTAAGAACCCAAGCAGATATCACCGCTTATTACAAACCTTTGCAATTTATGGTATGGTGTTAAAAATTTTAAAAGCATTCTGATTATGGCTTGAATGTTCTGTTTGTGTATGTGTAGGTACAAAGAGTTTTGCTGGAATTGGAAATGAAAAATATTCAGGATACCCTTGCTCAAAACCTAAGTGGCGGACAGAAGAGAAAGCTGACTTTTGGAATCGCCATTTTAGGAGATCCTCAGGTATGTCAGACACTGCTCATAAATAAATTTGATTTGGAAACAAACAGCTCTTTCATCCATAAAGGACACTGTGATGGAGGGCATTCAGTGGCACAGTGAATGCTGTCATGAACTAAGTACATACCTAGCCTCTGTGTTCCTGCTCCCATAGTTAGTAAAAATCCTTCCATTTGACCCTTCCCTAGATTTTCCTACTGGATGAGCCCACGGCTGGGCTGGATCCTTTTTCAAGGCACCGGGTGTGGAATCTCCTGAAGGAGCGCAGAGCAGACCGTGTGGTCCTCTTCAGCACTCAGTTCATGGACGAGGCTGACATTCTGGCTGGTAATTGTTGGCTCCCTTCTGCATCAAGATGAGGACTTAGAGGGTCTGAAAGTCTTGAATAATTTTCTTTGTTGCTTGTCTTTATGCTGGTGGATGCTATGACCCACGGCCAGGAGACCTTGCTGATAAAAATTTGAAGGAGTCTGTACACCTTCACATTCTACAACTCTGTGATGGCACAGAGCATGACCTAGGAAGCTCACCAATTGCAAGATAAATGGCATTCCGTTGAATTTCATAACTGAATAAATCAACTAGAAAGATCTTTGCACAACCCGCTGAAATATATGTTAATGTTTATCTATATCAGAAATGTCCAAATAATTTACTCTGCTGAGGCATATGATATAGAAACAATCTCCATAATCTCCATAGATTATTGCAGGTTTTTTCTAACCATTCTAAGCATTGCATCCTACCTTTAAAGTTGTATAAATTCCTATGCGGCATATATATATATATATACATATATATATATATATATATATATATATATATATATATATATATATAATTTTAACGATCTCCATTCTTTGCTTCTTCCTTTCCAGATAGGAAAGTGTTCATCTCCAAGGGGAGGCTCAAGTGTGCGGGCTCTTCTTTGTTTCTGAAGAAGAAATGGGGGATCGGTTATCACTTAAGGTAGGCCCTCCAGGGAAGGGTGGGGCTAGATGAGAACTAGGCTAGAGAAAAAAGTGATGTTGGATGTAATCATTGCAAGAGGGGAGGGAGAAAGAGGGATCTGGGAGGAGTTACAGGGAGGAACTGGGTGTATACAATTAGCGTATATTATTCACATGTCTGAAATTTTTGAAGAATAAAAATACACTTTGAAAATATGATTCGTGTGTGTGTGTGTGTGTGTGTGTGTGTGTGACGAGGTAAAGGGTGAGCAAAAAATTGGAATCTAAGATGCCTGGCATATTGTAGAAGAAATATGAGAACACCTAAGATAGATATAGGTAGGTGTCTACACTATTTGATTATTCTAAAGACTAATAGCCCTGAAACTTTCTCAGTCTTGACAAGATTGTATTTAACGTTGTTATTATCATTAGCCTAGAACAGTAACATTGTATCTTACTAAAATCCTAGTTAGTTTGTAGTGTGTTTGCATTAGCTGATTGATCATCTTATTTCAAGTTTGCATGATTTGTTTCTCACATGGAATTTATAAATGGTCTTCCGTGCTTATTTTTGGATGTTGGAGCATATTTCAAACAACATATTCCATTTTTTGAATAACAGTTTGCAGCTGACTGACGCATGTGTGCACGAGAGAATAACATCACTTGTCAAACAGCATATCCCTGATTCCAAATTGTCGGCAGAAAGTGAAGGAAAACTGAGCTACATACTACCCCTAGAAAGAACAAATAAATTCCCAGGTAATTCATTACCCAAGAGCTATGAAATGCTGTCCACAATAATAATGAGTAACAGTAGCATCAGACCGATGTGCATGAAGTGTAATGCCAAGTGTTTGAAGTGAAATGCCACTCAGGATTCTTACAATAATAAAAGCTTGATACAATGACTGTCACACTGTAAACACAGGAAACAGAAGCAGAGAGAATAAAGTTACTTAGCAGAACTCACTGTTACAAAGGTGAATTCCGCTTCTGACCTCATCCCTTCAGAAGGGAGGGTGTGTTAAATTCTCTGGTCATTATTTCAAATGCTGGGACCTTTTTTATGTTTCCCAAACTTCCTCACAGTGGTGGCGCCAAGTGCAAGTTCACAGTAACAGTGTCTTGCTAATACTAGATGAATGGACTTTTAATGTTGTTTTTGGTTTTGAAATCTGAGTTGTATGTATCTTACAAAATGGTAGAGAACGAAGTACAACTTGCCATGGATAAGAAGAATGGAAAAATAAAGCAATTAAGTAATAATTAAAATTTGTGAGATAATCAAAAAGCTTCAAGGAATCTGTCAGCGAGTATGAGAAAGAAGCATCTGTGTCATAATTAGATACGCTGGCAGCCAGCCAAGTCTAAAGATGATTGCTCAGTTAGTGTGACACGTAGATTGTTTCATAAATATTCAGAAATAATGAAACGCTGGAGAGATTGTTTTACAATGTCCAAGGACTTTTAAATAATTCTCTTGTTTGCTTTTTATAGTCTTCAATAATCTTGATGTATTACAGCAATATGCGAGAGCTCGTAAATCTGCAATGAACATAATGACTTAAAACTTTTTGGCTTCATTTATTGCCTAAAAGTCTCATTATGTGATTTTTCTTTTTGGCCACGATTTTAGAAAATGTCCTTGGTGTTGGGCCAGTGCATGAAATAGACTAATTGTGCTTAGTTTTCAGGCCATTTGTCCTGGATAACCAGGGACAATGAGAGCCCATGTTAAGTGAACAAGACTAGGGAGAATTGCTATAAATATACTTAACAAAGGCAGTGTCTTGGTTACTCTCCTATTGCTGTGAGGAGACAGCAAGACCAAAGCCACTTTTATAAAAAAAAACAAAACCATTTAATTGGAAGGCTTGTTTACAGTTTCAGTGGGTTAACCCAAGACCATGTGGGAAGCATGGTGCTGGATAAGTAGTTGGGAACTTTACATCTTGATCCAAAGGCAGCACACACCAATAGAGAGAGGAGAGAGGGTAGAGAGGGAGAGGCATATAGAGAGAGGCATATAGAGATGGATGGAGACTGGGCCTGGTATGGGCTTTTGAAACCACAAAGCCCACCCCGAGTAACACACTTTCTCCAAAAAATACACACCTATTCCAAGAAGAACACACCTCGTAATCCTTCCCAAACTATTCCACAAACATGTGACTAAGTATTCAAATACAATGAGTCTACAGGGGCCGTTCTCATTAAAACTACCACAGGCAGATAAATTACTAAGGAAGGAAACTCAAGTATACACTTTATTATGAAAATGCAAATATGCTTTGGAATCATGAGGAAGTATTAATTGAACTGTAATTATTCCATTTTAAAGGGTTATATAATCTATAAAACAACAGAATTTCAGATAGAATGAAACCTGGCTATCAGTGCTTACTAACCACTGAAGGCTGTGACTGTCCTTCAGCTGGCAACCATTAACTGCCAATAGCACCCCAAGGAAAGATGGGACTTCATGAGCACCTTTCCATCCATGAATCAATATTGAGGCACCCAATCTTGCATAGGCCTATCGCAGGCAGCCAGAGCTGCTGTGTGTATGTGATTGCAATAGCCACATCATATCCAGAAGGCAGTTCCAAAGCTCTCCTTCCATCCTCCAGCTCTCCCATCCTTTCTGCTTTCTCTCTTTTGATGCTCCCTGGGTCATGGAGGCAGTGACAGAGATAGATGCCTGCATTTAGCAATGAGCTTGCAAAAGTGACTCATTCTCAGAACTTTGACCAGTTATGTATGAATCTCTGCATTAAGCACCACCTACCATAAAAAGAAGCTTCTCTAAGGCTCCATTCCACACACATTTTATTTACTTTATGTGTGTTGGGGAGGTGTGCATGCATGCTACAGTCAGAGTGTGGTCAGAGGACAGCTTCGGGAAGGGTTGTGTCCTTCTACCATGTGGGTTGCAGGGAGTAAAATGAGGTTATCTGATTTGGTGGCAAGTGCCTTAACTGTTTGAGCCATCTCTCTAGCCCTACTTCCATCCATTTTCCATAAAATTTCATACTTTTAATTTTCTTTATGACTGAACAAAAAGAATTCCATTGTGCGTATGGACCACGTTTTCATGATCTGTTCACCAGGTGATGGACAGCTAGCTAGGTTGATTCCATTTCCTCTCCTTTTGTGAACAGAGTAGTAATGAATGTGGTTGATAAGGTATCTCTGTAATAGAATATAGATTTCTGTTTTGTTTTGTTTTAGCTTTTTGAGAAATGTCCACATTGATTTCCACAGTTGCTACACAAGTTCACACTCTCATCAGCAGTGAATAACGGTGTAACTCCTCCCTCCCAGATCCTCACCAGCATTTGTTGTCATTTGTGGTTTGTTTTACTGTGTTTTGCTTTATTTTGATGATCTCTTTCTAACCGGAATGAAGTGCAATATCAAAGAACTTCTAATTTGCATTTCTCTGATGACTACATTTTAAGAAGTGTTCATTAGATCTTTATAGGGATCTTGAGAAATGCCCAGACCTGGGGATTGAGAACTATGGTGTTTCTATGACAACTCTTAATGAGGTGTTTCTGAAACTGGAAGGAAAATCTACTGCTGACCACTCAGGTGGGTAAAAAGAACAAAAGCTATTGCACTATGTTCAAGTTACCTCATTTCAAGTCGTGACTTTTGCTGTTGCTGTTGATCTTTGGAAATCTGTATAAATGAGGAAATCCATTGCCATCAACTGACATCTCCATTGGTGCACCTCACCCGGAATGTACTATTTGATCCTAGCTATGACTGCCGAGAATTTACCATGTGTTTATGTATCTTAGATTCCCTGGGTCCATCAAAATACTTTCTCTGAAACTTCTATTTTAAAAGAATGATGCATTTAAACTCAGGACATGCATTGCTTGATACAAAGAAATGAATTTCTTTTTTAAAAGATTTATTTTATTTTCAGTTGTGTGTGTGTGTGTGTGTGTGTGTGTGTGTGTGTGTGTGTGTGTATCCACAGAGGCCAGAGAACTTGAATCCCTTGGAGCTGGAGGTTTAGGTAGTTCTGAGCCACTGACATGAGTGCATGGGTGGTGGAAACCAAACTTGTGCTCTGGAAGAGCAAGATCTGCTTTTAACCACTGAGTTATCTCTCCAGCCTTGATAGCAATACATTTCTAATAGAATCTTAATACATTCAAAAGTAAGATGGATATAGTTCAAGGGAAAGAAACACTACTGACTCTTGAGGGTATATCTTCCCAACGTTTTCAAAGTGCCTGGGTTCAATACGGCTTTGAGTTCCTCCAAAAACAAACTACATTCCAGTGCTACTTGCCTTTATGAGCACTTGAGTTGGTTACTCCAATGCTCATGGTCCCCCTGGTTGCTGAGTTTCTTGTACAAGACAGGAAAGGAAGCAAGTAGTAGGAAACACTACATGTCTCCTTGTCAGAAGCCAGTGATCTCACTCGATCTTAGCTGCAAAGGCGAAGGTCTAACAGTAGTTATTCATCTCCACTTTCCATTATCCTTTGTGACACTTTCTAGTTCCTGTAATTTGTTTCAAAAAGAGATGTGTGTCACTGGGGAGCCAAGAAGCCTGTTAACAAAGAATTTTTGTTGGGCGTGGTGGTACATACCTATAACCGTAGCTCTTGAGAGACTGAAGCAAGAACATGATGAGGTCAAAGCCAACCTTTATTACAAAGCAAGGTTCTTTCTCAAAAAGACCTACACAGTTTTAAATATATTTCTAATATTTTAGTAGACACAGATATATTTCACTTGTGCAAATTGACCTTATAACAACAAAAACAAAACCCAAAAATGACCCTTGTGTGTTCTCTTGGTATTGTCACAGTTTGTTAGAGGAACCATTGTGGGCATGGGTCAAGGTCATTATCTATTCCAAGAAATCATGATTTATATACCATGAACTGTCCATCTACTGGTTTTTCCTATTGAAAAGTTTGCCATCAGCTGCCCTGAAACAGAATCATAAAGCAAGATTTAGACCATTTTCTTTACCCAGCAATCTGCTTTGTGCTCTGCGCAAGTATCACCCCAAGAGATTCTCCTTAAGCAACACAAACTTTTCTCTGCTTTGCGAATTAGTCTAAATGGAAAGATACTGATTCTATAACAGAATTCCTTGTGCTGTTATATTCCGCGCTTTCCTTTTTGAGAAGCATCATTTGAAATAGTTTCAACGTTCAAGCTCGTGTTGATGCATTTTTGTTTTACCTTGGGATTTTTTGTTCTCCTGTAAGAGTATTTTTAAATCTCTAAATTAAAAAAAAAAATGCTTTCAGAGACGAATGTAAGCACTCATTAGAGACTGCCTGCTTTTGTTTTGTAGATTTTGGTGTGTCAGAAGACGTACAAGCTGAAGGGAAAAGGAGCACAGGGAGGCTTGCTGAAATAGAACAGCTTGTCTCTCTACTGAATGAGATGAATAAGACCAAAGAGGGCATGGCTCTCTGGTGGCAGCAACTCTGTGCAATCACCAGGTTGCGCTTCTTGAAGTTAAAGCATGAAAGGAAAACTGTCGTTATCCTGTGAGTGCTATGGTTTTGTAGATTCTTCCAGTTGTTGCATTAAAATGTACCTAAGTAGAGCAGCAGGAAAAAAAATGACAAAAAATAAATCCCAAAATAGGTTCATACCTGTTATTTCTGTTAACAGTCTTGGTATTTACACATTATTATATTAACAAATTGAATGAAAGATCTCTCAGAGGTAGTATGAGGCACAGAGCCTTTCTTAATTACTGTTACTCCTTCAAAGTCTCCAAAGTAGAAACAAGAGGCGCCTTCGAACTCAATGTCGTCGGTGTGTGTGTGTCTCCTGACTCACGGATTTCACAGGATTCTCTGGAACTGGAATGTATTGGTCAGGTTGATACACGTTCAAGTTCTCGCAGTGAAGGTTGCCGCTTCTCAATACCTGTCAAATTGCCAAATATCAGGCTCTTTTAGGAGCTGGGCATAGAAGACATCAATGGACTCTCAAGGAATTTGTCTCGTGACATTAGCACCCCGTACTCATAGTCCATAAGTTGTCAATCAGTTCTCACACGGGAGCCAAAACATATAACAGAATTCCAGTCAGTACTTGTTCAACAAGTGATTCAGATTGAGGGTATTATTAATATTTAGATATAGAAGAACTTCTGAAGCTAATTCAGAAATGCTTTGTAAAGCAGACTGGGAGAGGCAAGAACAGAGGGATTCCAGCCATGGAGCCCAGCAGGTGAGAAACGCTGGAGTTTCTCCCCATGCTTGGAAAGGAGATAAGGATGAGATTTTGGCATTGGTGCTGTAGTACTGAGTTTTCAAATGGGGATCAAAAGAAAGAAAAACACAAAAATAAATGACATTTCAAAGCTTAGAAAATTCTGTTGCCATGAATGTGACAGGAGACAATGGGTCGGAGAGAAGAGAATAGACTTTTGAGTCTGGGACAGTGATGGGTTATGCAGCAGGCAGGGAACGTTAGGGTAGAGGCAGTGAAAGCGAGGATAGAGTTCAGCTTATAATTTAAGGAGCCACATTCTAAAGTGGCACAGGCTGTCCCACGGTCAGAGAGCAGCAACAGAAGTGTATTAAGGATAAATCTGGCTAGGCAGTGGTGGCGCATGCCTTTGATCCCAGCACTTGGGAGGCAGAGGCAGGAAAATCTCTATGAGATCAAGGCCAGCCTGGTCTACAGAGTGAGTTCCAGGACAGCCAGAGTCACAACAGAGAAACCCTGTTGTATCCATGTTTATAAATCCATGTTTATCATTCCTACTTTAGAGACAAGGACAAATTCAAAAACAAAGAAAAAGACCCATACATGCGAATAATGCCTTTAAATGATGCCTTGCTTCTATTATATTTATGTTTGTTTATGTTTTTAATAGAATCTTTTGAAGTCAGGAAAATGGCTGCAGGTTATGTTTTCAATTTATTTTTCTACGTAGGATTCTGATTTTGGGGATTGGACTTCTGCATATTTTGTCAGCAAACATTCACAAGATTGTACTTCAAGACGACACCTGTTGGGAGCTGTCTCCTCACATGTACTTCCTTGCTCCTGGCCAACAGCCACATGAGCCTCTCACTAACTTACTGATCATCAACAAAACAGGTAAAAATGTCGCTAATATGTCGTTTATGGATATTGTTGTCACTACTGAGAACATGGCTTAGGAAAGACACACATGAAGAAAAGGTGTTTTACACCTAGGTTAAGAAACTCAATCCTAAGTTGGAACAATGATGCCCAAAATATATGATAAAGGAGATATGTATTCCCTAAGCACACATTGGATATCAACGTGCGCTTGTGAAAGTTTCATGTGACAGTGATCATAAAGGGACACTTGAAAAGTTGAACAGAATAGCATGTTGGTAGAAATAACTTGTAAATTTACAAACATTTTAATTACGTGATCACCTTTGTAGCTACTACAGTAAGGCAATGTACTGTTTGATCCTAGAAAATTGTGTTCTAAGAGTCACAGGATGTCAACAAAAGTTATTTTTAATTATCAGAGTTGAGTTTTTTCCTAACTAAAAGAAATCATAAATAAGTGAGCATTATTATTATCAAGGCCTACTTAGGAAGTCCATAAAAGTAAAAAAGAAGACTCAGAAAAAGTCTGAGTGGGCAAAGCACTTGCTGTGTAAGCATGAGGACAGAGTTCATGAAGACCCCAGAGCCCACATGAAAGCTTCTTGAGTGTAAAGATCTCTCTGTAGGCACAGAGCCCAAGGGGCAGAGGCAGTGTGTGCCTAGAGTAAGTTGGCCAGATAGACTAACTGAGCTTGTGAGCTCTGGCCCAAGTGGAAGACCTTGCTTCAATACATACAGTGGAGAGTGATCGAAGAGTCCACCTGATATTGACCTTTGGCCTACACGTGCATGTGCACACACATGCTCCCCTACATACATGCTAACATGCACACATACACATACAGCAAAAGGAAGACAAAAGGCATTTGTTCAGAAAGGGAAAATAAAGAGGATTAAAATCTAACCTATTGCATGCTATACGTGCAAAGGCCTGTAAAGAGTCATTTCTATCCACAACCTTGTCATAGTCCCTCGGTTTCATAGTGCCGTTTACTGTCTGTTAGGGGAGAAGATTGATGACTTCATACATGCACTGGAGAAACAGAACATAGCTTTGGAAGTTGATGCCTTTGGGACTAGAAATGGCACAGAAGATACTCAGTACAATGGAGCTATCATTCTATCACGTGGTGAGAAGGTACAAGCATCATATGTCTACAGAGCTATGGCTATATTAGGGCAATTTACTGAAAAATGGAATCTGTATGTATATTCGTATATATATATTTATATATACTGGAGCCATTATATACAAATAACATCTATGGGCATATATGTTTGGATTTGAGGAGAGAATTTGGACTATTATTAAACCATGTAAACCTCAAATTTGCTTAAGAAAATGCATAATTCCTATTTTCATTCATTATCCAGAGAATTTATCTATGAGCATCATAATAATAAAGGTACATTTACTACTAGCTCAGTATATAATTACTACCTGAGTTTGATTCCTGGGACCCACATAGTAGAAAGACAGACACCTGCAAGTTGTCTTCTGACCCCCCCCACATGCATAATGAACATGTATGCACACATGCAGTTATAAACACACACATTAATGAATAAATGTGAAAAATTAAAAACAATACAACTTCTACTTATTATTTGGAGGTTTAGGCCAGAGATCCCAAATATAACCCCTAAATTAGATACAGTCTGAATGTTACATAGCCTTTCTTGTGGAGACACGAATAAAGCCAGTGACTTTATTCTACAAGATTCTAGCTTAATGGACAAGTTTGTTGAGCTTTCTTACAGGAGTACGGGTGAATAGGGCATCTGTATCACCTCGAAGTCCTTCCCAGCAGGGTGGCAACTCCCAAAGGACTCCTCACTGTCATTCGGTGTATAGCTCTTAGACAGATCCACAGAAAAATGTTCTCCCTCAGTAACTTAACTACTCCATAGCCTCAAGAAGGGGCCTCATAGGCCTTGCAAGTTCATGAACTTCCTGATTCTTATCCCTCTCATTTCTCCCTCCAGCAGGGACTGCTTTAATTCCAAGGAAATGGCTACATGACAGGAGTCATAATTAGTTTGTCCTAGTAAGGTTTGTTTTAAATTTTAATTATGTTCCATCACTTTTAACTGAGCTATTTAAAAATTACAGCACTGATTTGTACATCTTCAAAGAAAAGGGACTCGAAGATCCTCTAGCACATCAGCCATGTTACAAAGAATACACGATTCTGTCCGTATTCAAAAAGAGTGTTTGCTGGTTTCACACACTGGCTTTATGTTTTGTCCCTTGGGATTTATAACCTTTTTCTTTACATTGTAGAATTACAATTTTACATTAACATGCAATACCAAGAGACTGAACTGTTTCCCAGTCCTGGTGGATATTGTGAGTAACGTGCTACTTGGAATGTTCACACCATCAGCACACATTCAAACCGACCGTGGCGTGTTTCCTGAGGTTCGTATGTTCTTGCAGATTCTGTTGGATACGGGTTTTTTCAGATCATTTCATTCAGGATGATCTAAATGTTATTGATAGAGCTTCTTTCATGGATTAGATTAGCATTTGGATCCACCTTAGCTTATATTTATATTAATTTGATATGTAGCATATACAGTATATCATATATGACTAATATTTATATACATATACATTAACATATGTGTTATATATATGTATATGTGTATATGTATATATGTGTGTGTGTATGTATATATATATATATATACAGGTATATATATATATACATACACACACACATATCAGTTGAGCTGTTGCCTATAAGCATTAAATGATAAATTAAGAGAGACAATCCAAGCATGCTGGCTTATACCTATAATCCTAGCATTTGTGAGGTTAAGGCAGGAAAACTGTGAGTTCCAGGCCAGTCTGCGTTGCATGGTAAGACTATGGAAATATCAAAAGAAGAAGGAGGAGGAGGAAACGGAGAAAGGAAGGAAGGAAAGAAGGAAGGAAGGAACAAACAAACTAGGGTGTTAAACATGTGAGCTCAAAATTCCTGAAAGTTAAATGGGTTGTATTGGTTTAAACTGATAAAATATCACGATAACTATTGGAAGCCTAAAAATATTGATCATCTTTAAGTGTCAGTCTAAATTTTAGAATTTTACAATCAAAATGCTATGTCGTCATTATTGCTTCCCATTTTTCATAATTGTATCATTTTGCTATTTTCAGTTATTTATTTAAAGTTGGATAGATAAGCAAAATTCTGTATGGAAAGCTGGATTAGGAAAACTCAAAACAAACTCATGGCAATATTTTAGGTCACTGATTGCTTTGAACAGTGCAATCCAGACAATAATTTTTCAATGTTGCACATCACATTCACGGCACTGCTTCTACCCCTAGGATAACAGCCACAACAATTTCGGAGCGATGGCTTATTTCTTCTCGTGTCTCTTTTTCATGGTCTGCGTTCCTCCTTACATTTCCATGACCAGCATTGATGACTATAAGGTAGTAGAAAATCATGGAAACCTTAGTTGATTTAAACAATTGGAAGTTGTTTATAATGTGATTGTAGAACTTTCTTTTGGTATGGTGTGCATATTTATACACTGACTGGTTGATTCATACACAAATGCATGTTATGGAAGAAAAGAACAAGAATGGAATAAAGTAAGGGAAAGGAAGGATGGGATGTAAAGGAAGGCACAGACAGAAGGACAAAGCGGGAGGAAAATGAGAGATACATGAAAGCTTGGTTTATTTTACTTCTGGACCATGGAAGCATTGTGATGGGATTTGACCCCCTACAATGTAATTTTCTCAGCGGAAGACTGGCTGAGAGTCCTTAGGAAAAGAAACAGTAAATTTGTGTTGCACAACACACATTTCTTCTTAGAAAGAGTTCATGGAACAGAGAAAGAGAAATCTCAAGCAGAATACAAAGGTCTTATTAAATTAAAGAGAAGAGCTTGGAATCCAAAGAGGTTTAAGTGGCTGGGATTTGCATAGAAGTGCATTGTCAGAGGAAAAAGAAATTACATAGAGCAAGAGCTGTAAAACTCTACGCAGGAATTGCTTAGAATCTAAGTGTGCAAAGAGTAGAGCTTCATGATGTCAAAAATGTGCAGATCTTTGTAAGATGAGCAAGTCCAAGAACTTATTCAGGACTGGAAATAGATATTTCCAATTATCAGTGACAGAGGTTCACCAAAGGATTTCACTTAGAAATGAGACTTGGGAGCTGGGGACAGAGTTCAGTGAGTAAAGTGCTTACACACATGGGAGGACATGAGATTAACCTCCAGCAGCCATGCAAAAGTTCAGACATGGTGATATGCTTTTAATCCTGGCACTAGGAAGCAGAGACAGGCAGATCCCAGGAACTCAGTCAAGCGAATCTGTGGGTCCCAGGTTTAGTGAGAGATCCTGTCTCAAAAAACAATAATGTTAGAATGGTAGAAGCAGACACTGAACATCAATCTCTGGCCTCAAAATGCACAGACATCCATGGGTTGCAAGCTCATACCTGTGCATACACATGCACACAAACATAGAAACACACACACACACACACACACACACACACACACACACACACACACACACACACCTCTTCCAAAGGAACAGGTCAGAGTTAGTTCTTGGATAAAGCATTCTTTAAAGAGAAAAAAACTTAATTGAATCTACAGGTAATTTTAACACTTGCCAAGACAAAGTCAAACCTTCTCAAATAAAAAAATAAATCCAGTAAATTCATAGTGTCCAACATTCAAGGAAAAATATTTGGAATTCAAAGAAACAGGAAAATATGCACTGAAAACAGAAGGAAAAAAATCAATTGAGAGCGGATTTAGAAATGACAAGGAAAGTAATAGAAGTAACATTAAAAAAGAAAATGTTAATATGATCAGGGATTCAATTAAACCTTTGGTTTAACGAGAAGAATGAACAAGATAAGGAGAGGAATGGAAGAACATTTAAAGAAAGCAATCAAGTGGAACTCCTTTAAGCAAGTAACACGCCTGTATGAAAAATAATGAATTTTTTTTTAGAATAAACAAACAGGTAAAAATGGATAGACTGTAGGACAGCAGCAATAGACAGTAAAACTGGAGCATGGAAAGAAGAAACAACTCTGAAAATCTAATCAGAGCTTTAGTAATTCATGGGACAATGTTAGCTGATCCATCATATATTTTGTTAGACTATTCAAAGCAGAAAAGGTAAAAAATAACAGAAAATACATTTGAAAAGAATTTTCACAATTTGTTCACATGGTAGACTTTTAAATATAAAATTTAGTGCAGTGTATATCTGGGACATAAAATAACTACACATAGTTTACATATATTTTTTTTCTTCTCTCATACAACTTATAGAATACATCCCAGCCCCCTTATCTCCTCTCCATCCACCCCAGTACTCCCCATCTTCCCCAGTTCTACCGTTCATCACCACCACAAACACCCCCTCTTCTCCCCAGCAAAGAACCAACCCCAAGGGTTACAGCACAATCAGGACATGGCATAGCAGGATGGAGCGAGGCCAGGCAGCAATCCCTACATCAAGGGTGGGCCAGGCAGCCAGGCAGGAGAAAAAGGGTCTCAAGAGAAGGTAAAATAGTCAGAGACAGCCCCACTCTAGCCTGTAGGAGAGTTTCAAGGACATCAATCTAGACAACCACGAGATGTATTTAGGAGATCCTACAGGTTCTGTGTTTATGGCTTCAGTCTCTATGGCCCCTGAAGAGTGCTAGTCAGTTGACTTGTTCTTGTTCTTGAGGCTTGTTCTCCTGGTGTGCTCAATCCTTCTGGTTTCCACCATCTCTCCTCTCCATCCTCTGTAGGGTTCCCCTATCTCTGCATGTTGTTTGGCCCTGGACCTCTCCATGTGCTCAGCTGCTGAAGGGGGCCTATCTGGTGAGGTCTGGGTTAGGTACCGATCTATGAGCAGAGCATGACATCATTGGAAATCATTTCTAGGTTAACCAGTCTCTAGTTCCTTTCCTGTCCTGCAGTTTCAGGCAGGGGTTTTCTTCTTTGGCGTGGAGTTCTGCCAAAGGTATTACAAACGTTAAAACAAATAACTGGGATGCTATCTAAAAGGAACATGCAATTATTTACAGTGTTTTAATCATATTCATTCATAATAAAACAATGAGACAATTTTCCTTGGAAGAAATGGTTTCCTACATTTGTACAAGATGAATTGTTTTACTACTGAAACTTAATACGTATATGAGATTTTGCATGTTAGACCATTAAGTCAATGTTTGATTGACTGCACTCTTGCTCTGACAGTAACTTTGGATAATTTATTTTTATTAATTATAACAGTACATGTGGATAAGTTATTTTTATTAATAGCAATGGCGAGTTTGCATAGCGAAGCTTTGGAATGACCCAGGTCCCTTAGTCTGTGTAGTACTTAATTACTAATAATGAATATCTCATTTGTCAATTTCTATATGCTTCATATTTTTATAAAGATAATATCCAGTTAATGAGTACACACTTTTATCAGAACAGAGCTCAGTTCCAGCTGTGGATTTCAGGCCTCTGCCCATCTGCATACTGGTTCGGGCAAGCTCTGGTGGAGGTTCCAATCTACTGCACCCTCATTTTATCTATTTGTGTTGCATTCTATGCTTCAGACTTTCAAGAGAATAGGTTTACAGCTGAAGATCTGTTTATTCAGGTAAGTCACAACATCCCTAAAACAACTATCATTAAATGATTCAACCAAAAAGTTGACAGTCACATATATTATTTTGTTTTTAATGTTTTCATTTCTATAATAGGCTTTCTTAAAGAATAGTTAAAATATATGTGACATAAAATTGTTTGCTCTGAGTTTTTTTTGGGGGGGAGGGGAGTGCAGAGTCTTGCTCTGTAGCTCTAACTGGCTTTTAACTCAGAGATTCTTGTCTGTGCCTCCTAAGTGCTAAGATTAAAGCTGTGTGCCATCATGACTGCCTCCCCTTTAACTGCTTGGACATTCAGTACCATTGGTGGCATCCATCCTGTTCAGTGGCACCAATATTGAGAGACTACCCTGAGAAGACAAGCATCCATCTGCAAGACTATGCCCAAGCTGGGGCTGTCGTATCCCAAGAGCAGTCAGAACACACCAAAGCATTCTTATCATTTAAACTTGGCTGTTGGTCCTCCCTCCCTGGTCCCCTCTTTAGGAGATAGCCAACCCATTGGTCACCTGGCTCAGCCTTAAGGAGGAAAGTGCAGACCATAGCTCTTTCTGGGTTCAGATTGGAGGCAAATTCCTGGAGGCAGTTTCAATATGAACAGTTTATTGAAGCAAGGGGAATCACATTTATAGGGTAGATAAGGAAGGGTCATTGGTTAAGGCAGTGGTACTAGGGTAGCTCCATTTGCATGTGGGGGCTCACAACCAGACCTGGGTGGTTATATTGTCATTGGCTGGGGCCAAAGTCCTGAGAAAGCCTACTTTGCACAGCCAGAGGTCTCACAGGGGCCAGAGGAAGAGACCTTACAAGGAGAGGAGAAGTCCAGCCCAAGCACTCCAGCTACAGTGGTGAGATAAACATTAATCAGGCCACATACCTTGGAGAGGCAGACTAGTGAAGGCATGTCAGTATCTGAGGGAGCTTTGCTAACTGTTAGAGTAAGAAAAAAGGAGGAGCCAAATGCCTTCTGCTCTCAGAGTGAAAATTCCAGGATTCAAAGCACACTTCAACCCCCTCTTAGCTCTAGGCTAGCCCACATTTGGCTTTGTTGTTGTTTGCTATTATATGTAAACTCTTGCTTGTAGAAAACTAACAAAGTTACCTCTCTCAGTCTTGTGTGTTTTATGTTTCTGATGAGAAAAGGTAATTCCAAGCCACCCACTCTACCACTCCATGATATTTAAATTATAGATGAGAGAACATGAAAATATTGTTTCGTGACATGCGTAAGGTCAAGCACTTTCCTGTATTACAATTTTTATTCTCACGTTCCTATTGATTTCAGATTCTGTATATTGGTGGTTATGCCATGTCAATTATTTTTATGACTTACGTGATTTCATTCACTTCTCGCAAGGGGAGGAAAAATAGTGGCATTTGGTCAATTTGCTTCTATATTGTAAGTATACTTACCATGTTTTTATTTTTATGGTGAAGTTAAGTGTTAATACTTTTTAGTGTTTTTGGCTGGCATAAGATAAACTGATTATACTTTCAAATGTTTCATGTGTACTTTTCTGACAATTTTTCACTGGCTCCATGACATAATTATGGATATATAATTGTATATATCCATATGTATAAATAAATATTTTAAAATTTGTCTCTAAATTTCCATCTTACTTTCCTTAAAGTTAACAAAAATGGTTATGTAGGATCATAAAATAAACCTAGAGATTGTTTTGAAATTCCTTTTATGAAAAATGATCAACTGAGGTACAAAGAACACAGGGGATTTTCAGAAGACTATATATGTCATTAATTAAAAATTTAAAACTAAAGCCTCATTTTTGAGAGATTTTCTGTTGAAAATCATTTAATAAAATCCTCTTTTTCTAAACTTAGAAGAGGAAATAAGTGTAAGATATATGTGTGTATATATATATATATATAACATATATATATATTCTTTTATTTTTGAATGTCTCATTTACATTACTGATTACTGTCTAACAAATACTTGATTTCCTCTGTATATTAGATTTGAGACTGTTGAGGAAGAAAAGAATATATTCTTCATATGTTTTTTTTCTAAATTTAAAAAACATTAAATTTTTGTTTTTAAGATTCACTTTTACTTTTTGATTCTGTGTATATGTGTGTACGTTCACAAGGGAAAGTGCCAGAGAAAGGTGTTGTATCCCTTGGATCTGGAATTACAGACAGGTGTGAGCTGTTTGATATGGGTGCTGGGAACGTGAACTCAGGTCCTCCGCAAGATCAGGACATGCTCTTAACTGCTCAGCCACCCCTCGACTCCTTACATTGCATTTTAGAAAGCGACTTCAAACGTGTATTTCGTTTTCTTCTAGCTCACCTTCTTCGCTACATTTTTAATGCTTGTTGATCGCTGGCGAGAAGTCTCACTGTTTTGCATCAGTGTCCTAATTCCACCTGCTACGCTGGTGGGTTGCACGTCACTACAGCTTGAGGTAAGAAACGTGCAACCTTTGTGCGAGTGTCTCCGAACACTGATTAGAAAAGCTTTGTCTTGAGTTAGAAAATATGCTCTCTGAAGACTGAAAATGTTGTCTTCATTGAAATATGAAGGTGTTTCCTGAGGGGAGTCCATAGCTCCATTTACCTACAACTGCAAATTTAGCCTTTGCTGCCGTTTCATTGGGGAGATGGGTGGTGAGTAGAAGGTAATGAAATTCTTGGCCATGCTCAGCCCTAATAGTGCATATTAAAATCTCCCCTGATCTTTGCGATTCAAGGCTTTATATTTATGTTAATTTTATGATAATTTTTGTTTGGTTATTTTTATTTTTTATTTTTTTTCATTTTTTATTGTTTTTTTTTTTCAAGATAGGATTTCTCTGTTGTAACTCTGGCTGTCCTGAAACTCACTCTGTAGACCAGGCTGGCCTTGAACTCACAGAGATCCACCTTCCTCCACTTCCCAAGTGCTGGGACTAAAGGTGTGCGCCATCACCACCCAGCTGTAGGCTACATTTTTACATCGGATATATTCTAACTGTAGCTGATGCAATACCAATAAATTCCAACTGTATACATGGACCAGATGTATTCCCTGAAAATTATCACTTCATCCTTCGGAGAGTCTAAGTTTCCAATGGAGGGACATAGATGGAGTGGGACATTGCCAAGGGACAATGGGTACAGGAAGCAAGGAGACTCTTGGGAGAAACCCTGTCTCCTGTGTTCCCTGGATTCTCTCAGTAGCTGTAAGCACTGAATGTCAACCTTCAGAGAAAAGCAACATGGCTTCCAGACCATGAGAAGAAGAATGACAACCCCCTACAACATATTTAAAAATTGGTGCTTCCTTTGCACCCATGGAAAAATCTGGGGAAATACTTGACTAGCAGAGTTCATCAATGGCCCCATGACATTTGGATAAAATTTATGAATTATAAAACTTTACATTTAAATTGTTCTTTTTTTTTTTTTTTTTTTTTTTTTTTTTGCAGAATCGGGAATTTTATGATACAGTTTTTGGAGAACCAGGAAATGAATATTCTTCTCTGTTGTTCCTAGTAGTAAGTATCCCTCTCATTCAAATATTACTACACATAGAGATATCCTTAAATAAATGATGCAAGAGTGTCTCCTCGACTGTATGTTGGGGGAAAAAACACTTCAGTTCTGAAGAACAAACCCAGGACTTGTACCTGTCATACAAATGTTCTGTTACTAAACAACGTCCAGCTCTGGTTTGAAAATTAGGATGTTTTATATAACTAAATCCCAGAAAAGCAATATGTTTCTAAGTATAGAACTATTTGTTTTTGCAAATATCTAGTGACAAAAAAAATTTCAACTTCCAAATCTAAAGACATGGTCTGGAAGGTTGAGGACATGGCTCAGTGGATAGATTGCTTACTATGCCAGAGTCAGGAATAGGATTTTTATCTTCAGTATTCACTTAAATGTAAAGGGGGCGTGGCATCTTTGAAGCAGAGATAGGGGTCCCCTAAGTTAGCTGGCTAGCTAGACTGGCAGAACCAGCAAGGTCTGGGTTCAAGTGAGAGATGCAGGTTCAGTTAACAAACTGGAGTGGTTGAGAAAGACCTGATGTCATCCTCTGACCTACGCACATACACACACACACACACACACACACACACACACACACACACACACGCACACACACGCACACTGCACACATACACATGCACTCATGCCAAATAAAGATGCAACCTAAATATGAGTGAAGTTTAATGTATAATATAATGTAATGTAGTATAAACACTCCCAGTATTTCTCTTCAAAGAAATGTAATTGAATTTGACTTGTTTTGTAAGCAGATGAAATTTTAACCATTTTGTCCCATATACATCTGTGAAAGGCTAAGAGTTTGCAGTTTACCACTGATGTTAGCATTTGGTATTCCTTTCTCTTTTTTTTTATAATACTTCTATTAATAATTTGAGTTTCATATAATGTATTTCGATAACACCCTCTTCCCATTCCTCCCTGTGCCACCCTTCCCACATTTGGTATTTCTAATTGAGAATGTCTCTCTTTTCCCTAGCCTTTCTTTCATTTTGCCATCTTCCTGGTTACTCTTCGATGTCTGGAAAGCAAGCTTGGAATGAAAACAACGAGAACGGATCTTGTCTTTAGGTTTGGAGAAATCAAATGGTTTTGTGTCCTTTATTGAATGATTTTGTATGAAGGCAACATACAAGTTCTCATGGACACCCTGCCCATCAGGCTACAATGGAGAGATAGCTGTGGGAAAAACACGCACAAATAATCAGAACATGGGTTCTGAGTCTTAACAAAAATTATGGTACCACAGTCAAAACAAGTCTAACACACCAGAAGCAGGAAATCAAGGATTCCATCTGTCACTGTGCACAGGGGTGGCCCAAGAATCATCACATACAGCAAGCTTGGTTGAAATGACAATTCCTTTGTGCACTGGAGAACTGGGAGAACACAGTTGATCCAGCAAGGACCACAGAGTTAAGGAAGGCAGATCATGACAGACACAATGACTCTATCACTAGGAAACGGGATTAGGTATCCAGGGAGCTTGAAAGTAAGGATGCTCTATTCAAGACTCAAGAACACAACCAGGAGCGTATTATTCCTCTTGAGCCTTCATTCATTATTGGATTTTACTTTTGGAAATCACCACGTGTGTTGGAGAGTAGAATGGTGAACGGATAAAGGCACCTGCCACAAAGATTGATGATCTGACTTCGGTCCCCAAGTCCTGCATTGTGAAAAGAGAGAACAAACTCTTGAAAGTCGGCCTCTTCTTTCTCTCTCCACCCCCACATACACAAACACACACCCAATAGATCAATAGATGTAAAAACAAACAAAAACCCAGAAAACAAATTTCTGCTGGCCTAGGACTTTCTGGTTTTGCTACTGCACATTCCAGGGCTCAAGAAGCCCCTCTGTTCTCACTAAGTGAGATCCATGGGCCGGTCTACTCCCACATTAGTGCCATCTTTGTTATAGGAAGTTGGGTAGAACAGCCTGCCTTTGATACATCACCTATGACCACAATGAGGAAGGGAAGAAGGGGAAAGAGGACCTGGAGGAATTGTCTTGTCATACAGGTGTGAGCTGGGATGGAGAGGCACAGTTCCTCGGACACACCCCAAAGGAGGGGCTGTGCTGTTCACACAGCTAGAATCGATCCTACGCATTCTGGTCCATCACTCTAAAAACAGTTTTGACAATGTTCATAATTTACATTCAACAGGTTCTCAGAATACCTATTCCATAAACTGTGATATAAAATTTGTTTGCTAAACTAGAAATATGAAGCTGTTCATTGAGGTTTAAAAAAAAATGGGTTCTCTGTAAAAGAAAGAATGGACAAGAGTAAAAAAGCAATCAGTGCTTCACTTTGACTAGTAGTTTTGGGGATGTGAGAGAAATGGGTTTGCTGACAAAGGATGGATATTATAAAGATTTATTGTTCACTCTAATATTGGTCTTGAGACGGTCTTGTTCTTGATACAGCCATGAACCCCAAGGATCAGTTATTAATAGATTGCTTTGTCTATAGAATTTCTTCAAGAAGTGATCCTGTGTTTAACAATCCAGAAGAACCAGAAGGGGAGGATGAAGACGTGCATCTGGAAAGAGTACGGACAGCAAATGCTTTGACTTCAGCGGACTTCCAGGAGGTAAACCTTGCAATGCAGCTCACAGCCGTACCTGTTTCACAGTTAAGGCGTCTGTTCAAGAGTTCTGCTTTTAAATAAGTAACACTTTGACATACGCTTTTAAAGAAATGAGCACTGCTTTCTGAATACATGGTGCTACAATAATCACTGATTGGCCACTGACTTGATCTCGTGTTCTGGGACCAGCAATCTTACTCTTCAGTACAGTTGCATTCTTGGTAAATAATAATTAAAAAAAAAAAAAAAAAAAAAACACCTTACTGTTCTTGGTCTGGGTTGAAACCACAGGCTATAGAGATATTCAATCTGACTATTTCAGCCATGCTTAGATTTTTGTCAATCCAGTTCTGTGAGTCCTGATAAGAGATGGGTGTAAGACAGGTCACAAGAGCCGTCTTGTTTGTCTATTTGAAAGGTGAAAGTCTGGGGATACCTGTGAAATATGAGTTCAGTCTTCAAAGTTGAGACTATAACTTTTATGATTGGCAGTAGCAGCCACCGTGACTTCATTTACTGTCCTCTCATGAGATGAACACTGAAGAATGTACATTTACTAAGCTTTCTCATTTCCTCAGACACTCTGCAAGTTTCTTTGTTCAGTGTTCTATAATTATACACCCCATAGGATGTCCCAGTGAGCTTTTTATTTCTTGCATTGGAAGCTATAACCCTTTAGTGTTCTTTAAAACACGAGTAAGCATATTTAAGTACTAGATTCCCTTGTGCTACATTCTGCATGATTGTGATATGGTGAAAATTGTGATGTGTTTTGGGGAGTTTTTAGTCTCATTGCTAAAATAATTTAAGACTTGGATCAAACAAAAACTTAAGGACAATTTTATTATGTTTTAAAAGAAAACCCCCAAGACAGACAAAGTATAAAACCTGAGTAGGTGCCCGGAGATGGAGAATGGGGGAAAGAAGGAAAACCTCGTGCCATTTTCAGCTGGCATGGAGATCAGGCGTATGGTGGATGAACAGCCACATTGAGGGAGGGAGGCAAAAAGAATTAGGACGCCCAAAATATCAGGAAGGAAGCCCAAAGTGTTAAGTGAAGGAACACATGGCTAGAAAAGAAAGGAAAGAAGAAAAGAAGTTACACTTTTCTCAACAATTCAGAACAATATGGCATTTTTAGGGTGCTCACACAGATGCAGCCTTTAAGATCCTGTACTAGGGGTGAGGATTTGGGGGGAGGTGCAGCATCTCATTAAAGAGCTAACTGTTACACCTATCTCTTTAGCATGGCTAAAGATTAGCCCACCTTCCTGGGGAGGGCCTTGACCCAGGGAAAGAAAGACTTAACCCAGCTGGAATGTTGAGAGATTCTATTCTCTTGACTATGAGTTTTTGCCTTAACAAACTGATGCAAACACTCACCGCCTACAGCGGAATAATGCTCTAGATGCTCTGTGTCATATACCACAGTAAGGTGAATGATCAGCGCTTTAAATCCAAAAGTAGCTGATATGCTTTATTTTTCTTGTTTCTGTTTTGTTATTTTATTTTTGGAGCACATTTCTTCCTTCCGTGAACTGAAGAAGAAGGCCAGCGAGATGACAAATCAAATCCTTTGAAGCGCTAATAATTCATCCTTAAGTGTAAAACAATCATAAGATTATATTAATTGGAAACATTATTAAATTATAAATTAATGGGTTTCAGGTAAAATTTACAGTTGCAGATGTGTTTCAAAAATATTTTAAAGTATTACTAAGGCACGAGAAAATCATTTCTTGTCGCATTTCCATGACATGCAAAAAGAGTCCCAGGAATTCAGTAATAAACGCCTATTTATTGTACATCAATGAGATTATTATGTAGACGCTAGCTACACTAACTAAAAATAACTAGAAACACTAAGGCCGAGCCAAGTTGGTTTTGAGATGCCACATGTGGATTTATGCTTTTAAAAATCGTTCACTGGCATGCCTTGTTTACAGAAGCCAGCCATCATTGCCAGCTGTCTTCGCAAGGAGTACCGGGGAAAGAAGAAATGCTGCGCTTTTAAGAGAAAGAAGAAAATAGCAACCAGAAATATCTCTTTCTGTGTTCGAAAAGGTTGGACGTGGGTTCTGGCTCTGGAGCATCCTCCAAACTTTAGAGTCCCAGCCCTTCAGAATCCGAATGCTCAGAAGCCGCAGTGTCTCTTCTTTTCCCAGTAGAGTGACCTTCACTGTTTCTTTCCTGATGGGAAATTATTTTCCCTTCCAATAGGGGTACAGTCAAGCTGACATTAAAAGAACGAGCTTTTTGTTGTTGTTAAGCCATTTAAAACACAAACATGCTATTCAGTCAATGCCTTTGCTCTCCTAATGATCTATGCTGTTTGCCAGCACCCTGACCCTCGTTCTGCTATTCTGTCCTGATATCTTGACCACACTGGTAAGAGGAGCTATTCATTGACTTCTGCCTCTTTCCATGGACACTTTACAGCTTGGGGCTGTAGTCATTCCTCATTCCGCGACTCTGGGCAAATGGCTAATAATCGTTTTTATCCTTTCTCCGGATAAAACCCCCTCAGCATCATTTTCCTTTAATTAACACATTAATTGTACAAGTTCACAGGATTCACTCTGACATTACCATGCATGCAAATGTGTCATACTGACCACATCCAGCCTCTCAATTTGCCCCTGGCCCTCCATTTCCTTCTCTGTCCACCATCCATCCAGTATCCAGTAGCTCCTCTTTAGCTTTCATATCATTGTTTGTTTATTTGTTTGTTTTATTTTTCAGTATCTTCAGTTTCTGTCTCCAAATCCTATTCTGTAATTTTCATTATAGAGATTTTTTTCATCCGCCTGTTTAGATTTGCTGCTGTACCTCTTCCCCTGTGTAGTTGTTGTGAGTGGGTTTCTTTCTTAGTGTGTTCATTATTGATGTAATAGAAAAGCTACTGGGGGCAGGAGAGATGGCCCAGTGATTAGGACCACTTGCTCTTGCAGAAGACCTGACCTACACATGGTGGCTCACAACCATCACTAATTCCACTTCCCGGGGATCTGACACCCTCTTCTGACCTCTGCAGGCACTTGGCACTCACGTGATACACAGGCATCAATGCAGGCAAAACACTCACACAAATAAAACAGATAAATTTCAAGTGAAAAGCTACCAATTTTGTATGCCGATTTCCTATCTTGCTACTCTCATCGTCCTGAGGGATCTTTTCAAGATTTTCTATGTATGGTATCATAATTATTGGCTAACAGGGATGATTTGATTGGCCACTTTCTTGTCCATAGGTTTCCTTTTATTTCTTGTATAATTACTGTGGTAGAAATTTTTCATACTGTACGGAATAAGAGTGGTAAGAGTGGACACCCAATCGTTTTCTTGATATGAGAGGCAGGTTTCAGTTTTCTCCATGAAATACTTGTCTAAAGGTTTGTCGCATGTAGTCTTTATTATGCTTTAAAGACTTATTTTGTTTCTAACTATGTGTATATTGTGTGTCTGTGTTTGGATCTGTGCACTTGTGAGTGCAGAGGCTCCCAGATTCAGACTTGGCATCAAGTTCCCTGGAGTTGGTGCTATGGGAGGTTGTGAGTTGCCAGCTGTGGATACTAAGAACCAATCCTAGGTTCTCTACACGAGCAGTACACTTTCACAGCTGCTAAGCCATCTCTCCAGCTCTGCATGATTCTTTTATGCCTATTGTTTTCAGATCCTTTCATACAACATGACAGTTAAGACATAGAATTACATTTAAGGCACATCACGTAGCACTTACCACATACTGAGACTTTTAATAGTCCCCATCATTACTAATGTGTCTTCTCTTTCTCAGGTGAGGTTGTAGGATTGTTGGGACACAATGGAGCTGGTAAAAGCACATCCATTAAGATGATAACTGGAGAAACAAAACCAAGCGCTGGACAGGTAGGTAGATGAGAGATAGAATTTTATCCAACAGTACCCAGATGACAACTTGAAAATGTTGTTATTCAAAGTTTTAAAATATATTGAATTATAAACAAAATATTACTTTAAAGGACAGATACTAGTCCTTCAATGGGAATTTTTTGATAATTTTATATATGTATGTAATTAATTTTTATTATATTCTGTACCCCTTAGCCTTTCCTATCCCCCTCCCTCTCACACTGAAACCCTTTTCATTCTCCAAATTTTCCCCTCCCTCTTTATGATTTTTTTTTGTGACCTGTTAAATTTCATTAGGGTTGCTAGCATCAGTGTGGGGTAGGGGTTATTTACTGGAACATGAGAAACTTACCACTATACCACTGCTGAAACTACACCACTGATGAAAGTGATACTACCCCCCCCACAGCTGCTATTAACTGCCAATAGTCTCTTAAGGAGGGGTGGGCCTCCTGAGCTTCCCCTCCATCCTTGGTGAAATATTGACAGGACCAGTTGTATCGAGGTCTTGTGTAGGTAATTACAGCTGCCATGAGTTCATGAGTGCAAAGCCATACCATCCATATCCAGGAGCTCACAGCACTCTACCCCATCCTACGACTCATATTTCTTCTTCTTCTTCTTCTTCTTCTTCTTCTTCTTCTCCTCCTCCTCCTCCTCCTCCTCTCCTCTTCTTCCTCCTCCTTCTTCTTCTCCTTCAACTCCTCCTCCTCCTCCTCTTCCTGCTTCTCCTCCTCTTCCTCCTCTTCCTCCTCATCCTCTTCCTCCCTCCTTTTCCTCTTCTTCCTCCTCCTCCTCCTCTTCCTGCTTCTCCTCCTCTTCCTCCTCTTCCTCCTCATCCTCTTCCTCCCTCCTTCTCCTCTTCTTCCTCCTCTTCTTCCTCCTTCTCTTCCTCCTCCTCTTCCTCCTCCACCTGTTTCTCCTCCTCTTCTTCCTTTTCCTCCTCCTGCTTCTCCTCCTCCTTCTTCTGTGTTCCCTGATCCTTGGAGGGGGTGACATAGATGTTAAGAATCACTTAGTGTCAGCACCAGTTATGAATCTCATCCCACTGAAAAAAAGAACCTTCTTTGACCAAAGCTGAGAGCAGCACTCATCTCTGACTTATAAACATAAATGCTTAGAAGGCATCTGGGAATGCTTGTAAACTATCTTTTTTCCCATGAGTGTATTAAGAAGGAATGCTATTCATCCTCAGAATAATAATCATTATGAAAATCTTGACAGATCCTGTTTATTGGACTACATAACCCGTTAGTTGTAACTTTAAATGAACATTGTCATTTCAGCATGCTGCTGCTTAATCTTGAATAGAAATGTTTAAAACAAAATCTCTTTACTCATCTTTCTTGAAGTGCTATTACCAATTTATAAACCTTAAAATTTATACAATCGTATAATCCTTTCCAGTATAAATTTAATAAGGTGCTTCTAAGATTAGCAGAGAGAAGGGAAGCATGGGTGTAAAGCTGAATTGTTTGCCAATTAGCCACTCGAATCAGAAGCAATATTGTCAGGCAGACAAAGCCCAGAGTTAGCAGAGAACAGTGATCCCTCAAGCTACAGCTCTTCTTCATTGCCACCCAGGCTGCATTTCAGTGAAGTTCTGTTTTATTCATAACAGGAAGAAAGATGGCTGTTCATTGGTGCATCGTAAAGAAGCTGTAAATTATAAAGTCGACTATTTGAGTGCTATGAAATAGGCTTAATAAGACTAGCTAGTGTTGTGGTTTTCAACACTCTGTTCTCCAAGATTAACTCCTTCAATGACTTGTCTACTCTGTGACTGGCAAGTCATCTCTGGCTTGTCTCACGGGTGGCTGCAAGAGCTGCTTTCTATGTCCTTTCTGAACTTCTGTCCATGTGCCTTCTTAACCCTGCTCTGTGTCACTTATTCTGTCCTTAAGTTTAGCCAAGAATACATCAAAATTCTTCCCTCTATAGTACTGTGTTCTTCTTCTTTGATCTATCTGTTCCAAATTCTTTCTCCCATGGCAATTTAGCAAGCAGACAGATTCTTCAATTGCCCAACCTTAAGACTTTCCCTGTTAGTCTCCAGCACAGACCCCTGGATACTTCTGTCAAAACTCTGATCAAAAGATTGTGTTTTCACAATATTTTATTTGCTGACCATATTACAGAGTGGAAGAATCGTATGGGCATGTGCACTGGTTAGCTCACCCTTATCGATAAAAGGAAGGATCTGGGGCATAGAAGGAATGCAGAAATAAAGTTGTTATGTTGGACAATTACATTACATTTACTATAATGTAAAACTATTTTAAGACCTCAGCTTTAATGTCAAGATGCAGTTAGTCTGGGATAGTCCATTTTCCTTTTATGCTTTAGAACATAATTAGCTTAGGAGACAGAGAGGCACATCCCCGAAGCTTGCTGGCCAACCTGCCTTGCCTACTTGATGAGTTCCAGGCCAATTAGAGATCCTGTCTCAAAAAAAACACCCAAAAAACCAACAACAACAAAAGCATGTCTGAGGGGACGGCTCAATCAGTAAGAGTGTAGTGTACAAATATGAGGATCTAGCTTCAGATCCACAGTACTTACATAAGGAGTAGAACATGGCAACAAGCATCAGTCATCCTGGCACTGGGAAGGAGGAGACAGTTGGGTCCTTGAGCTCACTGCCCATCCAGCCTAGCTGAATCAATGAATTCAGTTTCAGTGAGAGACCAGGTCTCAAAAAGCAAGGAGGAGAGCCACTGAGGAAGACACCTAACCTCAACTGGCTTCCACATGTACACACACCTACCCACATGAAAACACACATACACTACACGTAAACACATACAACGCACGCACAAGCCAAGAAAATGTGGACAGTGACTGAGGAAGCAGGCTCCCCAGATCACACTTCAGCCGCGTTTCTTACTTTAGAAGGAGACATCACACCATCTTCCGTAAGAGACTATAATGTGCGTTTGCACCAACCGCGCACAAAAGTTCCATTGAGTCCACCTCCTCATCACTTAGCTTTCCTCTTTTCGATAGTATAGCCCTTCTAACGGATGTGAGATGATACCTCGCTGTGGTTTCTTATGTGTACAGGTTCACATGTGTGCGTGTATGAACAGGCATGTGTTGGATGTCTTCCTCAACCACTCCCCATCTTTAATTCTGAGACTGTGAACCTGGGCTTACTGATTTGCAGAGAGTGCAAAGTCCTTTCGGGGTTACAGGCTGCCCTGCTTCACCTGAAATGTGATGTCTGGGGGTTGGATTTGCATCTTCCTGCTTATTCAGCAAGGGCTTTCCCAATGGAGTCACTCCCCAAGCTCCTCATCCTGATTCTCATTTGCATTTTTCTGTAAGTCATTCTTTCATAGTATATAACGGGCCATTTTTGCACACGTTTGGGTTCCTGCAGTCATGCTCAGAGTGAATTCTCCTTTGTGAGATTGTCACTGAACACTGTCACAGACGTACTTCAGGGAACAGCACAGAGGGCGAGAGCTCTGATGGTGACCTTTAATTCATAGGTGCTACTGAAAGGAAGCAACAGTGGGGACACCCTGGGGTTCCTAGGGTACTGTCCTCAGGAAAACGCTCTGTGGCTCAACCTGACAGTGAGGGAACACCTGGAGATATTTGCTGCAGTGAAGGGGTTGAGCAAAGGAGATGCTGCAGCCGCCATTTCTCGGTATGCAGGGCTCTACACCTGTTATCTGCTACACCCGGGTGAAGGGAGAAGGCTGGGGGTGGCCATTTTCACAGGGAATTTGGGGTAGGAGGGAACTTCCAAAGTATTCTTCACTTTCATTTTAAGCATGGAGGGAAAGTGGTTAGTATTCAACTGTAACTGATTTGAGTCTATTTAACATTTAAATATAAACTAAATTGTAGAAGTATCTGAACACTATACTAACAGTTTTACAAGAGGTGATGGCATCTCTCTCAGCCTGACTCTGTTGAATGCTTCAGTGCATTTCTTGAACTATCTGGGCTCCACTCCCCTCCATCTTGCCCGGGCTCACCTCCCCATCCCCCCACCGCCTCTCTCCACTGTGGAGTGCACTGTGATGCTCAGCTGTGTCTCTTCAGGTTGGCAGATGCACTCAAGCTGCAGGAGCAGCTGAAGGCTCCCGTGAGGACACTGTCAGAGGGAGTGAAGAGAAAGGTAGGGCAGGGCTTAGGAGGCGTGGCTCCAAGCATCTGCCAGGGTGGCACACTTCAGGCTGGTGCCAGATGGGCTGTCCCTCTTGTTGCAGCTGTGCTTCATGCTGAGCATGCTGGGAAACCCATCTGTGGTGCTTCTGGATGAGCCATCCACCGGGATGGACCCCGAGGGGCAGCAGCAGTTGTGGTGAGGAGCTGCGGCCAACCAAAGCTTCTGGTGGGGAGTTTGTGAATTTTATCAGTGAGAACCCAGTTCTCATTGAAGGGAAAATAAGCCTCACAGAATTTAATCTTTGCTCAGAGTTGCTCTGCTTGTTCGGGCTTGTGGCTACTAAAGGGTTCGCGTCAGTACAATCGGTGACTCTAACCCTGGCTGGGAGATCTGGGTTGTCATAGCTCATGAGGTCTGGATCTCTAGCTGCTGTCATTATGCTCCGTGAACTCTCCGCCTGCTCCTCAACAGAGAGGGTCAGTCCCCAGGGCACCCAGCTCTTGTTTATCTCTGTCTGCCATTTCTGTCTCATCAACAGTCCCTTTCTACCCATAACGTTTCCCCCAAGCATCCTCCTAGGTGTTTATCTCGGGACAGTCCTCAGATAGAGCAGCAGCCTTTCTGCGACCTGACGGTCCTCTTTCTCCCAGACGCTCTCTTCCATATCTTCATTGATTGCTTTTCACCTCCGCCGTGTGCAATTTCCTCTCTACTGTTGCTGGAAGGGTCAGAGGACTTCCACTCACCACAGTTCTTCTCTTGACAACATAGGCAGGCCATCCAGGCCACCTTTGCAAACACAGAGAGGGGCGCCCTCCTGACCACACACTACATGGCAGAGGCCGAGTCTGTGTGTGACCGTGTGGCCATCATGGTGTCTGGAAGGCTGAGGTGGGTGCTTGTTTTCATCCCATAGGTATCCACAAAACAAACCAACACTCCTGAAAAAGAGTGGGAGGTGCCGCTTCCCTCCATATGAGGGATGGGACTTTGGTTTGCTGTGTAGAGAGAGTGGCTTAGAGGTTCCCTTTGCACACTTGTTCCTTTGTGATCCCTGCTTCTGCTCTAGATGCATTGGATCCATCCAACACCTGAAGAGCAAATTCGGCAAAGACTACCTGCTGGAGATGAAAGTGAGGACCCCCTCTCAGGTGGAGCCCCTCAACGCGGAGATCATGAGGTTTTTCCCTCAGGCTGCTCGGCAAGAAAGGTAGACACCATTTCTGGTGTGTGTATGTGTATGTGTGTGTGTGTATATGTGTGCATATGCATGTGCATATGTGTGTATGTGTGTGTGTTTATGTATGTGTATACGTGTGTGTGTCTGTATATGTATATATGTGTATGTGTGTATGTATATGTATACGTGTGCGTATATATGTGTATGTGTGTGTATGTATATGCATATATGTATGTGTATACATGTGTGTATATGTGTATGTGTGTGTATATATACGTATATATGTGTGTATATATATGTGTATATGTACGTATGTGTGTATATGTATGTGTGTATGTACATGTGTGTATGTGTGTGTGTTTATGTGTATGTATGTGTGAGTGTGTGTTTATGTGTGTGTATGTATGTGTGATGTGTGTGTATGTGTGTTTTGTGTGTGTGTGTGTGTGTGTGTGTGTAGATCAGAAATCAATGTCCCTTGCCTTCTGTTATCTCCTTCTATTTTATCTTTTGAGACAATATCTTCTTTCACTGAGCCTGAGTTTTCCATCCAGCTCTAGGGATCCACCTGTCTCTCTGCTATGCCCCAAACAGTGCTGAGGTTACAGACACACTACCCACATCAGGCTTTTCTGTGGGGCTTTCATGGCAGGCGCTTTCCTGACTGAGCCGGCTCCCAGTCCACACTTCTGGTTTCTGCTCCGGCACAGTGTACCCATTTCCTCTAGGATTTGTCTGTCTCGATGGACACTGTGGGTCATGTTTACACCGTAAGAAAACCTCAGAGAGATCACTGAGCTGCGGGTACAATTAGAAGTGAACTAGAAAATACAGGGCTGGTTTTGAATCTGAGGCTGCACGTGTGTGGCCCTACTATGTGCCAGGTTCTGTCCTGGTCTTGTTTTATCCAATTTTCATCCTGATCTTTTAAAGTAGGTACCATTTTAAGCAGATCAACGTTCACGTGAAAGAGTTGAAGGTGCTACTTTCTTACTTAAGAGTGACAGGACTCGGGTTTGGAGTGCAGTGAGAGTCCTTTGAAATCAAGTCAACTTGCTCTGATGATGAGTTGGTAGCTGAATAGGTTCCTGAGCAGCAATTGTTGACACTGGGCCCTTCTGAAGAAAACTCGGCCTCATTTCCTGAGGACTTTCACTTTGCTTTGGAAATCCCTTTTGCATGAGAATAGCATTGAGAGCTGAGGGGGGAGGCCCCTTCTGTACTGAGCAGGCATGGATTCCTACCCAGTTTGGAACGCTAGGGAGCTGTCAGGCCGTATAAGAAGCCTGAGTTCCCAGTTGGGGCTAGGTGAGAAAGACCAAGTCTCAAAATGTTCCTTAGACTGGCCCTACACTGAACCAATTCTCATCCTCCTTTCTCTACCTTCCTTCCTGTCAACTGTCCTGCCTCAAGTGGCTCACTCGAGAGATTCAATTATGCGGAACAATTTTATTTATGAAGAGAAACATAATGGGTGCCATAGATGTTGACCTACGTGCTTAGGACCAACCTAGCCCTTCTTTCTTCCCAGGTACTCTTCTCTGATGGTCTATAAACTGCCCAGAGACGATGTGCAACCTTTATCCCAAACCTTCTTCAAATTAGAGACAGGTAAGAGATTAGTTAGAGATGAGACTCTGAGAGCAAATAATTCCAGAACTTAAAAGAGACCACAGTGGTGAGAATTGAATCAGAACATGGTGTGCTAAGTGTGAACATTCAACGTTCACTTTGAACCATAGAAGCAGAAAACTAAGGAGGTATGGTGCTTTTGTGTGGGTACGTGCATGACAGTGGTTTTGTTGTTTTTTTACTTTTGGTTAATATTTTAATTGTTTTTTTCACTTTACACATAGGAAAGTACAAAAATTAGACAAAACTCACTAGACTTTGAAGGTTGCACTATTTTAGATCTAAATTCTAATTTGCTTTACATATTATATTAAAAGTATATAATTTTAAAGTAGATTTTATTTTATTGGCCCATTGGCTTTACTTTGTTTATTCCTGTATAAGCGTGAGTAATCTGGTATCTGTTTGTGGACTTCGGCGTAGATTGGAACACACCGCGTTCATCTCTCCAGCAGAGCTTTGTATTATCCACCTTTTGTCTGCTTGCATGATTTATTCCAGGAGCTCTTTGCTTTTACTGCTCACTGGTGTCTTCGTTTGCCTGTCACCTGCCCTACTAAGGAAGAGATAGCCATCTTATGTCTCATAGATATCTTCTAGTTTCTGCTGGCTACATGTAAAGCTATTCTTTTCCTTGTCTAAATTCAGCACCTAAACTTTCTAGGTCATGTGATGCTTCACAATACTTCTAAGATTAACATTACTATCATGATTCTTCTGGGATTTTTTTGGTGGCATCATTCCACTAAAAACCTGTATACCATTTATGACTTGAACTGTCCTTCTGTCTAATTTGGTTAATGAAAGAGTTTTCAATGGTGTGGCGGCTAGTTAGATAACCTTTGAGGTTATCTCTGTGTTTTACTTTTCTCTTTTCCAAAGTCTCTTCCCTGCCTGACCTGCTTCTTCTGTGCCAAGTCTACTGAATCAGTACCACTGATTCACATTCAGGGAAAAAAAGTCTTGTAGACATCACTGTGTCCAGATGCAGACCTTACGATACTGCATAACCTGTGAATGGACTGCTGGCTTTGCCCCTCCAAATCCAAGCAAACACTGTGTATATCTCAGTTGTGTAATGTGCTCAGAAAAGGAATGTTTGTCACTTCATTAAATGGTTCCCTGCTATGTGTGCCCTGTGATGATTTAGTAAACATACAAGACTTAACATACAAGAGTCCTGACATATGATCATCCTTATACAGTGAAACAGAGCTTTGACCTGGAGGAGTACAGCCTCTCACAGTCCACCCTGGAGCAGGTAGGTCGATTTCAGTGACTTCGTTCACGAAGATTAAATGCATGGTCTTTGGATTCAGAGTTATAGGAAGCAATGTGACATCTCTCTCTCCCTCCCCTTTCTCTCTCTTTCTCTCTCTCTCCCCTGTCCCAGGTTTTCCTGGAGCTCTCCAAGGAGCAGGAACTGGATGATTTTGAAGAGGAACTTGATCCCTCAGTGAAGTAGAAGCTCCTCCCACAGGAAGAATCTTAACACTCTTGAAATTTTTGGCCGTGGATGTTTTTTTTCCTCTAGTAACTTAAAGTATTTTTGTCATTAATGCTACATGAGTGTGAAGCTCCTATGAGTGGGATTAGTGATCATAAAAAGAGCCATTGAGCGAGCTCATTCTCTATAAACTTTCTTTATATTATCATAATTTTAATACACAGTATGTACTAATGGTTTTACTGTGACATATCAGTATGTGTGTATATTGTACATGAAGGGCACCCATCTTCCTTCCTGTCCTTTCTTACCATCCTTCCCTCAGTCCCCTTCATAGTCCTTTATGTCCCTCTTCTATTTCAAATATCCTTTTTGTGTATTTCTACATATGAGAGAAAGCATGCACTTCTTAACTTTGTGTCTGGCTTATTTTGTTCAGCCTGGTGCCCTCCAGTTCTATGTCTTCTCTTCAGATGTCAGGATTTCCTTCCTCATTACAGGCTAAGAATACTCCATTGTGTATAGATATTAAGTTTCTTTATACCTTCATCTATTGATATGTCCTTAAACTGATTACATTTCTTATATGCTGTGAACAGTACCACAATAAACATAAATATGCGTGCAATTCTTTTTAATGTTGAGTCACTTATTTTAGGCATACACACAAGACTGGAATAAGTGGAACCTATCTATGATAGTAATACTTTTGGTTTTGGGAGCATTTCTATACTGCTTTTCCAAGTGGCTATATTATAAGCATACATTTCCACCAGTACTTTATAACCATTGCTTTCTCTCTACATTTCCGTCAACAACTTAAAAAATGTAACAACAGCTATTCCAACTAGAATGAAATAGATTCTCATTATAGCTTTGATTTTTATGTCCCATAAGACAAGAATTGATTTTTTTATATGTTTATTAGCCACTGGTATTTCTTCTTTTGAGAAATGGCTATGCAGATTCTTTGCTTATTTGATTGGACTATGTATAGGTTAGGCTAATTTTTTAGTCCTTTGTATATCAAGGATATTAATCTTATAGCAGATGAAGAGCTGGCAAATATCTTCTCCCACTCTGAATTGTCTCTTTGCTTCGATGACTGACTACTTTGTACTGATTAGTTTTTGTCAACTTTGTTGTAAAAAGAAAATCCTCATCCAAAGGAATTTTCCCAGCTGCAGTTTTCCTGCCAAGAGGAGCAGCGGCTTGGGGGATCAGGTGGGGATCTCAGTGTGGAGGCCAAGGTTCTTACTGCATTCTCATCCTGCCTTTGTGGAGCCCCGTGAGTTGATGAGTGTACAAACTCAGGAGAAACACATGTCATCTGGTGGTTGTGGGGTGACTTTTAAGGGCTTACAGTCGGGGGTGTGGTCATTGACCCCAGAGAATGCCCATTGGTTAAGACAAGGGTACTGGGAGTAGCCTCATCTGCATGTGGAATTCAAGTCTCCCTATGCTTCCAGCTAAGGGGCAGACAAAGCATCAACCACATTTCTTTGCTTCTGGGAAGCTGCCAGGCTAAGGCAAGGAGCAGCCAAACACCTTCCCTTGTCATCTCTAGGGACGATACAGGGTTCGAAGCCAGCTTCGACTTGCTCTTAGCTCTAGGACAGTCCGACAAACTTGACACAAACCTAGACACATCTGGGAAGAAGGAATCTTAATTGAGGAAATGTTTCCATAAGATTATGGATTCTATGTAAGTAGAGTGGAGTGCGTCTATTAAGTCTGTATGGCAATCTCCTTAATGATTAAGGTGGGCAGGCCCAGCTATCTGGAGACAGTGTCACCTCTGGGAAGGAGGCCCTGGGTGGCAGAAGAAAAAGAGCTAAGTAGGACATGAGGATAGCAAGCTAGTGAACAGCATTCCTCTGTGGCCTCTGCTTTAGTTCCTGCTCTTCCCTCAGTGATGGATATTTGACTTGAGAGTTATGAGATGAAAGTAACCCTTTCCTGCCTAAATTGCTTTTGGTCACGGTTTTTACCACAGCTGCAGAAACTGGTGCCAGGTTCATGGGATATTGCTATGACAGAATAGATCATGTTGTTTTTAGGGAGGATTGTGGAAGGAGTTTAGAACTTTGAGCTAGAAAAATCCATTGAGTGTTCAGAGCTTAATAAGCTACTACAAGAACATGGAAGATAATGTTAAGGGCAGTTCAAATGATGGAAGTTTGCCTTGTGAAGTTTCAGAGAAAAGTCTGAGAGTTCTTTAAAGACTATCAGGACCGCTCAGTACCTTGAATTAAGAACCTGTAGCTCTGGTCAGCTGCAGTAAGAGGAGACCAGCATCACTAAGGCAAAATCCTCTGAGAACTGTTTCCTCAGGATCAGCCTGCTGCTTGCCACTGAACTTGGCAATGTATAGGACTTTCCTCAGCTGTACCGGCTTGACGGATCAGAGAGAGCAGCTGAGGCCTGGCACTGGGAGAGGTCAGGGAAGGCCATTGGTGAGGGTGAAGCCTCAGTTTCAGTAGAAATCCCAGAATTGAAGGGGTCACGGAGAGAAGTAGAAGCTTGGTATCATGTGGCAGAACACAGCCCAGAGGTGACGCAACATGGAATTAGGGAACGTTATAGTTAACTATAACATTTTATGATAGGACTCATCAGTTCTGAAGCCGTGATCTCCAGGGGAAAGCTGTTTAAATAATCCTTTTACCTATTTACATGTTGTGTAATGCGTGCTGGATTTATAAAGTGGAAGCTTCAATCATTAATTTCAGAGTTCTTATTGATAGAAGGTAAAACCATAAACATTTCTGTATAAACTGTTTTATGTCCACATCACAAATTTGACAGGTTGTATTTTATTCTTATACAGGAAAATAATTTATTTTTAATGTGTTTTTAAATGTAGATTATTAGGAATATATGGTTATATTTCAATTACTTGAGAATTTTCCAATGTGTTACCTTATTAATTTCAGTTTAATTCCTCTTTTGATCAAAGTATACTTTTAAATATTTTAATTTGTTGATGCTTGTTTTATGGTTTATTATAGTTCTGCTGTGAAGTACACTCTTGTGATGATTAGTTATAATTGTTAGCCTAAATCCCCTGAAAAGAGTGAATCACCAATAAAGGATTGTAGATCAGATTAGCCTCTAGACGTATCATGGGGGATGGTCTTACTAATGTTAATTGACGTGGGAAGACTCAGCCCACTGTGAGAGGCACTATTCCTTTCGCAGGATCCTAGACTGAATAAATATAACTAGCTGTTCTACATTTCTGCTGACTTGGCTTCCCTACTGAGATGGGCGTGACTTGGAATGGTGACCTAAAATAAATCCTTTCTTCCCTAAATTGCTTTTGGTCAGGCATTCTATCACAGCAACAGAAATGAAGATGAGTTAATTCCATTACATTCATAAAAGAATTCTCGTTTATTTGGAGGATACTGTATCCTTAGTGTGTTTAATAGAAGGCCACATAGTACAAATATGTAGATGTATTGTTCAAATCGCCAATCCTTTTCTGGGTGCTTTTATCCACTGTCTGCATCAATTTCAGGGAAGTAAAACATTTTAATAACAGATTTATTTATTGCTCCTTTAAGTTATTTTACTTTATTTCATTCATGAACTGTCAATCTATAGGGTCAAGCCTAAGCATAGCTGTGCTTTTAATGTCTTTAAAAGAATTAACTCTTATACAATTAAAAATATTGTCTCTGCCAGTAGCTCTGGTCCGGAAATTCATATAGGCTCTCAAGTCCTCTGTGATGACTATTTATCTGATACATCTTTCCTTAGTTTTTTTTAGCTTTCATCTTTAAATCTTTAAATTCAAAGTAGGGATAATTTTTCATTACATTTACTTATCTTTCTGCTGCTGCTGACAGCACATGTTTATACTACGCCTCCCTAAAATCAAAATCAATGAATCTCCTTATGATTCGAGTACTTGAATTTCTTTCAGCTAGCGTAATTATTGAAGTGGTTGAATAGTATATTTTCTCTTCCCATGTCCTTACTCTTCCTTTTTTTTTCTCTCTCTGTATTCATATCTTCTTTCTGAATAATTGCTTGTTCTGATATTTCATTTCATGCATGCCATGCATTTTAACTACATTGTTTTATTTCTATATTTATTTTGTCTATGATTAACATTATGTGATCGGCGTTTACTACATGTCAAATTCTCCAGATATGTCTGTCTTTCCAAAAACTTTTTCATTTTGTCTTCAATTTGGTATTTATTGTTGCTTGGTGAAAAGCCAAAGTTGACTAAATTCTTCATATATTCTGCAGAGCTTACTCCATCACCTTTTGCTTGCATGGTTTCTGATAAGAGTGTCTTTATTTTTATATAAGAAACAGAAAAACAAAAGAAGTAATACAAAATCGGGTACGGTGCTTGATATACAAGCTTGATGACATTACGTTTGATGCTCAGAACCAACATGGAAAAGCCAGGTATGCTAGTGCAAGCTTGTAATCGCAGTGTATGAAAGAAACAGGCAGATCTCTGGGACTTGTTGGTCATCCAATTTAGCCTGCTTGTGAAATTCCAGGCTACTGAGAGGTCCTGACATAAGAAACAAAGTTCCTGATTGACCCTCTGACCTACACACACATACACACACACACACACACACACTCACACACACACACTCACACTCATAACCCTGACAGAGAAATCAGTGATCTAAGTCAATCTGCTACACCTGTCCAAAGTCACAGGCACATAGTCAACTTCTATTTGAAGTTCATGGGTCTGTTGAACATTTGCAAAAGGGCATGGGGTGCAAAGCCAAGTTACTCAATCCCCTGTAAATCATTTATACAGAGGAAAACAAATAAAGAAAATGACGTACACTGCTATCAGTAAATATAATTTCAAAAACTTGAATTGATGCAAGGATTATTAAAGTTGGGGAGAAGCCACCTGATCAGATGAGGTTGTTCCCTGAACTGATCCAAAGACTTTCCTGAGAGACATTACCAGAAAAATTATCATTGAAAGCTATCATATATTGAAAAGGTATCTTGTTTCAGTAGACTGTCTACACAGCTCTTTGCTGAAGGATAGGAAATTCATTTCTGCCTGAATTGTGATATAGCATATTTAGGATTAATGTTGACCATAGAGATCTTATTGTCATTTAATTACTTTGCAAGAAACTTATATGAACATATGAAAAACACTGGCTTATATCTCTTGGAGACCTGCTCTTTTCTGAAGAGAAATAGATGGGGAGTACATCTAGGGGAGAAGGGAGGTGGGCGGGGATCTGGGAAGAGTGAAGAAGGGGAGATTGTGGTTGGGTTGAATTGTATGTCAGAAGGCTCTTTTCAATAAAACAGAGGGAGAAAAGAAAAAAGTTGTAAATACAGCATAATAATTGGTTGGGAATTAGTGGAACCTACTCCATTAATGAGAACTATGCTCAATATTTTTAGTTGTCTGGGTTATTGATTTACCATCCACCTGATATACCAGTTAATAGCAACTCATAGCCACTGTGGCCAAGAGAATTGCCATTTTCATGTGGATTTCATCTAGATTGTCTCTTGAGTATATTCCAAGCTTTTATTGCCACTTGCTTGGAATCTGGGGTGCCATCTCTTTCTCTGAGAATTCCATTTCTCCAGCAAAAATCAGACGGTACTCTTTGGCTGATGGAGTAGAAGTAAAGAAATGATGGAGTGGAAATGTTTTTAAAAGGCCCTCTTCATAAGCAAGGTATAGAATTAGGTAAAAATATACATGTCACTCAAGGCAATTTTAATGCTGTTCGATTTAATACCCTGTTGAAGTGGTGCCACTTGCTCAATCATTTTGTGTTTCTACATTGTCTTCAAATTTTCTTGGAAAGTGTCTAGAGGTGTTTATCTAGGTTGTGTACTGCAAGGTTGGCAGATTCAATGACCTGTTTGATTGTCAACACTGATGGGAGATAAAGTCTTATCTTGCCTCTAAATGTGTGTTGCTTGATACTAACCCATCTCCCGACATCTTCACGAGTCACCACACCTTACATCGCCTCTTCTCGATTAAGCTAATGTTCTGGGTCCTCACAGTCCAGCCTCACTTGTACTTACTTCTGTATCCCTCCTTGGCACAGGTCGGTTGGTCCTATAGCTTCTTTGTTTTGTAGCTACTTTTACCTGTGATCAGGTCTAGAATGTCCCTGGCCATTTTACACTGCAACTCAAACCTAGTTATAGACCACTGGCCAAAGCAGGAAGTGGAGACAGATCCTGAGGGTGTTGCCTAATAGGAGACAAACTTCTTTGCTTTTAATTGTGGGAAAATGCTAAAATTAATAGGGTGTATAAAATGAGTAGCGTATGTAAAATGACTAGAGGTTGCCACTTCTGAAGACTCAGAGTGGTCATAGGACTTGAAGAGTGGGCATATTTACATGATTCTACCCACAAAGTTCACATCCCACGTGTCATGGTCCTAGGTTTTCCCAACTAGGACCATCATAACATGGCACACCTGTAGTTAACTATCTTATAGGTTAATGTCATTGAATGACACTAATAGTCTTAGCATTGGCTAATGGTGGCAGTCAACTGTCTTACAAGTTCATGCCTCCAACTATCATGTTGTGGCTTTCTATTCTAGTACGGGACATGGGATTTCTGTAACAGAGCAAGGTATACCTGAGGCTTTTACTCTTGGTGACCTGTTGCCTATTTCTGAGCTTCTGCTACAGCCAGGCCATACTCACTTCATACTTATACCAAGTCTTTCCTCTTAAGTTTCAAGAGTTTGATACTTTTTGTACCGGTAGTGCATTCTTTTTGCTCTCTCCGGTACTGCAGGGCTCTATAATTAGCCCACCACCATCTTTTGTAGGGCCTATAGGTCCCTGTCATGACAAGTTTCTCAGCCCCAGTTTCAAAATCCCATCTCAGTACCGGCTTTACCTAGCCATTTCTTTTTGTTTCCTTCTATTGTTTTAGACAGCTTCTCCCTGTGTAGGTGAGGCTGGCCTGGAACTCACAATCCCCTTGCTTTTGTCTCAGAAATGTTGGGATTACAGGCCTGCAGCCAGCATCTTGAACCATTTCTGATACTAAATGTTGGATTCTATGGCACAAGAC
The DNA here is from genome assembly GCA_026225945.1 of Cricetomys ansorgei. NCBI lineage: Eukaryota > Metazoa > Chordata > Mammalia > Rodentia > Nesomyidae > Cricetomys > Cricetomys ansorgei. The sequence continues at coordinate 4,761,354 of JAMJFZ010001881.1, forward strand.
ACAAAACTGAAATTTTGAGTACAAGGTAATTATCAGTTATCAGCATCTGTAAAAGGAAATATGAGGAAGGTGGACGGGCAAGAAACAGAGGTGATTGTCAAAGGCATGGAATAAGTTCTACTTGAGAGAAACCCTATGAATGCAGTCGAGGTGGTAAAGCCTTTGAATATCACGGTAATCTTCAAAGACATGAAACAAGTCATACTGGAAAGAAACCCTTTAAATGCAATCAGTGTCATAAGGCCTTTGCATATCAGAGTAGTCTTCCAAATCATGAAAGCTATCACACTGGAGAGAAACCCTATGAATGGAATCCATGCGACAAAGCATTAGCTTTTACTATAATCTAAATCATGAGAGACATCATGTAGGAGAGAAATACAATGACTGTAAACTATGCTGTAAAGCTTTACAAGTCACAGTCATCTTCAAGGACATAAAATAACTCATACTGGAGAGAAAACTTATAAACTGTAAACAATGTGATAAAGCCATTGCATGTAAAACATACCTTCAATTACATGAAAGAATTCACACAGGACTAAAACCCTTAGTGTGTAAGCAATGGGGTAAAGGCTTTAGACTGCAAAGTAGTCTTTGAGTACATGAAATAACTCATACCAGAGGGAATCTGTGACTAGGAAGGATGTAGTTATACTTTTAGCCAACGTACTACCCATCAGCTACACATATTATTTATTCTGGAGGAAAAAAACTGACACGTGTAAGCAATCAGTTCAAACCTTTAGATGCTCCACTTTGTTTGCACCAAACAAACTCCTATGGAGCCACGCCCTGTGATTTTAAACAATAAGGTAGACTTTTTAGTTGGCAAACTTCTTTTCAATTACATGGAAAAAAAAAAAAACCCACATACAGCGGGAAAACGTTATGGGTGTGTATTAATTCTTTCTATGTTACTGTGTTAAAACCTCAGGTCTAAGGCAATGCATGGAAGTCTTTATTTTGGCTTATGGTTCCAGGGGTATGAGAGTTCATCATGATGCATGGTGGCAAGTGTCAGGCATGGCAGCTGGAGCAGGAAGCTGAGAACTCACACCCTCAACTGGAAGCATGAAGCAGAGAGTGGGAACTGGGAGTGGCATGGGGCTTCAAACTCTCAAACCCCACCCCCAGTGACATATTTCCTCTAGCAATGCAGCATCTCCTGAATCTTTCTAAACAATACCACCAACTAGGGACTGTTGTGGAACTGCCTCCTAACCCACCCTCTGGACCGCCCTGGACCCGCACCCAGTCACCTAGATATCTTGCATTATCAGCAAAGGACCATTACATATACCAACCTATCCACCCACATATAATACTGTCTTCCTTTCTTTTTCCTCTTTTTCCTTCTGTCCCTGTCTTTCTTCTCTTTTTCCCTCTCCCCACCCATAGTCTCTCGCTCTCCATTTCTCCCCCCTCTCTTTCTCTCTCTTCCCCTCTTTCCTCTTTCTCCCCAACCCTACTCTGGGCTACACCTCCAGTAAACCTTTTCCCATAGAATTCTGTTGTGTGGTGCATGACCATTCCGCAAAAAAAAAAAAAAAAAAAAAAAATCAATCATAACAGGAACTATGTGTTCAAATGCCTGAAAGAATGGAAGACGTTTCTCATTCAAACGACCACAGACTTAACAGAATGGCAATGCCATTATACGTTACTGTCATTTAGGAGGACACAAACGAAATACTGGAGATAAACTCTACCAATGTAAATGATGTGTAAGCAAAGTCTTTAGCCAATGTGTCTGCCTTCAATTACATAAACGAGTTCATGATGAGGAAAAATTCTGTAAGTCTTTAGATGCTACCACATCTGGGTTACAGGAATGAACTCTTACAGGAGAAAAACAGTTATGAGTGGAAATTATGTTTGTTTAAAGTTTTGTTATGTTTTTAATTATGATGTCAATGTGTCTGCCTATGAGTGTGAGTATGTACATGTGGGTACCGGATCCCAAAGAGGCCAGAGAGGTAGGATCTTCCCAGAGCAGTAATTAAAGGAAGGTGTCAACTATGGGACCTGGACCCTGGAAATGAACTTGTCTTAGCTGCTGAGCCATCTGTCTAGCCCCATGAATAATATTTTAAAGCCTTTATGTATCACTTTGATGTCATACAAGAGAAAAACCCCATTCATTTAATCAACTTGGAAAGAACTTTAGACATCATGATTGTCTTCAGTTTCAAGAAAAACTCTCGCTTCATCTCTCTTTTTCATCATAGCTTCAAAACAAACATGTGATTTACCATGATCACTGAAGTCTTATAGTGCATATAACTCCACTGTTGTTTGTATCTTGAAAATTTTGGAGTAGTCGTGAAAGTGTGCATTATGGCAGTGAATACCTTTATTGAGGTTTATTCGGAGGTTCTTATATTCCTTCTGTGGCTTGTGCCCCCCTTCCATTGTGCTGTTACTTGGTGATAGGTATTTTTCTACTGCAATATAAGGATGGGGTGCCCATCATCTAAGTGGTCCATCGTTTATGTGAATATCAGACAGTGCGTGGTCACACTATTCAAGCAATAGTGTCTTTGAAAAGGTGGTGAGTTGCTATTGGTTTTGGTTTTTATATTTTTGCAAATCTCCTTGAGATGGTACTGTTCGTATTCTAACTGGCTTGGATGTCAGTAATTAGTCAGGGCCACATTGGGACTTAGGATCTTAGTATATCCACCTACTTAGCATGTGGATAAAGGATGTACCTCCAGAGCTTTGTGTTTGTTCAACAGGTTTTAATAATTTAAATGTTAAAATGATGAATAGCAGAGGATAACCGAAATATTAAATATCTCATGTATGACTAAAGCAGAATTTTCATTTACACAGTAGGCATGTAATAAAGTAGGAAATTCAGCAAGAGTAATTTTCTTGATGGAGCCTTGGAAAAGCTCCTTTAGTACAGTGCTTTCCTTGAAAGCAAAAGATGTGAGTTCAATCCCTAGAACCTATATTAAAAGAAAAAAAAGCCAAGTGGTATATGCTTGGTATACTTGTAATCCCAGCTCTAGGTACGTAAAGACAACAGATGCCTGGGTGTTCTGGCCGGCCAGCCTAGCCTACATGCTGTGTCCCTAGCTAGTGAGACACCTGATATCGAAAACCAGGTGGATGGTGCCTGACGGATGACAGCCAAGGTTGACTTCTCACATTCGCACACATGTATACCCCCCACAGTGCGCTTCACACGAGGTACACCCACACAATTACCTTGGTAAAATGCTAAATATATCCAGATAGTAATTATTTTTTAAATTCCCTGATTAATTTTGCTTAAAGTCAAAACAAAGATCAAGGCAAGGAAGAAGTCCAGAAATAGCCAAGCCCCATTTGTTCTTGTGATGCATTTTAATTAAAAAAACAAAGCATTAACTTACTGATTTACTCATTGGTTATTGCTTATTAGTATCCCAGATGGAAAGATATGGAATGTTTAGTGTTCTCAGTGTTGAATACCTTGTAAAATAGAGAGTTGAAGTGATTAAGGCAATGCGTACTTAATATAAACAAAGTATTTTATAAAATTAAGAATCCAAATGATAATGACCATTTTAAATAGGATCTGAATCAGTTTTCATTGTATTCTCATGGGTTTTTTTTTTCTCAATTACTTTGGAAAGCGCACAGGTGTGGTGGTTTACTCTTGTAATCTCAGGATTTGGAAGGCTGAGACAGGAGGATAGCGACAATGAAAAATCCACCCTGGCCTGTAGTATAAGGCACCGTCTCAGAAACCAAACAAAGCAAAGAGCAATAGAAGTTTTAGAACAGTTCATCTTCTACCGAAGACTATGACGTAGCAGTTGTCATACGAGAGAAGAGCTACAGCCCTGAACGAGACACCTATATCACCCCCTCCAAGCAAGGGGGGAACAGCTAGAAAAGGGAAAGGAACATTCCACCTATGAGCAAAATGGTCAAAAATAAGCGTACAGAGAGAAAAATGAAAAGCCCCCCCCCCAGCATCCACCAACTGCCAACAGCTCCTCAGCCAAGGATGGGACCTGAGAAGCTGCCCCCAATCCACGATGCGATTTTTAACTGGCTCGATTTTATGCAAGTCTTAGGCAGGTAGCCACAGCTGCTGTGAGTTCATGTGGTACAACAGCTGTGTCCAGTGAGCAGCATTCCACAGCCTTCTAAGCCACCCTCGGGCTCCTGCGCTTTCTCTCCCCTTAGGGATATGATGGGCAGGTTAATATAGATGGCCCCTGTTGGATTTAGTTCTCCTAGATGCTTCCCTTACTCTTAGCACTTTTAACGGTTATGAGTCTTTGCGTCAAGAGTTACCCACTGCTCTTGACCAAGGTTGGGAGCAGCACAAACCTGGCTGCAGGAGGTTCCTGGAGGCATAGGTGGGCCTGAGAAGGGAAAGTTATCGGTCCTTCAACTGTTATCCTCATGTGCATATGGGCAACACCCATGCTCATGTAGGCAGCACTACATGGGCTCAGTGGGATGATGATGATGATGATGATGATGATGATGATGATGATGATGGTGATGATGATGATGGTGATGATGATGATGATGATGGTGATGATGATGATGGTGATGATGATGGTGATGATGATGGTGATGATGATGATGATGATGATGATGATGATGATGATGGTGATGATGGTGATGATGATGGTGATGATGATGGTGATGATGATGGTGATGATGATGATGATGATGGTGATGATGATGATGGTGATGATGGTGATGATGATGATGGTGGTGATGATGGTGATGATGATGATGATGATGATGATGGTGATGGTGATGATGGTGATGATGATGATGGTGGTGATGATGGTGATGATGATGGTGATGATGATGGTGATGATGATGATGATGATGATGGTGATGATGATGATGATGATGATGATGATGATAAACATGAAAAGAGAACATGAAGTTGATAAGGATACGGTATGTCACAGGGAATCTCTGGGGTAAATTGGAGGGGGGAGAGTTGACATGGATATGATCTATATACATTGTGTACATGTATGAAAGTTTCAGATGACATTAAAATATTTTTAAACTAATAAAAATTAAAAATCTACCATCTCCCAGCTTAAAAAAAATAGCACGTTACATTTTGCTGTCGTCTGATGAAGACGCTGGACTCTGATCTCTGTCCACCATGAGCAAAAGGGATAAGATGAGGATCTCCAGTATCTAGAATTAAGACACTACTAAAGAAGCTCAGTTGTCAAGAATAAGTCTTCGTGGAAATTAGAAAATAGAACTAAATGGAGCCAAAACTGAGAAATAAGAGTGAAAGTCCCTAGGGAACAGTTCACTTAGAAGCCAAGGGCTGTGGTTGGAGAGAGGAGCTTTCCTTTGATGACACGTCTCTCTGATTCACCATCTTCCAGTTTAAAAATAGCGCACCAAATTTTGCTGTCAGCTGTCGTCATGGTGAACATCGAACAGAAAGGATTGGGAATACTGAAAGCTTAGGAATATTGAATTTTCTCCATAAGAGTGTACTTTCTACAGTGACGTGGCCAGGTGACCAAATGTAGCTGGCACTGCCCTGCGGGGGCTGGTTGAAGAACAGAGAGCAAAAAGCAGCTGAGTCATGTGAGTGTTTAGCAAAGCTCAACGGAGCTGAGATCTTACACTCTGGTGGAAAGCAGTTTTCAGTAGTGTTCACAGACTTCAAACAGTTAAACTCCAGAGATGTGCTAGAGACCCCGGGGGAAAAAAAAGGTGACTCGCTTTCTCCTGAACAGTACCAGTGAATAAGTGGTGCTTCTGGAATCCTTGCTTCACATTTCCCGAAAGTAAGTTTCTGTGATTATTCTGTTTTCCTTACTGGGTTTGTTTGTTTGGGCTTTGGGATTATTGTTGTTAGAATAAAACTAGGCAGTTTAAAGAGCTGAATGCCACCATCTGTGCCAAAGTTATTTTTCAAACCAGCAGGTTATTTTGAAACGTCTTGGCGACTGGTGTTTACGTTAAATAGATCAAGGTGTTGAATTAAAATTAAAATATATGCTTTCAAAGTACGCAATTATGATGCTCAGTTAAGCCGTGAAGTGAATGTTGGAAGGAGCTGAAATTGGCTAACACACTAACTGCAAAGAACAGAGAAGCTTTGTGATTAACTGGAAAGCCTGTGCTGTTTCTGAGGTTGTGGTTATTTGCTTTGGTGATGTAATTTGACAGTTTGGGATTGCTACTTTTCTGACTTTGAGACTGCTTCCCAAGAGTATTCACAAAATGCTTTTGATGTTCCCTTCCTTTCACTCTAAACAAATAAGAAATTTAGCAGTCTGTGTCCATTCTTCCAGCTTTGACCCTTTGGATACCATGAGTGGAATCTGAAATATGACTATGTGTAGTTTCTCTTCCCACAGTCTAACTTTGAATGTTCACTGTGGAATGTAGAAGTGTCAGGCTCCCCCAGCTCCCCGGTCTGAATTTAATAACAGAGCAGGAGAAAAAAATTAGACACAACACACATATATACACACACACGCACACACATTATATATTATTTATTTCATGTATAAAGAGGATTTGTGCTGTTAATCTTCTTACAAACCACAGAACACATACAAGTAGTGAAGAAACAAGGAGGTAATGTTGATTTACAAATAAAAACTAAAGAAATTGGCAGGCAAATTGCAGGAATAAAAAATATTGAGACCAGTGATGTTATCAGGTGACACGAGCATATGATATTAAATATGATGTGACATAGTAAGTATTTGCTAAAATACAAACGTAAGACGCAGTATAATGATGAATCAAAACTTCGGGAAAGTAGGAAAATAGTGAACGTTTCTTAACCTCATAAAGAATTGACCAATAATACAGTGAACGCCACTCTTAATGGTGAAAATTCCAACTACTCTTAACTTGTGAAGATGATGTTATAGCCAGGCTGTTCTCACCCAAGAGAAGGATCTCAGGATGAACTCTTTATGTATTTCAAGTTTGAATTGATCCCCAGGCCGGGGCATGCACTCTTGTGACTACAAGTCCAGAGGTGGCCCCCAAGCTGAGTGAGCAGGGGCTCTTATAAAGGTAAAACCATAAGTTTGGTATGTCCCATCCCATAAGTTTGGTTTGCAACCTAGCTGCAATGGCTGCTAGCAAGCATGATGAGATAATGACTTTTAATAAGAATAGGACACAGTTGTGCCAACATAGTATTTCTGTCTGGTTGGGGAACAGAAAGTCTTGTGATTATAGAAGCAGAACAATGAGGTTAGCAAAAGTTTCTGTAAGATCATACATGCCTAAGAGTCAGGCTGACCTCAGTTTCAGCCCAAAGGTCAGGATTTAGCAAATATATTTTTCTCACTACAGTAAGGGAACCTGCTATCACTGTGAGTCTTCAACCTTGGGTAACAGTTCTTCCCTACACACTAGGTCAAGTATCATGTAAGCAACTGACGAGGAATTTTAAGATGACATCTCAGCCTGTATTCGAACATAGGAGACTTTGTCTTTAAAATACCATAGTATTAGATGATTCCATTGATATTTTAAGAGGCAAGATTGAGGTATAGAATCAGTAAAATTTCTGTAAATGAGCAATTACCATTGCATGTAATACACAGTGCTAACTGCAAGCTAGAAACACACAGATATTCCATGAGTCTTCTGTAGAGAATCAAAAACAGTATATAATATTATTAGAGAATGTAATCTAGTAACTGGAAAGCAAATTCAGGTACAGGAAAACTCAGCAGTGTAAAATTTTAAATCTCTTGGTTTAATTAGTAAATTTAGGGGTATTACAATTAGTCTATCCTTCCTTAACCTACCTTTAAAACAGCCTCTTAAATAGTTTTATTTCTATGTAGTTCCCACTCCCATACCCACCCCTTCCCAGTGTATTTCCCTTCAACTTCATGTCTTATTTTTTTTATATAATCCATCGAGTCAAATTAGTGCTTACTTGCATGCACATTTGTGTGGACTCAGGAACTCAGGCATGAGCAACTTGTCAATCCCTATATTCTGCCCCCACAAAGAAAAGTGAATCTCCCTCCTTCAGCAGTCATCAAGTGCCATTAGCTAGCTCCTCAGACAAGGGTGGAGCTCTGGAGCCCCTCTTTCCTCTGTGTTGGAACTTGTAAGTCTCTTGATCAAGTGGCCTGTCTTGTGCAGGTAAACACAGCTGGTGGAGCTCATGTGTGTAACAGCTATATCATATCCTGAGGTCAGTCTTTCACTGCTCTCCACCCCATCCCTTGTCTCTCACATTCTTTCTGGACCCTCTTCCATGATATGACTTGTGTCTTGAAAGGGAATTGATATATCTGACCCATCTATGGCTCAGTACTCACAGTTGTTTATTCTCAGCATTTTGAACACTTGGAATCTCTTTTAGCCCCTACCCCCTAACTGAACTCTGGCTTGTCCTATTACAGCAGCTGTGTAAGTATTTGAACTAATGTCTGCGGTAACTCAGATCCATTGATCCAATGGTGTAGGATTTGCTTTTAATGGCCTTAAAACTTTCTTATACTCTGTGTTAGTATTTTCAACTGCCATGGTCTCAGTCAGCACCTGTCTCAATTTAGGGTCTGAGATGTTCTATTTACTGCTGCAGTTAATCTTTGCAAAAAGTCAGTGAAGGCTTCACTTGAGTCTTATGTGATTTTGTGAATGAGGTGGACTTTTTTCACGGTTCTTCTACTGTTTCCAAGCTCGTAAACCTGCTAAATGTTATTGTTATAGTAGTAAGCTGCTGCTAGGGTGGCTCAGCAGGGACAACAGGGAGGTGTTCTCATACATGCAAACTCTGTCAACTTCAGCAGAGGGAAAAACCATCCTGTCCAGCATCATACTAGATTGACAGTGGAACCCCCAGCATTTGAGCTCAGGTGTTTTTATTCTTTCAGAACACATTAGGTGTTCTACTGATAACTCATGCAGATCATTAGCAAATAAACAACCCTCACAGAAATCCAACACGTGCAAACAATGCAAAATGCCCTAGACAGTCCATTGCCCAACAGTGCATAAAACAATTATTTTATATATCTAACTAAAAATAAACTTCTGCAACATATTGTTCTATGGTCACATCATCAAACGGAATATGTTCTTGTAATTCAGCATACAGACTCTCACCAAGGAACTGATTTCAGGTTATATTTATTCCTCTAGCACGATTCTGTTGTTCCATACTGACTGCTTCTTCTCTCCACCAAGTTAACCATTGAAGCTGAAGACTTGGCTCTAGTATAGCTGATATTAACCCTTTCAAACCCATCTGGTGCTTCAGTGCCCATTCAGCACTTGCTTTACATAAGGCAAGTACATGCCATACAACACCAAAGCTTCCTTCAATCACCTTAAAGTTTTCTTAGACAAGCTACAAAGTAAAAGGATGTTAGTTGGATGCATGAAGATATATTTATATGCACTAGGAAGAGTGTGCTTACGTGTATTGCCCTAGGTATAATTGTAAAACAAAAACCATGCAGTGATTGTATAGGAGAGATTAAGATAGCTAATGGTTAAATAATAATAGACTAATAAATGTGAATATGGATTGGGAACTAAAAAGGGATTCCTAGGGCTGAAGAGAATATCCAAAGAAGACTTTCTTGTCTAGGGAGAAAGTGGGTTGACAATGTGGACTTGCAGCCCACTGAGGACAAATGGTAGGCATAAGAACCCAAGTGTAGCTAGGTGGTTTCCACACTTCCCTTTCGGTAGCCTGCAGAGTACCTTCATGCACCCATGATGCTAGAATATAGGGGTGAAGGTTGCATGTAGGCACCAGCTCAATATCTCCATGTTCAATGAGTTGTATAGGTGTTGTCTTTGGCAGTGGGTTTTAGCCATCAGTTTGTGGAGAGCAGCCCTTTGTCTTAGAGCAAAACCTAGGTTGTTCAAGGATTTCCATGGGGCCCCCTTGGCAACAACTCAATTGAATACAACCCAGTCCCGGTACTGAAAGCCATGACTGGTGACAGGAGATAATCAGTTGAGTCCATATCCTCCATTAGGTTATCCTAATTATCCATTATCCTCATTAGGATCAGCTTTATAGATTCCAGGAAGTTTCTATGCACTGGATCTCCATACCTTCCCCCACAAAGCCCTCACATCTGTCTCTCCTAACTCTTTCCCTCTACCCCACCCCCCACCCCCCACACACATGATCTCCATCTGCCCCCAGTTCTCCCATAAAAATCTATTTTATTTCCCCCTCCCAGGGAGATCCATGAATCCTCCCAAACCCATCCTTGTCACCTAACCTCTTTGGAGCTACTGATTGTAGTTTATCATTTATTTAATGGCTAATATCCATTTATAAGTGAATACATAGCATATTTATCTTTCTGGGTTTGAGTTTCCTCACTCAGGATGATTTTTTTTTTGTAGTTCCATCCATTTGCCTGCAAATTTCATGATGTCACTTTTTTAACAGCTGAGTAATAATAACCCATTGTGTAAATGTACCATATTTTCTTTATCCATTCTTCTGTTGAGGGACATCTAGGTTGTTTCCAGTTTCTGGTTATTATGGATAAAGCCCCAGTGAACATAATTGAGCATGTGTCCTTGTGGTAGGATGGAACATCCATCCTTTGAATACGTTCTCAAGAGTGGTATAGCTGGATCTTAAGGTAGATTGATTCCCAACTTTCTGAAGAACTGTCATGTTGATTTTCACAGAGATTGTGCAAGTTTGCACTCCCACCTGCAATAGAGAAGTTTTCCCCTTGCTTCACATCCTTGTCAACATGAGCTGCCATTTGTGTTACTGATCTTAGCCATTCTGACAGGTGTAAAATGGAATGGGTCTGCTGCATATGTGTTACAGTTATTAGCTTAGTATTTTATAGTACTTGACTGTGAGAACAAGTGGGTCCCTGATTCTTTTACCTGTTCTTGAGGCTCTTTTCCTCCTATTGGGTTGCCATGTCCAACTTCAATATGAGAGTTTTTGCTTCACCTAATTATATTTTATTTTTTCATGTTTGGTGGTTGTCTCTTGGAAGCCTGTTATTTTCTAATGAGAGATATAAAGAGAGTGAATCCAGGGGAAGGGGGGGGAGAACTAGGAGGATTGGAGGAAGTGGAAAGTATAATCAGCATATATTGTATGAGAAAAGAACCTATTTAATACAAGGAAAAGTTTTTAAAAGAACTAGAGTGTATGGTCTTTACAATAGGAAAACTAAAAGAAGTGAAGTTGTGGGGAAAGGTCTCTAGCCATGGAACTCCTGCATATTTTAGCATAGCCGAAGTCAAGGTTAGAGAAAATTTAGGGGCAATGTGATCCTCCATGTTTGTTACACTGCAAAACAGTAGTCTGAACAGTGAGGAAAGTATGCCTTTTCTAAAAGTCTGCCTGGCAAACCACCATGAGTCAAGGATGGCCTCTTCTTTATAAAATGTTTCGACAGTTCTGCTAGAGTTTGGGTGTCATTTGTCTCCTAAACTCTCCAGGAGTCTACATTCCAGATACCTGGCTGTTGTGTGGTCGTCAATAGTGGTGGAACCTTAGAAGATGTGGTGAATTCAGGTACTACTCTTAGAAGAAATTAATGCTCATACAGATAAATCTCTGTATCATATCATGATACAACTTGGTAGACCTTGCCAGGACACTAGCACCGTGCTGTGCCACCAGAAAAATGACCCAAATAAACCTTTTCCTTTTACAAAGTACCCAGCCTCATCTTTTATGTAACAATAGAAAGCAGACTAAGAAAATTCCTCTACTGACAAAGTTTAATATCATCCCAGCTAATACTAAAAATTAAGCATTGAAAGGCCAGTTCTGCCTTTGTAGAACAGGCTAGTGAAGGGAAAACTTGGGCTGAGAGGTGGGAGTCAGTAACAGGCAGAGTACACCATAAAGAAACAATGAGGGAAATTTGGGGAAATGATAAGCATTCATTGAGAATAGTGACGTCATTAGACTACTTTTTGTTCAGAAGATATTAATTTCTTCTTAATCACTTTGCATTACTTTAAGCTCTCCATTCCTTTCTCTTTAAACAGAGCAGCATGATCAAGCAAGAGATAAGTGTGTCCCAACAAACTTGTGCCTTATTACACAAGAACCTTCTTAAAAAATGGAGACAGAAAATGAAGACCTTAATGGTATGATTCAATGTCATTGCCACTGTCTGTTGGTGATACAGAAATCTATTTTGTCTGAGAATTATGTGTGCTATTTTTGTATATCACCCCACACAAATAAATGAATGAGTGAACCTCCCTTACACAGCAAGCACTGTTTCTTAGACCACGAATCTGTTTGAAGACACTTCAGTTGGTTTAAAAACATTAATCTTGGCCAGAAACTGAGGATTCTGTAAATGTTTTTAAAGCCACTGGCCACACTTTTTACTAGTGTTGCCACTCATAGACACAAGTTAGAATGTTGGTCGTCTAAAGCTGTGGGAAATAAAAGAACCACAGAAAAAGGTAATTGGCATTTTCTCCTTTGAATTTCTTTCTTATTTTAAAATTATAATTGAGAAATATGAGAAAGGGTACCAAGATAAAGTGCTGTGAATAATTTCTAAGCTTATGTGTTGGGGAAACAAAATAATTTCTAATCAAGAATTTGCAAACATCTAAGGTTTATAACTACCAAAGCAAGGTGGTACCCCTCAGATTATCATCATTCTGTTGAGTTCCCATTAAAAAAATCTTGGTGTGTAATCACTGTTCTGTTACTAAGTGGGCAATTCTGTCACCTCAATATCCAGGTTTTCAACAAATCAAAGACATCACGAATGGGTTGCCAAGGTAACACTAGCAGATAATAATGTACACAACGGTCAGCTGCATTTTGTATTTCCTCATCAGCACAGGTACTAAGAGGAATTATTGCTGAATTTGCACCACACAGACTTCATGCAGTTTGTATTTAAGACACACTGGACTTTTACAAATTCAATGACAAAGTGCTTGTGGATGAATAATTTGGAATCATACTTTTCTCTCTGTTCTTGGGTTGTGCAGGAATGGATGAGCTCACTGCTCTTTCTGCTTTTATTGTACCTGTATCATCATGGTCATGAAGCTACTGACTTTTCTTCAGTCCCCACCAAGAACTTGGGGCGAGTAGATTCGTTTAGAGAATCTATGTTCACGTTAGCGTACACTCCCGTTACCAACATGACTCAACAGATAATGGAGAAAGTAGCTGCTGCCTCCTTCATGACAGGTGGGTTTTCTAATAACCTAAATCAATATTTGGCTCATATCCCTTTTTATTTTTTTAAGCCTTAAGGAAATATCTGGCATTGAGCATAGTGTTTACAGAAAAGACTTACTGTAGAGATGTTAATATAGGTACTGGGTGTTTTGGGGGATTTTCCATTCTTTTTTGAGCATATTAAATATAGTATCAAGGTGGCTAAAGAGATGGCTCAGCAGTTAAGAGTACTGACTATCTCACAGAAGACCTGAATTCAGTCCCCAGAACCCACATGGCAGATCACAACTGTCTGTCACTCCAGTCTCAGGGGGCCTCAAACACTCTCCTGATCTCTGCAGGCACTAGACATGCACATGGAACACATATATACATGCAGGCAAAACACCCATACAGGAAAACATATTATTACTGTTCGTAAAAGAACATAATTCTGTATTGCCCCTTATACTTACTATGCACAAATGCCTGATTTATGTTATTTTATATTTATTAAAATGATGACTACAAAAATAATTTAGCTGGTATTGTATGTTTGTGATATTTTCTTTTGTTGAAGTCGGAACAATAATGAAAATATATAAAAATAAAATAAAAATTTTCATGTGTTCCTTTTGACTGTGCCAAGATAAAACTTTAGAAATATCTTCCCCAGTCGGGCAGTAGTGACACACGCCTTTAAGCCCAGCACTCAGGAGGCAGAAGTGAGCAGATCTCTGTGAGTGTGAGGCTAACTTGGTCTACAGAGTGAGTCCCAGGACAGCCAGAGTTACAACAGAGAAACACTATCTTGAAAAAGGAAAAAAAAAATGAAAGAAAGAAAATAGAAAAAAAATCTTCCTCAAACTTTTAGACTGACTAATCCATTCAAGGTCAGTAAACGAGTCAATGTTATTTTCACGAAGAGCTCTTATAAAAGATGCTGGAGATGACATCTCAAAGTCGCCTCTCTCCATAATTGACTAACATTGGTGTTCCCGTCTTCTCAGTTGCAGATAGAAAAGTCTTGGGACTGTTGGATGAAGGAGGCATCGAAGAATTGATAAACAGTCATCATGAAATAATCTTAGTCACCTTTTCTGACACATTCTCATATAATCTGAAATTCAGCTTTGGATTGAGAATCCCAAGAATGAAGGAACACAGGAACCATGAAGGTAGCTCTCCAGACACATAGTCCCACTACTCTCTATTTCAGTGGTGTTGACCTGTTCTTGAGGATGGATATTATTACGTCAATATAGACAACCTCTAACAATGTATATCCACATTTAAGTGTGCTAACATATTCCATGTATGGTTGTCTGTATGCTTAGATGCATATGTACTGATAGGTGAATGTACGTATAAATGTTTAAGTGTGTATATTACTGTTTTCTGATGTTTGGATCTAGGCTCTAAGGTAAATGTTTCCTTAAAAGCTGCAGCTGTTTCCAAATGCTGTATCTAAGCTTGAAGCCTTTGTAACTGTTACTTTTCTCTGGAAACTTGACCCCACCCCCCTGCCCCCACCCTGTTCCTGGCAGTTGGCTGTTACTGAGAAAGATTCCTAACTTCTAACTTTTTAAATCCCCTTTTAGCTGTAAAAGGTTAGGAAGGAAAAGAAAGGAAGGAGAACTTTTACAGCCTTTTTTGGCTGCCTTAATCACTGTCTGCCTTCTTTCTTATTCCCTAAATCTATCAGTCTTTATTTAAGCCTTGTTTCTTCCTGCCTTCTGTAGCATCAGCTTCTGGAGCTCACTGTCTCCCATGACACCAGCCAACTGTCTCTTTTCAACTGTCACACTCTCTTAATAGTGTCCCCAAGCTGTTCCTAGAAGTCCAAGTGACATGTAACCATAAGTAAGGTTGCACAGTATAGAAAGCTTCTTGGCAAAGCATCTCCCTACAGAAAACATACATAGAAGTAATATACAGATTGAGCAGGTTGTATTTACATCAAATTATATATATATATATATATATATATATATATATATATATATAGAGAGAGAGAGAGAGAGAGAGAGGGGTGGGGGGCATGAATTTAAAAGAAAGCAGGGAGAGGATACATGAAAGGGCTTGGAGGAAGGGAAGGGAAGTGAAGGGAAGAGTAGGGAAGGGAAGAAAGGGGGAATTTAGTGCAATTATAAGCTCAAAAACAAAACAAAGCAAAAAGGTATTTAAAAAGAGAATGAAAGAAAACTTACTGGGATAATTCATGGCAGGTGGCTCCCTGGAAGATGTCTGTCTGACTCACGCTGAGAACCATTCCTATAAATATATGCTTCTGTAGATCTTTGAGCAGTTGGAATTGGGGGCTGTTATGAAGTCGACTGTTTGCTGTTCTCAATTTTGAAATAACCCAGAGTTATGCATATGGTTTCTTTTTGTCCACAAAGTTCACTGTTTTGAAACGTATGAAGAAGATTTTGACTGTTTGCTGTCAACATTCTGGGAGGAAGGATTTGTGGCTCTTCAAGCTGCCATCAATGCTGCCATCATAGAAGTGAGTATAAAATGCTCAGTGCACTTTGATATCCAAGGGAAATTAATTATACTAGAGGCATAAAAGATTTAAGGCAGAAAACATATATGTCTTGCCCTGGTCTTTCACTCACTCATTCATTTAGGGGAAAAAGTTACCAGAATTATTGCATGTTACATAATAGAGACAGAAATGGATGTCTCTTCCATGATCTCAGCCTTGTTGGGAAGCCATGTATGTAAAAAGAAAATCATCAAAGCAGATGTTGGCTACGATAGGGATTGCTTTAGTCAGTGTGAAGGGACACCCTGACCAAGGCAACTCTTAAATAGAAAGCATTTTATTGGGGGCTTACTTACAGTTTCATCGTGGTGGGAAGTAGACAGGCAATACTGGAGCAGTAACTGAAAGATATCCATTCTGATCCAGAGGCAGCAGGCAGAGACTGCAAGAGTGGCCCTGGTATGGGCTTTAAACTTCAAAGCCCAGCCCCAGTGACACATTTCCTCCAACAAGGACACTCTGACTCCAGCAAGACCACACCTCCTAATCCTTCCCAAACAGTTTCACTGATCACTTTGCATTTGGTACCCCTTATAGTAACTACTACACACCATCTCACCCCTACTTCTTAGGGATAGGGCACTTAAAGCCATAAAATTTAACTCATTCAACTAAGCAGCAGCATTCCCCAATCCCACTAACTGTGGACCAAGCATTCAAATATATGAGCCGATGGGATCCATTCTCATCCAACTCACGACAGGAATATAAAGTCCTTGTAAGTGAATAAGCAAAAAGCTTCCCAGTCTAGAATGCCATGGAATAATTCCCAATCAGAATAACAGTTGAACCTAAGATTTGATGTGAAAGATGTATTGAATGCACAGGTTTAGGAAAGGCATTCAAACAATTCTATAGTCACATTAGCTGGGGAAGCACTGACTGGAGCCAAACCCTGATAACTTTGGGTAACTCAGAGTGCATGAACTGCAGGATATGAGTGGGCAGGGGCAGAGTATGAATGTGGAAATTTCCACTAGCAGATGATTATGGCAGCTCAGCCAGACATTCCCAGGAAAGGGATGGTTTAACCTGAGCATGTCATTCATCAATTTGCAAATCTTATTAACAAAAATTAACATTTCTACAGACCACAACAAACCATTCAGTGATGGAGGAACTGCTGTCAGTTACTGGAAAATTCATGAAGATACATCCTTTCATCATTCAAGGGGGGATTTTGACTGATGTCTTTGTTTTCTTCTGCATTGTTTCCTTTGCCCCTTTCACCTACTATGTGTCTACTAATGTTGCAAAAGAAAGGAAAAGGATGAAGGGCTTGATGATGATGATGGGCCTTCAAAATTCAGCATTCTGGTGAGTCAAATTCAGGGCAATAAATGGTGGAAGCTGGGAGAGTGGGCATATCTGGCCCATTTTAATTAGAACCAAATGGATGTCAAGCCTTTTAAATTATCCCTCTTCATGGAATAAGTAGTCCTTGCTGTAGTTTCCCAAGTTGAGGCTGGGCATCACTGTCCTTCTCTGATTGAGGAACCCAGGATATAGGTTTGCTGGGTAGTTGTAAAGCAGAGACTATGGATAGGCTGTCCACTCTGTTGGTAAGAGTGTCAGGAAAGTCAAAGATTGGTGTTATAGACAGTTGCAGGTGGAAGATGAGTGGGGAGAAAGATACTAAGCATCAGGGGGTTCTTCAGGAGACTTGTGGGATGGTTGTGTCTGAGGGTATAAGCTGGCACAATGGGATTGTGAACATGACATAGGTAGTTTGATGGTTAAATATTGAGTAATTCCAAGAATGGACAAACATCTAGGAAGAGGAAGGGGGCACGGGAGTGACATTGATAGAGAAGGAAGTAAAAGAACAGCATGGATAGGAAGCCAAGGACATGGGAACAAATCACAAGAGTTCCTTCCAGTCCTTCAATCCTGAAATTTTGTGTATTTGTATGTTAGATTCCTTCTTCTGTTATTATGGTTATGATGTTTTGACCACCTTATTGAATTGGTAGAAAATATATCAAAGCTGTGAACCTAAAGACGCTGGAGCCAAACATTTGGACTTGAATCATAACTATTTAACATCTTCATTTGTCAGAGATCTCCATTAGTAGGAAAAGAAAATATTGAAATGGAAGGTCTGCACAGCCTTAGGGTGTGAATCTGACGATTTAACATTTGCTATAGTCTTAAAACATTGCCTAGGACATAGTAATTGCCATGTGTGTTAGGATAATTTTGTTAGTTTTGCAAGCTATGTTTTATAATTGTTTTTTTGATTATCATTATTCTGCTACGCATGTCTTATGATATTTACAAGGAAATTGAGGAGAAAAGGCAGACAGACAATTTTGAGATAAAAGAAATAGAATTATTGAACTTAAGAGATTACTTAGTTGAAAAAAAAGAATATTTGTAGTTCCCACTGGATTCCGCACAGAACTTTTGTATAGCTGCATACCCTAAAGAACACAATACTTGCAGAATGACAACACAGATGTATGGGGAAAAAAATGAATGAACGAAGTACTAAAAGTTGGGAGTGTGAATGAACAAATGAATGAATTTTAAAATTACTTCAAAATCAATCATAGATCCTCCTTTTCTGCTGTGTATGAAAGGCTAAAAGAGAACTTTATTTCCACAGGCTCTCCTGGGGTCTGCTCTACGCTGGCTTCATCTTCATTATGGCCTTGGCCCTGGCACTCGTTATAAAATCTGTCCAGTTTCTTATTCTAGCCAGCTTCATCATGGTCTTTAGCCTCTTTCTCCTTTACGGATGGTCTATGGTGAGTTGATTTAAAATTCCACGAACCCATGTCTTTCCCTAAGAACTAAGCACTGGTTCAAAGAGATCATTTCTTTATATATGGTAGGTTTTCTGTTCTTTCTTTCTTTTTGAAAAAAAAATTATCATTTATTTACTTATTTTTTCTCTTTTTTAAAATTTTTCTTCTCTCATACAACTTATGGAATACATCCCGAACCCCTCCTCCCCTCCATCCACTCTCCCAGCTCCCTGATCTCTCCCCAAGTCTACCCCCCATAACCACCCACAAACATTCCCCTTTTCTCCCCAGAAAAGGACCATCCCCACAGGGCTACAGCACAATTAGGGCATGGCATAGCAAAATGGATGCCAGGCACCAAACCCTACTTCAAGGGTGGGCCAGGCAGCCCAGCAGGAGCAAAAGGGTCTCAAGAGCAGGTAAAACGGTCAAAGACACTCCCACTCCAGCCTGTAGGAGTTCTTCAAGGACACCAATAGAGGCAGCCATAGGATGTATTTAGGGGATCCTGCAGGTTCTGTGTCTGTCCCTTCAGTCTCTGTGAGTCCCTAAGAATGCTGGTCAGTTGACACTGTAGGGTTTGTCCTCCTGGTGTCTTCCATCCCTCTGGTCTCTGCCATCCCTCCTCCCCCTCTTCCATGAGGTTCTCCAATCTCTGCATGATGTATGGCCCTGGACCTCTCCAGATGCTCCTCTTAGCTGACAAGGCAGGCTTCTTTGGGGAGCACTGGGTTTTATACCGATCTATGGGCAGAGCTTGACATCATTAGCAGGACATCCTGTCCTGTCTTGCAGTTTTAAGCAGGGGTTCCCTCCTTAGGCATGGGGTTCTGCCCTTCCATTGTCAAAGAGGATCTTGCAGGACAGAAAGGCCATAAGTTGGAGGCTTTGTGGCTGGAATGGTGTCCCAAACTCAACACTGGAAGCCTTGCCTGGCCACAGGAGATGGCCTGCTCAGGCTCCCTACCCCTGATCACTAGTGTTCTTTCTAGGGTCTCCCTCCTATGAATTTCCACTATACTAGATCTCCTGGTTGCCCCCTAATTGTCTCCCAATTCTTGTCTTCCCAATACATTTTCTCCCTCCATATCTCTCTCCTCCTTCTGGTCCCCTCCATTCCTATTCCCATCCTCCCCCAACTGACTTTCTACCCTACCAGAGGATCTCTGTGTTCCAACTGGGGCCCTTCTTATTGCATGATTTTTCTATGTCTGTGGATACTAGTATCTCTCTGCTTTGCGTAGCAATTAGTATCTATATATAAATGAGTACATACCATGTTTGTCTGAGTCTGTGTTGCCTCACTCAGAATGATTTTTTTCTAGTTCCATCCATTTGCCTGAAAAGTTCATGATGTCATTTTTTAAATAGCTGAGCAATACCCCATTGTGTAAACATACCGTAATTTCTTTATCCATTCTTCAGTTGAGGAGCATCTAAGTTGCTTCCAATTTCTAGCTATTATGAGTGAAGCTGCTATGAAAATAGTTTAACAAGCATCTTTCAGGTAGAATGGAGCATCCTTTGGGTATATGCCCAGGAGTGGTATAGCTGGGTCTTGAGGTAGGTCAATCTCCAATTTCCTAAGGAATATTGATTTCTATAGTGGCTGTACAAGTTTGCGTTCCCACCACCAACTAAAGAGTGTTCCTCTTGTTCTGCATCCTCACCAGCATGATCTGTCATTTGAGTTATTGATCTTAGCCATTTGGACAGGTGTAAGATGGAATCTCAAAGTGGTTTTGCTTTGCATTTCCCTAATGGTTAAGGATGTCAATCATTTATTTAGGTGTTTCTCGGTCATTTGGAGAATTTTTTTGCTTTTTGAGAATTCTTTGTTTAAATCTGTACCCCATTAAAAAAAAATGGCTTGTTTGTTTTCTTGATGTCTCATTTCTTGACTTCTTTATATTTTTGGCTATTAGCCCTCTATCAGAAGTGGAGTTGGTGAAGATTTTTTTCCCATTCTGTAGGCTGCCATTTCACCTTATTGGCAGTGTCCTTTGTCTTACAGACATACGGTAGGTTTTCTTCTGTTTATACACAAAACCGCATAGACAGGCACAGTTTGGCGTATTGTGTAACACAATTTGCAAGACATAATTGTGTGTACGTTTATGTTAGATCCCTTCCATCATTATCATCATTAATTATTATTATTACCATATTATGTCAGAGAAACCTAAACCACCCAGCTCTGCTCTAATTCTAGATCGCATTGGCTTTCCTAATGAGCGTCTTGGTAAAGAAGTCTTTCCTCACCGGCCTTACTGTGTTCCTCTTCACCATCTTCTGGGGAAGTCTGGGCTTCACGGCGTTGTACAGATACCTTCCTGCATCTCTGGAGTGGACCCTCAGTCTTTTCAGCCCCTTTGCCTTCACACTAGGAATGGCCCAGGTGGGAACCTGTCTGATTATCCATTGATGCCATCTTTCTTCTCTTTACTCACCGACCTGCAAATGCTGTAAGATTTGAAATCCTAGCATAGACACTTGGTTTTACCAAAAGGAAACTTTTGAAAGCTTTGATGGGATTCAATCCAGCAAAATAAGCCATTTAGAAAGTGCAAAAAAAAAAAAAAAAAAAAAAAAGCAAGGGAGCAGGAATGCTGGGAAGATAGTGAAGTGGGTAAGAACACATACTTCTCTTTCAGAGGACCGTAGTTGGGTTCACCGCACCTACATACGGTGGCTCACAACTGCCTGCCTGAACAACAGGCAAACGCATCATCAACACCTGCACGGAGGCAAAACACTCAGACACACAGAAGCAAAGCAAATAAGTATTTTAAAAATACCTCTAAGTGTAAGCTCAAATGCCAACTTTTGACACCTCCCTACTCTCCAATATTCTAATTTCGTATCATAACACTTAGTAAGCTGCATTATAGTTACGCACAGATCCATACCACCCAGTCGGTTTGGGAGCCATACTACACAAACAATATACAGATTTATGTCCCAAGAGCAAAGTAGTAGGTGACTATTTTATTACTATATTAAACTTAATTATTTGGATGTTAACTTTTCTCTTAAATCTAATTTCCCTTAACTTTGAAACATTTTCAGCTTTTACGCTTGGACTATGATTTAAATTCTAATGCACCCCCTGATCCAGCAGGCAGCTCAAATATGATCATGGCAATCAATTTCATGTTGGCCTTTGATACGTTTCTGTATCTGACCTTGATGACGTACTTTGAGAAAATTCTGCTGAGTAAGTACAGATGTGATGAAAACGGACTGTCATTTTAATAGCTGTATTTCCCCAACCAGATCTCCTAATGCATGAATTATTCACACTTAAGAACCATGCTGGGTTTCAGCATGAAGAGGGTGGACAGGCATTACCACTGGCCCATTCAGTTTTTCAATTCTCTTTCCCCTTGGTTGTTCAGACTTGGAACCTGATTTTTGCATACTGGGTCACTAACCTTTATTTCAAATTCTATAATTTACAGCTTGTTTCTTTGTTGTTGATAATTTGTTTATTAATCGGTGGTGTTGGGACTCAAACCTAGGGCTTCACACGTGCCAAAATCATGCCATGCCACTGAGAGGCTGGCCCCTTCCCTTGTTGGCTTGTTCCTTCAGGAAAGTTACTTTAGGAAACTCATTCCTAATGAGTCTGGTAATGGTGAAAACGTACAGCTGCTTTTGTGTAACTAGCTAGCTCAGCAATTCTGCGTCCCACCTGGGGAGTGGAACCACACAGTGAGATGTACAGAAATAGGAAGATCATTTCCTGTCAGAGAGATGTAGGTACAGTCTCTCAGTGGTGGGAGCCAACAATCTCCCCAGAGTATCACAACCCAGAAATATTATTATGGTCAGGACCTGGTGGTTCAGGCCTGAAATCCCATTTACTCAGAGACTGAAGTGGAAAGATGACAAATCCAAGGCCTGTCAATTACAGCATGAGAGGAAGGCTACCCAAAACTTAGTAAGACTGTCTCTAAAGAAAAGTGGGTGAAGGAAAGATGCTAGATAGAGCTTGGTGGTAGAGCCTTGTGCGTGCTAGACGAGTTATACTGAGTATTCTCATACTTTCAGAGAACTCTTATTTTCTGACCAATGTTTTTTCCTACTCACAAAGATATGTTTCGCATGCTCAGTTTTTTTCCTGCTTTAAAACCACGTTTATTTTATTTATATAACTAGAAAATGTCTTTAATCCAAAATCAGAATTCTTTGATTTCTGCCTACATATATTTACAAAACATAAATATAAAACTGGAGGGGGCTTTGTTCAAATTTCTTTTAAACAGGGTAAATATGAAAGACAGGAAGAAAAAACTAATCCTGTAATATAGCAAAATCCTGTAACAGTCAGTATGGGGAAATATGTCCTAACTGAGAACATAAAAGCGCCAGTTACATAGAGTTTAGCATGTTTATTGTGTGAAAGGAGCACAGACCACACAAGTCTGAAAAATCCCTCGTCCTTACAATGTAGGCCAGTTACAGAGTGTCAGAGAAGCATGTCTTCTCCTTCATAGCTCTTCCAAAGGTGGAAAGCCAAAAACCAGAAGCCGGCGGCCAGAAACAATGATAACACATAAATGAGTTAATTTCCAGGAAGATGTTTGTGATGGACACATTCTTCAAACACCCTGTAGACCTCCTTGTTTCCAACAAACATGTTGTTTCTTTTTCTTATTCCATCTTCTCTCCAAACACTTCATCTAGCCTTCTTCCTTCTCATAACATGACACTTGGTCTCAAAACAGAATTCAGAAGGTCTAGCATGTCTTACATTTTTATTCCAATGTCTGACTTTCAAGAAATTAAGACCACTTTGAGCAGATTTATGAAATTCATCCCTTAAAAAAAAAAAAGCTATCAGTGAAGTTTTATTTATTACAATGGAGAGATGTTGGTAGAATTTTTCCTGGTAAAGCTGTTTCGTGTGGGCCTTGTATGTGTTCAGGCTTAGCAGCAAAGGAGTGTTGTGACCCGTGGTAGGGCTCAGAGGGAACTGGTGATGTCTGACTCAGTATTCACTCCTCTACTGATTGTGCAGATGAATATGGACACCAACACTCACCCCTGTTTTTCCTGAAGTCCTCATTTTGGTCACGACAACGAAAGCCTGGTAGTGTGATTCTTGAAGACGGAATAGATTCTGCTCTTTCATCAGATGACTTTGAACCAGTGTCGCCAGAATTCCATGGGAAAGAATCCATCAGGTAATAAGGGTGAGAACAGAAACAAGGCCAGGGCTGGGGAATGCAAAACTCAGCATCTACAGCAAGCAGAGTGCTCTTTGGGGTCCACGAACAGTTAGAGGAGGCTCCCCCCAGCTGCGTACATTAACTCCCACTTGAAGTATAAAGAAAAACCCGATCAGCAGATCTCTTCACTCTCACATTCTGGACATTTATATGAGATAAAATTGTCAGACTTCACCCATGAAAAGAATTCAAGACTCTTTTTCTTTTAAA
This sequence comes from Cricetomys ansorgei, assembly GCA_026225945.1. Taxonomy (NCBI): domain Eukaryota; kingdom Metazoa; phylum Chordata; class Mammalia; order Rodentia; family Nesomyidae; genus Cricetomys; species Cricetomys ansorgei. The sequence continues at coordinate 4,785,237 of JAMJFZ010001881.1, forward strand.
AAAAAAACTTTCTTTTATCTTTTGAGATTACAACATGATTATATCATTTCTCCTTCCCTTTCCTCCTCCTTGAAAAACCTCCTTTATATTCCTTCTGGCTCTTTTTCCAACTTATGGCCCCCTTTTTCATTCACTGTTGCTACAAACATCGGCTGTTTCTCCTTCCATTCTCCCTCCTCTCCTTCATTTCCTTCATAGCAATGCTGTTCACATTGGCCCCCACTTCAATCACTATATTTCTTTTTCCCTTTAAGAGTGTGTACTCTGTGTGTGTCTCTCTCTGTATTGTGTCTCTCTGTCTCGATGTCTCTGCCCGTCTGTCTCTCTCCTCATCCCTCTTTCCCTCTCTTCAGTACTGCAGACTGAACCTCTGGCTTTGCACACGCTAGACACCACTGTATCACCGAGATATAACCTCAGCCCATTTTGTACTTTTGAGTTCTCGAGACAGGACTGCACTGAGTTGTCCACCCTGGCCTCGGTTTCACTCTGTAGCTCAGGAAGACTTTGAACTGTCAAGCTGAATATTTCCACCTCCAAAGTGACTGGGATGAGAGGCTTGACCCCTCCAGCTTCAGCTCTAGTTATCACAATAAAGAAAAAAAAATAGAGTAAAGAGGAATGGAAAAAAGAAGCCCCAGAGGCAAACACAAAGGGAGTTTCAGAGCCACTGGCATCTTCAGTGTGACAGCACACTGTCCATGTCCCAGTTAGGAAAACAGGAAATCCTCAAGCTGCTGGCTTCAGCTCACTCATTCCCCAGTGACTTCTCCTGCCAGTCCTCTGATCTCTCACCCAGTTGAGCTTCTGAGCTTCTAAAGCCCACTTCATTTCTCACCCTGACCTGTTCCTTAGCACCCGTGCTTATATTTGTCCCAGAACCTAGGCGAGCTTACCTAAGAAAAGCCTTGTCTTCACAAATTGTGTGTCTGTATCTTTGTTTCTCTCCCATCTCATCAGCACCTCCCCCACGTGGGAGGACTACGAACTGGCAGTACAGTGTGTTCAAAATAGAAATGGGAAAACAATGAGTCTAATACGGATGGACCCTGAATTGTTAGATGGAGAGTAGATGATAAGACAAGGAATATAAATCTGATTCAGCTTGTGAAACCTATGCTCCCACTGGTTAAGAAAGTGAAGTGGAATTCCAGATCTAGAACAGTGCTCAGAGTACCTAAATTCCATCCCCGTCAATCACCATCGTCTAACCAGAACCTTCCTGTGTTTGTTGAATATTTACCGTGAAACGAGCACTCTGCACGCAGAACAAAATGCTGAATTTCCCTCCAACACAATCGAAAGCACTCTAAAATCTCTGCCTGGAAAAACTGAAGCTTCCCTGGGCAATCAGAAAGTGAGTGGCATGCATGGGATGAACTCAGGTAGCTGGGAGAGTGAAACCCACATTCTTGAGGTTGTGACTCATTGCCTTCTTCCTTATTCCGTCTGTAAGCATGTCTTTGGAGCTCTTGAGCCAAGATAGCCACAGATATCTCCAGCCTACAGCAGGGGTTCCGATGGCCCTTCCATTGTTTGATGCTCATGCCATTTCTTGTTTTGGCCTCCTTGCTTTGCAGTTTAGAGATGATCCTGGTCTTAAACACTAATGTCACCTCACACCCCAATACATGACATATGAATATCTGTAGAGGACCACGTGCACAAAGTTTACTACTTCCCAGGAGATGCAAAGGGGCTAGAAGGCAGTGTTCTAAAAGATACTGTCACCTAGCCAAACCTGCGTAAGAGTGACGTGCCAGCTCTTTCTGTACCTTGGAAATAAGATCCATTCATCCATCCATCCATCCATCCCATGAACCAAACTAGAAAGAAGGTCAACCTGAAGAAACACATTGCCTAACCATAAGCGTTCTGTCTTGCAGAATCAGAAATGTTTCAAAAGAATACAAAGGAAAGCCCAATAAAGTAGAAGCCTTGAAAGGTAAATAATAACAGTAATATAGTGATAGTTTTTGTTTTTAAATCTAAACTCAATCTATTTTACATTAGGTGAGCCGTTCTTCATGATGTTTCAAACTTGAAATGTGATTTGAGTCATGTGATAAATGTGGTAAACTTTGTCCTTCAATTTACCATAGTTCTAATTTATAGAGCTGTCATAAAAGTTGGGAGGAATGAGTGTTGAAAATTTCGTGTACTTAAGATCAATATTGTGTGATGCTATGCTAATCTAGTATATCTTGGGCTTTCCATCTGAAAATTCAAACTTTTCTCTTATAATCTAAGGTAATACGAGCTTCCTTTTCTGAAATAAATCAATACTTAAAAAAAAATAGAGACATTTATCTCAAAGGATTTTTGGCTATTGTAGGTAGTAACTATTGTTGACCTGTTCTTCCATTCAATGTTAGCAAACCCTTTCCATATGCAAGACAGTGTCAATGAGCCTGTGACCCTAAAACACGTTTCAGTCATTCAAAACAATTAATTACATTTCTAAGAACAGTGTTTTGAAAAAAAATTTCATTCAAGGAGATAAAATAATCCAGCTGTCTCCATAGCAGAATTGTGCCATCTTGTTTTTCCCACCCACCTCCTCTCGTATGTCATTCATCTGTCCTTCTGCTCTCCCTTCCAGACCTGACACTGGACATATATGAGGGTCAAATCACAGCAGTTCTTGGCCACAGTGGAGCTGGGAAATCAACACTGTTAAATATTCTCAGCGGATTATCTGCTCCTACCAAAGGTAAGAGTTCCTTCTCTCAAATTTACATTGGTAAACAAACCAGCTTCTAATACAAAATCCTTCAGTTTATTAACAACAAACACAACTATGAAAATGAAAGTTCAGTTATGGTATTAGTCTATAAAAATATATACTATTCGTTATATATAAAATCTAAGTGTTTCATGATAATTGCTTTCTTGGTCCTTAGTTACCACTTGGCATTCCAACTTGTGTGCTTTAGCGGCATGACAAGCACTGCCAAACTTAATGACTTAAACAGAAATGTTTCATCATTTCTGAGGATTCTGTGGGTTGCTCTGTGCAAAACTGAGCAGGGCTAGGTGGTTTACACCGATGTGTTTGAGATTTCGGTTAGGACAGCCTTCTTTCCCACATGGACTTTCCACTCCTAAGTTGCTAACCTGGCATTGTTCACCCAATAGCTTCATGTATCCAGCAGAAAGAGGTTAAAGCACAGCATAGAAGTTCTTCCTCGGTCTTTGTCAATATCATGCTTGTCAAAGTCTTAGTGGGCACATAGCCAAGCCTCAATGTGAGTGTTGCATACAGACTAAACCGCCACAGGGAAACTGCAAATGAAAGCTTACTTTCAATATACCTTACAACCAAAACAGAAGCTGACGGGTTGAGGAGGTGTCTCAGCTGATAAAGTCTTTGCTGTGCAAGCATGTGGACCTGAGTTTGATCCCCAACACCCATATAAAAATGAGGAGGCCTTTGAGGCTGGAGAAATGGATCAGAGTTAAGAGAACTTGTTCTTGTAGAGGAACTGGATTCAATTCCCATCACTCACATGGTGGCTCACAAACATCTGGAACTCAAGTTCCAGGTGACCTGACACCTTCTTTTGGTGTATAACAAGCTCACACATTATAAATAAATAAATACATGTGTACATACATACATCCATACGCAAATATGCATGCACAGACAAACATCCATACACATAAAAATAAAAATAAAATAAATCTTTTAAACAAAAGAAAAAGTCAGCAGAGCTCAACAGCACCTATCTTTATAATTTTTTTTTAAATTTTATTTTTCTTCTCCCATACAATATGTCCTGGCCTGCCTCCTCCCCTCCTCCCTCCACTCCTCCCAGTTCCCCCATCTCCCTTCTCCCTCAGATCTACCCCCTGGCCCCACCCACCAACCAACACCCCTTCTCTCCAAAAAAGAACAGTCCTCCCAGTGCATGGCATAACAAGATCGAAAAGGGCTGGGCACTAGTCCCTATATCAAGGGTGGACTAGCCAACCCAGCAGGAGCGCAAGGGTCCCGAGGGCAGGTTAAAGGGCCAGAAACTCCCTCCCTCCAGCCTGTATGAGTCTTGCAAGAATACCAAGTCAGACAACCATAAGATATATGTAGGGGACACTGCAGGTTCCTTACCTGCTGCTTCAATCTCTATGGGCCCCTAAGAATTCTGGTCAGTTGACACTGTGGGGCCTGTTCTCCAGATATCCTCCACACCTCTGGTCTCTGCATCCCTCCTCCTCTTCCACGGGGTTTCCTGAGCTCTGCAGGATGTTAAGCCCTGCGCTTCCGCATCTGCTCCCATCAGCTGCTGGAGGGGGGCTCTCTGATGAGGACTGGGCTAGGCACCTATCTATGAGCAGAACTTGACATCATTAGAAGTCATCCAGTCTCTAGTTCCTGAACAGCACCTACCTTTAAACCCCATTGCTGGGGAGGCAGAGACAGGAAGATCTTTGGGGTTCACTGGTCAACAAGTCTAGGCAAATCCATGAGCTCTTCAGGTTCAATGAGAGTTTTATAGAGAGGGATTGAGAAAGGCACTGACATCAGCTCCTGGCCTCCACACGCACACGCACACTCACATGCACTCATACACACACATGTACCTACACATGTACACATGTAGGCACACATATGCCTACACATGAATGCATGCACACACCAAAAAATAGAAGGTGAATTAAATAAACCTTGGAGATAAAGCCATATATCTAAAATTGTATTACAAAATGGAGAGTTTTTAATTTATAAATAGTTTCATTGGCTCACTGTGCTGATATTAACATTTGATCTTTGTGACAGGCTCTGTCACCATCTATAATAATAAGTTATCAGAAATGGCCGGGCTAGAAAACGTCTTCAGGATCACTGGAGTTTGTCCGCAATCCAATGTGCAGTTTGACTTCCTCACTGTGAGAGAAAACCTAAGGCTTTTTGCTAAAATAAGAGGAATTCCATCCCAAGAAGTGGAGAAAGAGGTACATACATAGGCAGGACCACTTTTTCGGTCCAAGTGTGAATGTTAAGACCTGTTCATGTCGAGATGCATTTTCTTTCCATTTTTCTGTGTAAATCAGTGTATAATGTTGGATAGGAAGTCTAATAATTTAAACAAGACTATTTACACATAATGTGTATGATGCATTTGCTTAATTTTGAATGCAAACGAACAAGTATCCCTTGGATCAACCCTAAGGGACAAATGATGTTCTCTCCAACTTATGTATGAGAGACTGATGTTAAGTAAGTCAAGTGACTTGACTAGGCTTGGGCAGGCTAACATGAAGTCCCATTGCAATGAACAGCCCTGTTCTCACAAGCTAGAAAAAAAAAAGGATAATGTTTTGAGTGTGATTTAACTCTTGTCTTTTTTTCAGGTGCAAAGAGTTTTGCTGGAATTGGAAATGGAAAATATTCAGGATACCCTTGCTCAAAACCTAAGTGGTGGACAGAAGAGAAAGCTGACTTTTGGAATCGCCATTTTAGGAGATCCTAGGGTACGTCGGTTTTTTACAGATAATTTTCAGATAATTCAAAACCTTTATTTTCAAAGGGTGTATGTGATAGAAATATTAAAAATACTCAATGCAAGAGCAAACCTTACACGATACCCTTTAAACCTAGATGGTAAGGACTCGTCACTGCTCCCTGAAAGAACTTTTCGCTTTAAAGGAAAATGCTGTCACCTCCCTTCTGCAGATTTTCCTGCTGGATGAGCCCACGGCTGGGCTGGATCCCTTTTCAAGGCACCGGGTGTGGAATCTCCTGAAGGAGCGCAGAGCAGACCGTGTGGTCCTCTTCAGCACTCAGTTCATGGACGAGGCTGACATTCTGGCTGGTAATTGCTGGCCTCTTTAAAGCATCACAGTGAAGGCATTCAGGGATCTGAGGACTACAGACCAGTGTTCTCAACAGCGATATTTTTAACCTGCTGGCCTACACATGTGGTGATGATGTGAATTTAGCACAAACATCTTAATATCAGTTATTTTACTGTATCCTGTACGTGTGTGTGTGTGTGTGTGTGTGTGTGTGTGTGTGTGTGTAGGTGGGTGGGTGGGTGGGTGGCTGGGTGTGTGAGGGTGTGTACGTGCTGCTGTGTGAGTGTTCATGTACATGCAGCTGCACACATGTGTGTATGTGCATGTACAGCCCAGAGCACAGCCCTGGATATTGTTCCTCAAGAGCTCTTTACCTCATTTTGTGGACAGGATTTCTCTGTGGACTAAGCTGGGTGGTTAGCAAGTCCCACGAATCTGCCTGTCTCTACCTCCATGACATTGAAATTGCAAAGCACCAAACTCGGCTTTTTGTGGGTTCTGAGGTCCACAGGGCCTCAACTTGCACAGCAAACACTCCAGTGACTGATCTATCTCTCCAGCCCCATTTCATTATATCTTATACACGGTGTACCATTAAGTTGCGTAGTGGTGTGGAACTGCCAGGAGCTCACTGTGAAGTAGGTGAAGTCTATATTCTAAGAGCTTAATTCTTTTGTTGAGAATTGAGTTAAATCAACTTGACATGTTCAAATACTTCTAATGTTTGATCTACTGAAATACGTAATGTGCACCCACAGAATTTAATCTCCTCGATGAGTTAGGCAATGAGAAATAAGCCTAAGAAGAGATGGAGGATGCGCTTCATGGAGTCTTTCGCAAGCCCCATCTGAAAGAGAAGAGGCTTCTGAGATGGAGTTAGATTGTATAAACAGCTGCCTGACTTTTCTCAGAAACAGATGGCCGACTTCTGGACATACATTCTTCTCTGCTTCTTCCTTTTCAGATAGGAAAGTGTTCATCTCCAAGGGGAAGCTGAGGTGTGCAGGCTCATCACTGTTTCTGAAGAAGAAATGGGGGATTGGGTATCACTTAAGGTAAGGCCTGTGGAGGAAGCTGGGGTTGATGCGAACTGATACAGAGGAAGGGAACATCCGGATGCAATCACTGCAGCACAGCAAAACCTCTTCTTCTTATTCGTAGATCGATGAGATGATTGTACACAGTGTGAGTCCGTGAGAGAAGAGTGATTGGCAGAATGGAGAGGCTGAGACTATAGAGTAGCAACAACCGTTCAGATAAATGTAATAGAAATATGCTCACAATCCAGTGTTTGCTGAGGAGGATGTGTATTAAGGGAGGTTTTTTTTTTCATCTAACATATTTATATTTCACACCATCATCCCTCACCCAGAATTTTAATACAATTTTTAATTACGCCACTTGCCTACTTTTCCCCAGCTTTTCTCATTTTTCTTCATTTTCCCTACTTCCTGTCTTCTTTGTTTTGTTATCAATCATTTGTCCCTTTGTTATTTATTCATTATCAGTTATTATCTGGACAACGACACATTTGATCTGTCACTGGGTGATCCAGAGAAGCCTTCACCCTTTAGTGTTCTGTTTGCATCATCTAATTTTGTGATGCGCTGTTGTCATGAGATTATAAGCTCATGAAATCATAAGCCGGCCTTCTGTCTTTGTCTGTCTTGGGATGATGAAATGAACAATTGCCACAGAATTATTCGCAAAGAACGGAGGATTTTGACCTTCAGCCCCGGAGGTTGGGAAATTGGCTTCTGTCGAGGGCCTCCTTCACACGCCATCCTATACCAGAAGCCGGATGGTCAAGGGACTGCACACAGACCCTCTCCCACAGTAACTTCCCACTCTCGCAGAGTCATTCATTTCTCCACGAGGGCAGAGTCCCTGGAACCCAAGCACCTCCTGAACCTTCTGCCTCTCAACAGACACTGTGGGATCGGGGATTAAATTTCAGGAAAGCATTACACGGTGACAATGGGTGAATAAGCTGTAGAGTCCGGAATTGAACCTGAGTATTTTTAACTTAAATCTATTGTTTAAATTTAAACCTGTCACCATACCATTGTGATATTTATTTATCTTAAGCTGCTTTTGAATTTCGTACTGATTGATTAGTTTTCCCGAGTTATCCATCTGTTCTTAAGAAAGAAAATAAGCGTAAATGCATCGAGACAAACGACAGCCACAACCACAAAATCTCAGCGGTTCCATTCTGCTCTCCAGAGGCTAAACTAAGCAGCCAAGTGACACAGGGTGGCCCCACCTGAACCTCATCTTGGCTTCCATGCCCTGCACCCTCCCCTTCCCAATACCCCCTCGTTGAAATGAAAAGTTCATGACCTACACTTCCAGCTGTTTATTTGTATGAGTTGGCTATTTCCTTGGCCCCTCCCGCTCGCTGAAGCCTTATCCATTTGAATAATATCTCATTATCCTAACCTGGTTAGTCTTCCAGTTCTGAATAATGACCTAATTCTTAGTTCCTATACCCCTATGTTTAAACCTCTTAGGAAGTAAACTGTGAAATTCAGTTTTCTCCTTAGTAAAATGGTTACAATGAAATGTTATAGAAAAATAAATGAGGTGTTGCCTAGGATGCCACAAGGCAACGTACGTACAATGTTCTCAAAACAAAAAAAGTGCTATCCACAATTCCCCACCCAAATTACAGGTTTCTCCGTGGACTTTGGGACAATAATTTGCGTGATAGTTTTATTTTCTTCTTTTAAAGAAAAGTCAACATATTTAGCTTGTTTATTGTTTATATATATTTTAAACTGTTTATATATATTTTAAAGCATTTTATATATTGTCTAAGATTGTTCTTTGAATCTGTTTTTTACCAGCAGGGTTGACTAGCTGCCACAGGTAAATAGATTTAAATACTCACTCAGTTTGCAGAGTAAGTTTGCTGACCCCTCCTTCCAGGGCTTCTCGAGGAAGGACACCACACTACATGCCCCTTGTGCAGTGCAGTACCTGTAATTACCCAGCACATACTTCTCAAATGCCTTTTACCTCCAAAGAAATAGAAGTATAAAGAAAAAAAAATGTATTTTTAGTTTAATCTCCTCAGTGAAACTTCAATTCTTCTTGAAGTATCAAACATTCTCGTAAATCCACACATACCTTACAGATAAACTGAATTATTTTGACTTAAGCATTTGGTTGATGAAAATGCCTGCCATTTTTAAGGGTCTGCCAAGTGTGACCACTGTTACTTTTCATTTCATCAAACAACCTGACATGGTAAAAAAGAAAAACATCATTTTTTTTTTTTTTTTTTTTTTACTAATAAGGAAACTGCTCGTTTACATTAATCTATACTTTTCAACTGTCAGAACCTAGTTTCAGGATCAGATCTCTACAGATATTTTGTCTACGGTATACTTTGTGAGTTTGATTTTTGTCTATTAGCTTACGTTTCTACAAATGATAAATGCCTGAGGTTTTGAATAAATAGACTGTACCCCCAAAGATTATTTGTTATTTATTCAATTTTCTGGGGCCAGAAAATTGGCCCCAGATTTTAGTTTCCCCAAGGAAAACTAAAACGGTGGGTGCCATGTTTTTCATATTATTAATTTGTATCGGCTGTTGAGAATCTCTTGAATACTCACCACTGGTGACAACTATGCTACTTTCATACTTAGTTGTTTACTCTTGCTCTGCCAGTTTAGACAATTCCATCACAGCGGGGCAATGTGGCTTCATTCACAGTGTACTCTCAGCTCTGACTACATTGTTTATCCTGTACTAAGAACCTAATGAATTTACATCGGATGACTGAATTAAAACATTGTGCTTGTTTGCATCTATGACTATCAAAGTCCCAGGTTCTATTGAACCACCATAATAATCCCCTTCATTGAGCTTCAACTTCATTTGAATATCATCTCCAACATCCCCATCCTATGTGCTTCTGATCTTTGCTGCATCCCTACTATGTCTATCGACCCTTTAAGAACCTGTACCATTGCTAGTCTTCTCTAGCCAGCATCCCTAAGTTACCTGGCCAGTGATTCTGCTTAGCTTATTTTTATGCTTCCTGTATCAGTCTCTATGATCCCTTTGCTGTTTTCTTTTTTCACGCTTACATGACACATCTTCCACTCGATCTTAATTGGCTTTCCTTGCCCCCCAGAGAAATTAGTCATTATATAGTGTATCATCATCTAGTGTATGTCTTTTTTTTTTACACATCAGTTTGCAGCTGAATGAAGATTGTGTTCCGGAAAACATAACATCTCTTATTAAACAGCACATCCCAGAGGCCAAGCTATCAGCTGAAAGTGAAGAGAAACTTGTCTATACATTACCCTTAGACACAACCTATAGATTTCCAGGTAATATACGCAAGCACAACAAAATTAAATTTGGACGGAATATTTATAATAATAGCTGTGGTGATTGTGGTGTAACTACAATTTATGGAGACTTTATGATATGTTCAGATATTAAAATGTGACCAAAAGAATAACAAAATAATGGTATTTTATCCATAGTGAGAAGCACTGTGTTCTAATTATTGGCTTGAAATGCTTGACCATATTTGAGAGAGAGCTGATGTGAGATCATGGCTAAAAAAAATGACACATGGTGAACAAAGCCTTGGGGTTGTAAGAAAGGCTCCAGAAGAAAAGAGAAAGAAAGAAAGAAAGAAAGAAAGAGAGAGAGAGAGGGAGGGAGGGAGGGAGGGAGGGAGGGAGGGAAGGAAGGAAGGAAGGAAGGAAGGAAGGAAGGAAGGAAGGAAGGAAGGAAGGAAGGAAGGAAGAAAGGAAAAAAAGCAGAGAGCCTTTTAAAGTGTGTTTTGTTCTCTGAGTTGTTCTCAGATATGATTTGTGCCTTCTGTGGCAAGCATTTGCATTTGACCTGTGACATGTTTGTTTTGCTGAATGCTGGAACATAGTTACAAAACCCAGTCTGGTGAGAGGGTGTGCTGAATGCTGTCCTCAGTGCACGTGAATCTGGATATGGCCTTCTGCCTTGCTTTCGTGCTTTCCCAGATACAGTCTATAGTACACACCAGGCAAGTGTGTTTAAATTGGCCCTGAGAAAGTTCTGGAAAAGGGCTGTTCTGTTAACATTTACTATGTGCTTACTGGAGTTTATTTACAAGTTTTTCTGATCATGTTTTTCTAATCTCAAACAACCTTCCTTGGATCACTCTTTTCTTCACTACATGAGCATACAAAAGTACACTGAAAAACTAAAGTTATCTACAGCATTAGACTGTAGTCAGCCTCACTCCTAAATTCTTCAAATCCCAAGTCTCACAGACAAGATCTGCACAGGTCGATGAAGGTCACAAACCCCTTCAGCCTTTCTTAACCTCTGTTGTGGCTAGCACAGTATCTTAGCACTTACAGCTCAAAAACGGTTAGTTCTTTCTTCTTTGCTGGTTACAGCGCAAGTGGTTCCCATGTGTATATGTTCTCTGGGATAGAATCTTAAATTATCTAAACTTAAAGTTGAGAAATCCAAATTATGTAATTAACTAAATTATAAAGCCAAAACTAAAATGAAATTCAAATAGAAATATAAATGGATAGCCGGGCGGTGGTGGCACATGCCTTTAATCCCAGCACTCAGGAGACAGAAGCAAGTGGATCTCTGTGAGTTCAAGGCCAGCCTGGTCTACAGAGTGAGTTCCAGGACAGCCTGAGTTACAACAGAGAAACCTTGTCTCAAAAAATATAAAAGGATATAGATAATTGATTCCTTTAAGAGTAATATTTGAGCTTATAGCACACAACGTGAAACAGAATAGAACATAGAATTTGAAAAATGGAATCATGTATGTTGTATTTGTTTCTGTGTCTTTGCCACATGTCAACTATAATTCCATATATTTGCACTTCTTACTTTGAAAAATATGTCCTCAGCTCACACGTTTTTTGCCATGTGACTCAATGCTGTGTTTGTGCCCTGTAGAGCTTTACCAGAGACTTGACAGTTGTCCTGGACTGGGAATTGAAAGCTATGGTGTTTCCATGACAACTTTGAATGAGGTGTTCCTGAAGCTAGAAGGAAAGTCAGCAATTGATGAACCAGGTAATCACAATGCAAAAAAACAGAACCATGCAAACATATTGACCATACCCAGTGTGCTCTGTATCTCAGAAGCATATGTTTGAAAGAGAAGATTGCAAAACACGAGGCTCTGTGATTCAAGGTGTTCCCAGGCGAGACCATATAAAATTTTTGTTCATCCTGTGTCAATATTGCCTTGTCTAACATTATCCTTCTCGTTACTAATGTTGAACTCTTTAGTTGGGCCATAAAACATAACCTGAGATTCAAAATCTTTTTGATTTATTGAGATGTATTATTAGACTAGAATTTGGGTTATTTGGTGGATGCTTCTTATCCACTTAAAGTGCACACACACACACACGCACACACACCCAGATGCAGATCCATATTATAGAACCAAATAAATGTGGAACATGTATACCTACCTGCCTATTTTGTGTGGAGAATCATGCCAACACAGGCGGACAACCACAGCTACAGCAAGTCAATGTGTGCAGCAGCCGTGCCAAGTCTCGAAGTCTCTTTATACACTTCCTGTTCGTGTAAATCCCCTTTGATTCCTCCCTTTGTTCAATCAATGGATCCTTTACCTCTTCCCAGCTCAAAGCTGCAGCCGGTAATGATGTATAACGTGTGGAGAAACACAGACGTCTCTGTCTGCCCAGAACATTAGTACAGGACCCGTGCGGTGGCTTCCGTAACCGCATGCCTGAAGTGGGTTTTTACGGGTTGCCTCCTTCGTGTTTTGTAGAGGTTGCCATATTGGAAGAAGGACAAACAGAAAGCTCCGGGGAAACAGAGAGGTTTACAGAGACGGAGCAGGTTCTCTCTTCCCTTTCGGAAATGAAGAGGGCCACCGGCAGCGGGGCTCTCTGGAGTCGGCAGATCTGTGCGATGGCAAGGGTTCGCTGGCTGAAGTTAAAGCACGAAAGAAAAACTCTTTTAGCTCTGTGAGTATCGGAAGGCGATAGATCTCTCTTACAGAACACTAAAGATAACAAAGGTGGGGAAAGAAGAGAAAACAGCAACACGAAAGCATTCCCTGTATTACAGATCTAAATAAAGCACCACTGCTTTTAGTTTAGTCACGGGTCCTGGTGATCATCCAATAGGAGGCTAGATGCTGGAATTTATCAGGTTTCTGAGATAGTTCTAGAGGAAAATATGAAGTGATATAAGTTTCCCTGTAAATTTTCTCTCATTCAAATTCTCCTCCATGGGGTATCACAGACACACTGCAGTGAATCCTCCCTTCCAGGATCCACACATCCCAGATCCCAGGTCTGATACTTTGTGCTCATCCTACGAGCACTTGCCTAGATATCATGGCATCCTGTCGCCTTCTTTAGTGGCACTTTGTACATAACAGGTGCCATTCCTGATACAAAGACTCATACTATCTTACATTACTATTATGATGTCTATGATACATTACCCATCAATAAGTGCCTCTTTGTTGACAATTGTATTTTTATTAGATTTATTGATTCATTCATATGTATGTGTGTGATTGTGTGTACACATACATGTGTGGATGCATGTACCTGTGCATGCCTGTAGAGGCTAGAAAAGTGTATCAGGTGTCCGCCTCTATTACTCTCTGCCTATTCCTTTGAGGTAAGGTCTCTCTAGTCCTAAGGCTCATATTTTCTTGTCTAAGCCAGATGTCAGCAAGCCCCAGGGATCCTCCTGTCCCCGTTGCTTTCTGAGCTGGGATTACAGGCATGTGCAGAACACCTGGCTTGGTATGTGGATGCCAAGATACTCATCCCAGTCCTCATGATTGGACAGAAAGCCCTCATAACAGCTTAGGTATCCCTCCAACATCATGACCGTTGTGTTTTAAATTAAGAAAGAGAGATAGACATCTTAGCACATAATTCAATTTCAATAAATACTAAACAAAATGTTGGTGATTAAATACCATGACTGTAGAAGATAATTACTATTATCCTCTCAACAGTGAGTACCAAAGCCTGTGGAGAGTAAAGAAGGAAGGGTTGCTGTCATTTCAAAAGATCTCAGACAAGAGACACTTATAAATTAGGTGTAGAGGAAGATTTCAATGTAGTAAATATGGTGGAAACATGTTAGGCTTTGTCAACTTCTTTGGAACAGGGAGTAAAGACAAACAGTGAATTAAAACATATAAGCCTGGAAAAGAAAGAAACCATGTGGCCATTAATAGAACTGGAAACTATGGGAAGTAAAGTAGATGTGAAGAAAAAGGAGGGGAAACGATGATGGATTAACCAGCAGAGAGGTGGAGAACCACTCAGGAAGCACAAGAGATAGATAGAGTCAGGGGGTCTGGATCCCGGGGCTGTATACCCACAAGATGTGTGGTATGCGACACCCAAGGGTGGGAGAACAAGAGACACGATCAAAGAAGAAAGTCACAGTTTATTCCCACCAATTTAGAAATGGGAGGACAAAATACTTTTTAAAAAAAATTAGGCAAAGAGTTACCCATTTAACTTTTGTAACCAATCAATCGATCATAATGTACTCACGGTGACAGTGTTGTTCTGTGCAGGCTCTTGGTTCTGGCAGTTGGATTTTGCCCTCTTCTTTTTGAGTACATCATGGTGAAAATATACCAAAGGAGTTACACTTGGGAACTTTCCCCTCACTTGTACTTCCTTGCTCCTGGACAGCAGCCAGAGGGCGCTCTCACTCAGTTATTGGTCATCAATAAGACAGGTAATGACGCATTTCCGACTCGTATATGTATCTGTATTTCACTCTAAAAGTGCTGAATATAGACATGATGGAGAGGTGAAAGGGGAGGTCAAAGGTAGTGGAATCGGGGAGGCAAGGAAAGTGAAAATCTACCGAAACGTGCCTTGTTTGAAAATGCCTTAGTTACGTCTGATACTTTACGTGTTCATTTCAGTTGTGTTAATTAAAAATAGTGTTAAATAGTAGTACATTATGTACAGATATCACACTGCATTTATCATTCACCTGCAAATGGACACACACATCCCCAAATACTTCCGAATAATACTTCTATCAACGGTCATATATATTCTTGTAAAGATTTTTCATTCCTTTGGGGTATCCGCTTAGAAGTGGGATTGTCGGATCATAAAATGCATATGTTTAAATCTTAAGGACCTACCATACTGTTTTTCAAAGTGTACATGTATGCTAGCAATTTATAAGAGTTCTAATTCTTACATATCTTGGATGATACTCATTTCCTGTCTCTTTATACCTACCACAAAAGTCAGATGCTATCTTCTGTTTTGTGTGGATGTGTTTTACATGTGTGTGCATTATCTTCATACACAAGAAGTGCGTGCATGAGTGTGCATGTGCACGTAGAGGCCAGAGGTCAACGGTGAATGTTTCCCTCAGTTGTTCTCCATCTTACTTAAGACCATCTCTCACTGAACCTGGAACTCCTTATGCTGCCTGTCCAAGGAACTCCAGAGACCTGCCTGTCTCCACAATGCTGGGGTTCTAACATGTGCCAGCACACCTGGATTTTTGTGTGGGTCCATCCAGTGGATGGAACTCAGCTCCTCATCTTGCCCAGCAAGCACTTTATTGACCAAACCGTCTCCTCGGCTCTGTTTCGGTGTTGAGGATCTTTTCATGTGCTCACTGACTTTCTCAGAGACATTTTAGTAGGTTTTCTTAAATATATTTCTTCGTTTTCTACACGTGCTTAGGACAGTTTCAAGAGATGCTTTCGTATCCAAGTTTTGAGTAATTGTTACACACTGGTTGTTAATATGGGTAGGTCAGTGAATTTCTCCACATCACCAGGTTGCCTTCCTTTATTGAGAAACTATTTGAAAATCAAGTAATTTATTAACAGTAGATTCCGTTTTTATAAGTTTAGTGTTTCAAAGTTATCCGCCATTAAAATCATGTAGCGATTCATTGCGAAATACTAAGCAGAACACTATTTCAGGAGTCATATGGTAATAAGAGAGTTTTTATATATTATCTGTAAATACATTTGTTGTAGCATAAAACTCCCCGAGCAACAAATCTACCTTTAATTCACAATGGCAAGGACATTGAAACATGGGAAAGTACATATTGCCGCATTGTATAATGATTATATAATAATGATTATAATTATATAATGATATAATTATCATTGTATAATGATTATAATGATTTAGTTGTCACTGAGCTACAAAACTTGACATGGACTTCTCTAGCTTTGAGATATGAATGTGTTGAATTGCATCTTAGGGGCAAGCCTTGATGACTTTATCCACTCTGTGGAGCGCCAGAACATAGCTTTGGAAGTGGATGCTTCAGGAGCCAGAGATGGTGTAGATGACCCATCCTACAACGGAGCCCTTATAGTGTCTGGTGATGAAAAGGTATGCTGATCTCCAGCTCAGAATCCCACCGTTCGTGCAAAGATAATATACTATTAAAATACTCAGGTCTCCAGCCTAATAAATAAAAGTAAAGGCAAATATTGGTTTTTTTAAATTTACTGCTTAGCAAACTTTACTCGCTGACATAATGAATAATTCTTACGTCTGTCATGTATGCCAACAAACCCATATGTCTTAGAAAAATACATACTGTACTCAAGTTCATATTCTTAACGTTATATTTGAGACCAGAAAATTCGTATTTCCCTTTATATATTTTATACCGTACATATTTTATAGATACTGTTTTGTCTGTGACAATAAACACTTCAAAGCCTGACTCCAGCCTTAAGCAAGACACCTGGCAGTTTGGACACATGGTTTTGTTTTATTCCAAACATGCTTTGCCTTACTTATGCCAGTGTTTGCTTTAATTTACACAGCATTTTCCTGTTTATTTTTGAGACTGTAATTTGCTCTGTGTGTGTGTGTGTGTGTGTGTGTGTGTGTGTTGTGTTAGTATTTGAAACAATTTTTAAAACAGGATCTTGTGGCTAAGAGTGCAGCTCAGTGGTAAGTGCTTGACTCCCCTATATGAGGCCCTGAGTTCAATCTCTGGTATAAAACAAAGACCAGTATCATCACATCTTAAAATATTGAATTTGGATTTCTTTAAGAAAAAACTGGTCTTTGATAATCAGGAGATTTTACGTATTATATTTTAGAATCGCAGCTTTTCGTTCGCATGCAATACCAAAAGACTGAACTGCTTCCCAGTTCTGATGGATATCCTTAGTAACGGGCTACTTGGAATGGTTAGACCATCCGGGCGCATCCAAACTGACAGGAGCACGTATCTGGAGGTAAGCTCAAGTCCTTTGGAGAGTCCTCCCGGATCGTATTCCTGGATCGTCTTTTTAAGTGCTGGAATCATAGCCTTTTTGAGTCAACCATTGCATAATCAAAACTTGGATCAATACTGGCTCTGTGGCTTTGGGAAACCAGCATACTTTTCAAGAGCCTTGAACTTTCTAAAATGCAAAATAAAATATTTTCCAAAGTGGATATGAGGCAACAAAAGTAAACTTGTGCAGTACTGTGATTAATGCAAAGTAATAAACAAACAGAATAAAGACAGGAAGGGAGGGGGCAGGGAGGAGGGAGGAGGGGGGCAGGAAAGAGGAAGGAGGAGGAAGAAGGGAAGGAAGAAGAAGAGAAAGAGGAAGAAGGGAAGGGTGAGAAAGAAAGGAAGAGGAAGGGAAGGAGGAAGGAAGGAGGGGGGAGGAAGGAGTAGTGAAGGAGGAAGAAAGGAAGGAAGGGGGAGGAGGGAGACTTTCCCAAATGCTACTGAAAAAAAACAAAAAGAAATCAGGACAAAGTTCAGGCTTGAATTTCAGACTCTCCTCATTAGAATCACTCCAAGTCCTTGCCAAAAATATTAATTGCTTTGGCCTACCTTAAACCTTCCAAACCTGCTTTTCCAAATACAGAGCAAAGAAAAAAACTTTTATTTCTATGCCTGGCAGACATGGCAGCTTACTGAAATCTTGGTGCCTGGAAGGCAGAGACAGAGGATTCCCAGAAAAAGCTGGCTAATTAGATTAGCTGTATCTGTGTTCAAACTAGTGACCCTGACTCAATAAGTATCATGGAGAGGGAATGAGAAAGACACCCAACATCAGTCTTATACCCCGCCCCATACTACACACATGCACCACACACATGAACAGAAAAACAAAAAATCGTATTTCTAACCCAAGGCCTAAGTAATTGAATATAGACAGCTTTTCAAATTTAGAAACCAGGGTAACCATCTTTTGAAAAGAGTCCTTTATTCACAAATATACTCCTACTGATTACAGATTTAGGGAACACTGGATTTTTAAAAAATATTTTATTTAATATATGCGTATATATGTAAATATACATACCAATATGCATATTAATATATAGTGTTTTGCCTGCATGCATGTCTGTGTACCACTTGTATGTCCTCTGAGGTCAGAAGAGGGCATCAGATCCTCTGAAACTGAAGGTACAGATGGTTATGAGCCATGTGAGTTCTGGGACTGGAACCTGGGTCCTCTGGAAGAACAGTCAGTGCTCTTAACAGTGGAGCCATCTCTCCAGCCCCACATCTTTTAACACATTGTACATCAATGCCTGGGGACAGGCCTGGGACACCATAAGTGCTTAATAACTTGTTTGTTAAACACATACATGAGCGTCAGGGATCATCGTTGACTCTGTCCCAGTTGGCTGATTTCATGGTTATAAACTCTCTTTTAAAACATGCTTAATGAAGTATCAGCTGTGTGAGTCTTAAAATGACAACGGCTTTTGATAGTTCGTGCATCTCCTTTCCCTGAAGGCAGTTACAGTGACTACAGCCAAGGACAAAAGTTTTGCTTGGTGCTCTTACTCCCCCTCCTCACGCTCCCTCTCTACTAAGGGATCCCCAACCGATACTGATCTGATCTCCTGATGTACCTAACATTTGATACGATTCTTGAGCTCAGCTATTAATTGAAATAATTAAAAGATCAGTTAGAAAACCGCAACTGTGAGCTCTGACTTTTCCAGGTGTTAACAGAGTAAATTTTAGGACAAGTGACACAGAAATATATTTTTAATAATTTCCAACTACATGATGTCATGGGTTGATGTGTGCTCTTTGAATCGGTTTCTTAACTGACGAGTTTGAGCATGAACTGAAGTAGTTCACAGCGAAGCTTACAAGCTGTAAGCACAACGCAAGAAAACTTTGGAGATCTAACACAGACCTCAGATATACAACTGATTTAATTTTTTTTTAATTTATGCCAGAAAAAGGAAATCAGAATTTGTTCATTCAGCTTTGTTTTGGTTTTTTTTTTTTTTTCAGAACACAAATGAGATTCCGCTAGGAAACCTGGGGTATATCACTATCTTATTCTGGCTTATTCTGACATCGAGTTGTCCTCCTTATATGGCCATGGGTAGTATCAGTGACTATAAGGTAATAATAAATAACGTTGGGACTTCAGTTACTTTCTATAACTAGAAACTGAAAATCTGAAACAAATCTGAAAAAAAAACCCTGAAAATCATGTAAAATGATTACATGGTTCTTTCATGAAGATACATATGCGTGCTTAATTGAGCCACCGATGCTAGCATAAACTCTAAGTTAAAACAATAATTGGATGTTTTGAAGGTTCAAACATGCATCTACATATATTAAAGACAATTATTATAAAATATGTGCAGGTATGCAACGAACCTATAATGAACAAAGCGACTTTGAAACAGACAAATACAGTTGGAAGACATAGTCTCTGACCTTAAGACTCAGCACAGCTAGAGGAAATAAGAATTTGGACGGAAACACGGCTCACTTTGCTGGGGAGTCTATCAGTCCGAGTTTAAGCTCCAGAACCCACAGTGGAAGAAGAGAACCCACCCCAAAAGTTATCCTCCAACCTCCATCTGTGTTTAAGGGCCTCATACATCTATGTCTGTACACACACAAACACACACAAACACGCATACTAATGATGCAGTGTTTAATTTTAATAATTCAGCGTGCTATACATACATAATTCATACAGCTATACGAAATGGGATACAGAACTCAAAAACAAAGCCGTACGTATATCACCAATAGATTTTCAATAAAAAGGTATCAGAAACATATAAAGGGTCCTGAAATCAGTTTTTAAAATGAACAAACGTTGGAGCAGATACTTTACTGAAGAAGATACACAGATGGGAAATATTTTCATGAACAATGGCTGACGTCATGAGCAGTCAGAGAAGTGACCCCGCTGAGGTACTTCCACACAAAATGAACCTTGTTCAAAATGGCTGGAATAAATGAGGGTCACTGATATTGGAAAATCGAAACTCTCAGGCCCTGGTATGAATTGCATGATCACTTTGCAAGACAATTTTATTATTTCTTGCAACCTTAAAAATGTGTATTATTGTGACTTCTACGTACTTACCCAAGGGAAGAAAACATCTGAACACATAACAGATAAAATATTAATGTTTTAGTAGTTTCATTCACAATAACCAACAATTTAAGATAACCTAGATGTCCATCCAGATATGAATGAATTAACACATTTTGGAATAGCTATGTATACCTGAGAACACTTCTTGGAATAAGTATTTTAAAATTTCCAATTTTTAAATGACAATTTGTAAATTATAATTTGTACCATTTTTCTGACTCAGATGAATCTTTACCATAGCTATAATTTATAGAATATAAAACATATAGCATTTGTATATCATATAATTATGTATTATTCAATGTTGTATGCAATTGCTATAAATTACTGTGTATATATGTAAGTATGATTACATATGTAATATGTAGTATATGTAATTAAATTCATGGTGTAATTATGTATGTTATATACAATATTTTACATTACTTATAGGGCTCAGATATAACTCATTTGGTAGAGTGCTTGCTTACCAGGCATGAAGACCTGGGTCCAATCCTCAGCACTACATAAAACCAAGTACGGTAGAAGCAAAAGTATCAGTAACACAGTGAGCTTAAGATTGGTCTGGTCTACATTAGACCCTGTCCCAAAAAAATACAGTTAAATTAAATCATTTACATAATATTACATACATATTTTATATGTGCAGGTATATAGACAAAAGAATCACCATAATAGGAAATGAGTTGCTAGCCAGATAAAAGTTCCATTCACACACACACCCCTGTAAGTGCCTGGTCTACTCACTGTTGGTGTTCAAACAATGAGAATACGGAGTCATCCTTCCATAGTCCTCCCGAGGATGTGGTGAACCTCAGTGTGACTTTCCCCAAAGCTGCAGATCTGTAGCTACATCAGTCATCCGCACCTCTTAGCCTGGGTAGCATTTGTCACCATGGTCCAGAGTCATTACCAATAAGTATCTACTTCGAACACTCATTCAATTAATCTACGTTACCTTAAACCTCAAGCCGAAGTCCCGATTTGTGCCTCTGCTCTCTCCTGAACAGAATAAAGTTTGGTCCCAGCTGCGGATCTCCGGCCTCTTCCCTTCTGCCTATTGGTTAGGGCAGGCCCTGGTGGACATTTCCCTCTACTGCTTTGTCTTCATTGTTATATATTTGATGGAATACCTTTTACGCTTCGAAGACATAGGATTCACTTTTATAGAACATGTTATACAAGTAAGTGCCAATATCCTTCATGCACATCTCATGGCCTATATTAACTGAAAAATTCGAAGATTCGAACTGCCTTCACAGGCGCCAACTAGAAGACTGTACCGTGGCAATGCTTTGGAGCCTAAGTGTCTTCCTAGCTCACCTTAGCCTCTAACTCAGCTTCACATTCCTGTTGCTCTTAGATCCCGTGCTGTATTGGCTACACTGCGTCCCTTGTCTTCCTGACGTATGTGATTTCATTCATTTCTCGCAAGGGGAGAAAGAACAGCGGCATTTGGTCATTCTGCTTCTTTATCGTAAGTAGGCTACTTATGGACACGTGTTGTACACATTCAGCATAAACGTCTAAGCTATCTGTTATGCTCTTGGTAAAATGGTCATTAATGTTTCGGTACCAAATATTTACATTTGCCTCAAGAACAGATAGCTTTAGAAATCTGCACCTTAGCTGGGCAGTGGTGGCGCACACCTTTAATCACAGCACTCGGGAAGCAGAGGCAGGTGGATCTCTGTGAGTTCCGGGCCAGCCTGGTCTACAGGGTGAGTTCAAGGACAGCCAGAGTTACACGGAGAAACCCTGTCTAGAAAAGGAGGAGGAGGAGAAGGGAGAGGAAGCAGGGGAGGGAGAGGAGGGGGGAGAGGGGGAGGAGGAGGAAGTGGAGGAGCGGGGAGGGAGAGGAGGAGAAATTTTTACTGGGCAGGCATGAATATTTAGTTCAGATCCCCCATACCCAGGTTTGGGCGGGGGCACGAGAGATGGCTGCATATGTGACTATAACTTCAGGGCTGGGAAATAAAGACAGGTAACCTTGGGGGGCGGGGCACTCACTGGCTGGTCAACCTAGCAAAATGATGACCTTTGGCGTCCCCATGGTCAGACACAAGCAAACCCATGCAAATGTATACACACAGACACACACATCACACACACACACACACACACACACACACACACCACATACTAAAAATGGAGAAATGAAACCTGGAGAAGAGAAAGCTTTCAAACATATGAAAAGGTAAGATGATGCAATTTAAGAAATAATAGATGAACAGAACCCAAGAGGGGAGGGTACCAGGGCTTCTCCCAGGAGCTGGGAGTAGTTTGAAGTATAGGAGATAAACACAGGAGATCAATTAGGAAGAATACTATAACTGTACACATTTGGTTGGTAAAACAACCAAAACCCGTAAGAGTATAAAGATGAAGAAGAGGCCATCACAAAGTTTTTAAAAGAGGAAAGATGAAGGCTTTGATGTGACTACAATTTTTTTCTAGTCCCAAAATTTTGTCTTTTAGTAGCCCTACTTGTTTGTATCCACAAAAATTCTGCTCTCATTGTTGCTGCTGTGTCGCTGCTGCTGTCATTTTCCTGTCAAATATCTATTTCAAATTTCCTCAGTGATTAATGCTCGTCCTATTCTGAATTTGACCCCCCACCAAAAAAAAAAACCACATGCCAGCCTGTCCCCCTTTTCTATAGGCAGTGTTTTATATATCATATCCTAGGATTATCTACTGATGGCTCATACATGATGGTCTAGGCTGAAGTTTGCTGAGTTACTAACAGAGAATGTTAATGCAGATACATTGACTTCGCTTTAGATGGTGGCATGGAGTTCCAATTTGTAGTTATGAACTACCATGTGTTCCTCTCATACGCATATCTAGATTTAAATATATAGCATGCGACAAAATATATATGAGGCTTAAAAAGAGGAAGGACACAATGTCCTCATAAAATGCATTATTTTGTATGCCAACTTTTTAAATTAATTTACAGAAAGTAAAAAGGAAAGCTGGACTATCGTATCCTCACCATTGAGTCCTCGTGATCTAGAAACATGAAATTAAGAGCAACTAATGCGCATGCTTGTACTTCCTCTAGATTACTATGTTCTCCATAATTATGATCATATTGGAATTCAGAAAGGAAGATGTGGTGTATTCCATCACCTTTTTAATACCACAGTCCACCCTGCTTGGCTGTTTGGCCTTATCAGTTCATGTAAGTAAGAGTACTGTCCAACATCCTAGAACTCATAACCAATTATAAAAGCTTGACCTCTGTGTGGGGCTCTAGAACATGCAGAAGATGCATGGGGATTCCAGTTGATTTTCTCCCAGATGGGACAATGTGTTCTGCCTGACTTTTACTAGAACAGCGGACTCTGGTTAACACATGGGTGGGTAAAAGAATGGATGGTGGGAAACAGAACAGTATTCACAGTCATTTGGGGGCTTAATTAGCTTCGAGAGGATGTAAATAAAATGATGTTACTCTTCAGGATTCCAGGTGTTGAGAGGCTTCTGCTATGAAATAAATTTCCTTCTTTCTATATACTGATATCTATGCCTCTGTTTAAGCAGAAAGTTAGAGGGCATAGTAAGAGAACCTGTTAGAAAGGGAGGGGAGGGAAGGGAATCGTGAGGAGAAGCTGGGGGCACAGGAAGCATGTGCGGCGTTCTGTAGAATAAGAATGAGTGTGATCTCTCATCGTTTGGGGAGGCCGACTCACAACCTCCAGATGGCCTCTCCCCAAGTGATCAGAGGAGCTCATTGCTTCAAATGAAATCTCATACACCTTGGGAGCAAGGATGTCAGCTCCTCGGTGCACGTGTCAGAATGAACACTAGCCTGAAATTTCTAGTGCACTTGGGGAAATGTCATCAAGACTGCTTAGGGACAATTCATATTCTTATAGATAAATATCTGTGAGACAGAAATTTCCTATTTAACTACTGTTTTTTTTTCTTTTCTAGTTTTTCATGTCTCACAGCTTTGATGAAGAATCAGTGATTGTGGGGCCGTATCTGCTATTCCTCATTGTAAGATTGCATTCTTTTGCTATGTTTTAAATCATACCCAATAATTTTAATTCCTTTGCATGCTGTATTTTTTAAATTTCCGTATTATATACAAATATAATATTTGTAAAATTGGAGACAGCTATTTTTATAAATATTAACTCACAAGATAATGTACTTGCTAAATATTAAAAAAACACTTGTACCTGTAATAGAAAGTAATTATAGTTGTTTGAAATGAAAATTAACTTGTCTGCTTCCAAATGTATCAAGGAGCTTGTTGGAAATTTGTTATAATGTTACTGAATATATTTTTCTGATTATTCTTATGTTGTCCAGTTAACCTAGTTCATCTCATACTAAAACAATGATCTTTTCCTGTTTTCTAATTGTACTTCTCTCTCTTTGTTCATAGCCTTTCCTTCATTTTTTCATTTTTATGTTTATTCTTCGGTGTCTGGAATGGAAGTTTGGAAGAACAATGAGAAAGGATCCTATCTTTAGGTAGGAAGAGATCAAATTGGGGTTGTTTCATTCATCTGTATTCTGTATTTCTTTCAAGTATAAACAAACCTGTTGGTAAATATATGCCACTGTGTTAGGATAGACCATGACAGTAATGTCCTGGTGCTAACAGAGACTTAGATACTTAATCCAAAGATTAGGATGCAGTGGAGGAATCATAGCTACAATATTGACTGCAAAATCTCTGACATGGTGGGCAGTGAAACGCTGGGAGAGGTATAATTGAGCTGGTTCTAAAAAGCAATCGATTTGAATAGAGAGGTAGTTTTTAAAATGCTGCCATTTGGGACTAAGGAATAGAACAATCCCCAAGCAACAAGAGCAGTAGCTATGTCTGCTGGAGTAGTGATAAGCCCAGACTGTAGCTCACAGGCTGATTCAGTTGCAGATGACATACAAAGACAGAGACTTTTCTGACTCCATTCATGGATGCATCATAACCGTGGTATTCCCCCTGACTTTCAACTAGTTGCATCTTCTGCTATTACAGATGGTGGCATAGAAGACTGCCAAAATGGAAGCAGGCATGTAGAAGCATTCAGTTCTGTGTGAAGAGCCAGTCAATGAAAGATATTAGCATGAAATATAGTCTGGGTATGATGGGCCAGACTTGGGAAGGGGAGGAGGGCTGAATGTGACACAGCTTACAAAGAAGTAGTCAGATCCAATGAGAGACCAAGCATGTAACTTGTAGTTTCTGAAACAATTCTATTGTTTTGTTCTTTGAGAATGTATGCATACATACAACGTATACCATCCCCCCTTCTCTTCTCCCAACTGCCCTGCAGTCTATAGCACATCTCCCTCCCAACCTCATATCCTCTTCCATAACACACTAAAGCTAATTAATGCTATCCATATGCAGATGGGGGTGGGGTCACCCACTTGAACAGGGCAAACTACCCTGCCCAACTCCCACAAAAAGAAAAGTAGTTTTCCTTCTCTCAGCAGCTACTAAATGCCTATAGTCCCTTAGCTGGTCTATAGCGTCATCAAGAGCCTCTCCCCACTCCATCATGGAGTTTTAACTGATTTAATATTGTACATGTCTTATGCAGGTAACCAGAGCTGATGTGAATTCATGTGTGCAACACCTTGCCATAGCAGAGGACATTTCAGAGCACTCCTCCTCATCCTCTAGCTCTTGGATTCTTTCTGCCCACTCTTTCCTGGTATCCCCTGACCTTGAGGAGGGGAATGAAACAGGTGTTCCATCTTTGACTGAACACTCACAGTATCTGATTTTCTGAAACAGTACTGATTGTAAATATTCTGGCTCATTTCCCCCATGAGAACATAACAGTTTACTTCATTGAGCTATTCTATTCAAAGAAGGATTTGCCAGATAATGTTTGAGTTATCCACTAACATTGAAAAGTAATCTTCCCATAGCTGAGCAGAATGGAAGATAGGTGAGGAGTGATGGTCACTACACATGGTAGTCCCATTGCTATGGTTAAGGGGGCCACAAGGATTGAGCATGGACTGAGCCATGGGGAAACCATGATGCATACTCATCTCGTGGCCTACTCGAGTATGAGTTTTGAAGAATGCAGCACTGTTGACACAAAGATAAGAGCCACAAATCAATTATTAATGTATGGTTTGGGTCTTAGAATTTCTCCAAGAAACAATGTGTGTCAAAACCCAGAAGAGCCAGAAGGAGAAGATGAAGATGTTCAAATGGAAAGAGTGAGAACAGCTAATGCTTTGAGATCCACCAGTTTTGATGAGGTAAACACACAAAGTAGCTAGCTTACCCAATAATGCAAATGTGTGCCCATTAAAGCAACTGGTCTACCAGACTATTTCTATAATGGTGTTGAGTTTCTCTGATTCTAACAAATGAGATACACTATTTTAGAATTTGGTGCATGTCTTTTGTGTGTTTGGGAGCCAGGTAGACTGTATAAAATAATGTGTGGTTGGGTAGATGACTTTGTAGAGGAGGGATGTCAATAATTTCTCTCCAAAACAAACACTAGGATGGGAGAATGGCACCTAGTAAGATCTCTTCAGTGTAGATCTAGGGCAGAGGAGGGAACACCAAAGGGAGGATACAGTGTATTCAAAGTCGGTAGAGAGAACAAAGTCTGACATGACTTTCTTGTTGTTACAGAAGCCAGTCATTATTGCCAGCTGCCTACGCAAAGAGTATGCAGGGAAGAGGAAGCATTGCCTTTCCAAGAAGAAGGCTAAGATAGCCAGCAGGAACATCTCATTCTGTGTCAGGAAAGGTTAGACATGGGGTTTTTGACAGTTGGCTCAAGTTTCACGGTTCCTGAGGAGACTCTTTCACACAACACTTGTTCACTCACATACAGTCCCCTCATCCGGGTAGCCTGACAACTCTTTTATACACTTCATTTCTAAGTAAACTCATTAACTCCAAGGATAGGGGCCTCGCCATATCGACATAAGAACCACATGCTGTTATTTTGACCCACGAAAGTCATTACATTTCTATTTAACTCACACAACTGATAATCTATTGTTTATTTTTTTCAAGAGAATGGGTTGGGGATGTACTAGCACATACTGAAGGCTTAACCAGCCAGAGTTGGAGGAATTCAGTTTGTATCATTTCTACAAAGGTCAACAGTCAACAGAATCAGACACCTAGTTCCTAAGAATTGTTCTACCAATTTCTGTTGGGGAAGTTTATTTTTAGTTATGTTTGAAATTGTTTTATGCACTGTTGGATGAGGGGCTACCCTAGTTGTAGGGTGTTTGTATTGTTTGCAGGTGTTGGATTTCTGTGGGGGTTGTTTGATTGCTTATGATCTGCATGTGCTATCAGTAGAATACCTGAGGAGTTCTGAAAGCATAAATACACCTGAGCTGAGATGCTCAGAGTTTCACTGTCCAGGACAGCTCTTGCCAGGATGGTGTTTCCATCTGCTGAGGTCTGGTGGAGTTTCTACGTATGAAAACTCCTCCTTGTCTCTCTTACTAAGCCACACAGTAGCATACTACTGCAAATTTTTATTAATGTGATCTTGGGAAAATATCTTCATTCTTAAGAATTTTTATCGCCAAGTGTAAAAAACGTGATTGTTATACTTTCTTGGGAAAATGGTAACAGTTACATGGTACACAGTGTCTGAAACACATCACATGACATGCATCACACAGTGGGACTTCAGACTATGCTTTATGCTTAATCCTACTGTACATTAATGTTCAGCGTCATCCTGTGTTTCAGGTGAGATTCTAGGATTATTAGGACACAACGGAGCTGGTAAAAGTACCTCTATTAAGATGATAACTGGAGACACAAAATGCACAGCTGGCCAGGTAGGTGTACTATCTGAAAGTTGTCAGATGACCCAGCTTTATAAACCATAAAATTCTGTTCCATCACTACATGGTGGAAATGATGAATGAAATACACAGAAGAGTAAATTGAAATAGGGCACACAATACACACAGAAGCTAAGCCCTGGAGAAGAACAATTATTCATGCCTTCAAAGGCATTCAGAGGGAATGATCTGTGTCAGATAAAAAAAACTAACAATATAAGAATTCACACAAATCCTACTAATTTGTCAACAAAACACTTCTGATGAGCATTTTCCTCTTAGCATGTAATATTTTAATCTCGAGTAGAATTGTAAGATTTGAGTATATTCGTTGTCCTTTACAAAGCGCTAAGTTGCTCAAATATACATTTCTATGTGAATATACTATTTGAACACACCATTTTTAGTCAACAATCAAAAATGAACATCAAAGATGTGATGTTGACTTGAATCATTCAGACTTGAAGTGATTGAAGAAAGGGGACAAGAAAACAGAAAGAGAGATATGATGTATCAAAGAGAGACACATTGTGGGCTAGAAATGAAAACTTTTCCCCAAATTCCATAGCAGAATCCTGAAAAATCCCTTTGGAAAATGTGTCCAAGGAGGCCAGGGAAGACTAGAGCAGAAGTCTGTGGACCTGCACCACGGAAGAGGGGTTAGTGATCAAGCCAAGAAGGGAAAAGATAGGCATGAATGCAATTGGCAGATATCCCACCAAAGGCAGAGAAGATAACAGGTCCCCATGTCCCTCTGAAGCCAATGTTGCAGCAGGTATCCCTTTGTAAATGAGATGAGTCGCCAACCCCAGTGAGAATCCTCATTTCAGCCACAACCTGCCTCCGATGGCCTCCAAATCAGTCATTTTCTGGACCCTAACTCACTGATTTATCTCTTATTACATGTGTAAAAACAGCAGGTGACCTTTCGTTGATTTACTGCAACAAAGTACTCGAAGTGACATGGCTAGGGAGCCGGCTCAGCCAGAAGATGGCTAGCCACACAAGTGTGAGGACATCAATCCAATCCCCAGAAACCATGGCGAAAATCCCAGTGTGGTGGTGTGTGCTATTAATCCTAGTTCTGGGGGCACAGACACAGGCAGATACATCCCTGGGCTCACTGGCCAACCAGCTAAGTCTAATTGGTAAGTTCCAAGCCAATAAGAGATCTTGTCTCAAAAAGAAAAAAAGGAAACCAAGGGGGACATCTTCTGAGGTTGAATGCCATGGAACGAACTCAGTGACAATAGCCACCGTGATGTTTTACAGCCGTGTTCTCCTGTCTCGGTATGTCAGCCAGCTCTCTACTCTGTGACTGCCAGGTCACCTCCTATTTGTCTTGCGGGTGGCAATAGGAGATGGCCTCTCTGTCCCTCTGCATCTCTCCTCGCGCCTGTGCTCACTCTGCTCCAGCTCACCCTCCCTCGTCTCGGTCTAGGACAGCACATCGAATCTCACTCCTTCGTGGGCTTTGATCTTACTCTTTGCTCTGTGCCAAATCCCCCAAAACAAGCCTCTAGCTTTTCCCTACAGCTGTCAACTTCTCATCTTCTGTTAAAATGAGCCCTTGGGGGGACAGACAGGCTAATCGCCTGAACGAAAGTTGCTTCTCACCATCGATGCTCTCCCCGGTGTCTGCCACAGCCCCATTCTTAACTGTCCGTTTTCTGGTTACTCTCTCCTCTACCTTTTGGTTGCCTGGTTCACACAGTAGGACACAAACTCCCAAAACAAGGCAGTAGTTATTTCAGCCCCTCTTCTACGAGCAGTCAGTCCAGCCTCTGTCTCAGAGGAGGTGTTAAAGACATTTGCCCACTGAATGAGCATGGTCATTCATTCCTAAGATGCTTTGTTCAGACAGCCGTGAAAACACTGGACACTAAATGGGGACCAAAGTGGCATTGTGGGATCTGTGGCAATCCACTGAGACAACGCTTCTGACTGTGCAGACTTTTGTTTCCATGTAATTACTAATGAGCTCTTTCCAACATAAAAGGATGACAGATTGTTAAATTCACTTGGGTCTTGGAGTTAGTTCATGTGAGTTCGGAGAGAGAGCTGTCACAGGAGCACTTACTCCTTGAGGCTGTGTAGAACGCAGGCTCTAGTGGTGACCTTTTACCCGTAGGTGCTACTGAAAGGAAGAAGCGAAGAGGGTGCTCTGGGGTTTCTGGGATACTGTCCCCAGGAGAACGCTCTGTGGCCCAACCTCACTGTGAAGGAACACTTGGAGGTGTTTGCCACAGTGAAGGGCCTGAGCAAACGTGACACTGCAGTCACCATTACAAGGTACATGGGGTTGGGGGGAGGCAACTAGAACCTAGGAGGTCCGGGAGAGGGTGGGGTGACAACATTCGCAGAAAACTTGGGGTGAAAAGCTCAAGGTGCTGGGCAGATTTACAATTAGGAGTTCATTTCCCTGTTTTGGAGTGTTAAATGTTTTCTCCTGTCATATTAAATATGAAAAGAAAAGGGAATGCATTGGTAAGATTTATTGAAAATACTAAAATTTAATGTATTGACCATAGATGAACTATTTGGATTCTATAACAGGATACTGTTTGAGGAGGGCTCAACCCAGCCAGCAATGTTACCCTTCCCACCCCCACCACCACCACCTATATATATATATATATAGCTCCAGAACTCCAACTATGGGCTCCACTCCCCTCCATCTTGCCCGGGCTCACCTCCCCATCCCCCCACCGCCTCTCTCCTCTGTGGAGTGCACTGTGATGCTCAGCTGTGTCTCTTCAGGTTGGCAGATGCACTCAAGCTGCAGGAGCAGCTGAAGGCTCCTGTGAGGACACTGTCAGAGGGAGTGAAGAGAAAGGTAGGGCAGGGCTTAGGAGGCGTGGCTCCAAGCATCTGCCAGGGTGGCACACTTCAGGCTGGTGCCAGATGGGCTGTCCCTCTTGTTGCAGCTGTGCTTCGTGCTGAGCATCCTGGGAAACCCGTCTGTGGTGCTTCTGGATGAGCCTTCCACCGGGATGGACCCCGAGGGGCAGCAGCAGATGTGGTGAGGAGCTGAGGCCATTGGGGTTGCATCCACACCTGGTGGGGAGCTGGAAAACTGTTTCAGTCGCTCCAAAACTGTGCTGACCAGGCATAAGGACAAGAGTTCGGATCCCCAACACCCACATAAAAATCCAGGGTGATGGTGCTTGCTGTAATCCCAGCACTATGGAGGTGAGGGCAGGAAGAGTCCTGATGCTCAGTGACCAACTAGTCTTGGCTGGCTGGTGAGCTCCGGGTTCCGTGAGAGCCGCTATCTCAAAAATTAACATGGAGAACAGGATACCCAAGGTTGGCCTCTAGCCTCCACCTGCTCATGCATATATATGTACCTACGCAAACACTACACAGGCACACAAGCACATACACGTGCATAGAGAACACACAGAGGGAATTTTAAAATGTGTCTCAAAACTTTTTATATACGTGGAAAACAAAAATCCCAATACCCTCAGTAAAATCAGTGCTTGGCAAAAACACCATTTCACTAATAATATTTCACAAACATTTCCGGGGAAGGAAGGATGCGTACATACCATTAGGCTACAAACCAGTCACCGTGAATATCACAATGGTGCAGCGATCTCTGGGGATGATACGGTAACTTCTGTACCACAATCAAATGCCTGGTGTCCGACACGAGAACAGCAGTTCTTACTAAGCTGTGAAACCTGCTGTCATTGGTGTTTACTCTGCGTTTACTTCCTTCTGCTGGGCTGGGAAACACTGCTGAGTTTTGCATCATTCTGTTCCCATACGCATGGCTGTTTTGATCATCATTTCCCTCTTCATACAAGTTATAATAAATACTGTATGCTGCAAGTGCCCCCTTCGGTGCATGCTTCCTCTCTCTATCCTTTTCTGACTTATTACCGGATTTCCTAAATTGCAAATCCTGTCTTGACAATATAGGCAAGCGATCAGGGCCACCATAAAAAACACAGAGAGAGGTGCCTTGCTGACTACCCATTACATGGCAGAGGCTGAGGCCGTGTGTGACCGCGTGGCCATCATGGTGTCTGGGAGGCTGCGGTGAGTGCATGTCCTGAGACCACATTCATTCCTACAGTGTATGACTAGATGGTTTTGACTGAAGACAAGGAAATTAACTTAATAGCTAGAATTGCTAGACCCCAGTTAACTGCAAGGACCCTGAGACAAGCCTAGCAGCAAGCCCAGGGTCCCAAACACTGTCCTCTATACCCCCGGGGTCCCAAATACTGTCCTATATACCCCTGGGGTCCCAAACACTGTCCTCTATACCCCCCGGGGTCCCAAATACTGTCCTATATACCCCTGGGGTCCCAAACACTGTCCTATATACCCCCAGGATCACAAACACTGTCCTATGTACCCCTGGGGTCACAAACACTGTCCATATACCCCCCTTTTCTCCCTTCCTCTTCTGACCACATCCTTCTCCAACCACCAGGTGTATTGGTTCCATCCAACATCTCAAAAGCAAATTCGGCAAAGACTACCTGCTGGAGATGAAGGTGAAGACCCTCACGCAAGTGGAGCCCCTTAACACAGAGGTCCTGAGGCTTTTCCCCCAGGCTGCCAGGCAGGAAAGGTAAAGTTGGTCTTTGGTTTTGATCTGGTACCAAATGCTGGTTTTCCCCTATCTGTTGCACTGATGTATAGGCATTTGAAAAAGGGACTGGACCAAAACGTACTCAACTGATACTCGATGGAAAGTAAACTAAAGAAGACAGAGCTGGTGTAAAAGCCGACTTAGCATGTGTTGTGGCCCGACTCTGTGCTGAGTACTGTCCATGGCTTGTGTCATCTTATTTCTTCCCCACAGAGACTTTTCAGGTCAATATTGTCCCTCTAAACTAAAACGATGTTTTTGGGAGGCTAGGAGATGGCTCAGTGGTTATGTGTTTGCTGTGCAAACATGAACATCTGAATTTGGTGCCTCAACACCATATGGTGCTCCTCAAACCCAGAATGGTGGTGAACTCCTGCAATCCCAGCGCCAAGTGTGGAGGCAGGTGAATCTCAGAGTTCACTGACCAGCTAGTCTAGCCGAACTGTTGAGGTCCAGGTTTGGCTAGAGACCCTTCCCTACACATAAGGTAAAGAACAATAAATACATCCTAAGTTAACATCTGGCCTCCACATAAGAATGCTCTGGCAAACACACACACACACACACACACACACACGCACACACACTTGTGAGAGCCTGGCTTTTTAACAATGCTGCGACTCAATGGACAGCCCATACCAAACAGAAATCTATAACGAAGGGGTAGAGAATGAGCAGAGTGTCTGATACTGTTTGTTCCATGTTTGATACGGGTTGCTCCACAACACTATGAGAAAGTGTCTTAGGAAATACAATTTTAGTCTCTGTGATTTTCACATTTATCTGAAGCACAAATTATTTTTATGATCTCTGTTGCTGAGATGACTTGGTAGAGAATTCCTTGTCTCTTTGTCAGAAGCTGCGTCCCTCTGTTGAATCTGACGAAGGAGAAGAAGTGTGAATGTCATTCAGTATTCCCCTAGATTTGAACTCTTACTAGGAAACTTTAAGAAATTAATAGTTTCAGAACTTGGAAGAAAGGACACACCAAGCACCAGTGTTCAGCTTTAAAAGTGAGATGATTTGGGCTTATCTTCTATAGGCATTTGAACTCACCTACTCATTTCCACTCGAGAATCCAATAAGACAAAATTCTGAGTCTTACTCGCCCATTAGTCCTCCCGGTGAATTCAACTGTAAGGCATTTGTATGAAGACAGATACATAGACCAATGGGAGAGAATAGAGAGCCCATAAATAAAGTTATGCTTTTACAAGTCATTTTATTTTTAGCTCAAGTGCCAAGAAAACACAATAGAGAGAAGAGATGATCTTCAACAACAAAAAAAAAAAGAAAAAGAAAAAGAAAAAAGAAACTGGGCCCAAACTTAGACCATATAAAAATCAACTGAAAATCTATACCAAAACCATAAGCAATAAAAACTCAGACACATAAGCTTACATCAACTGAAAAGTTTCTATCCACCAAAAGAAACAATCAACAAGGTAGAAGAGAAGCCTACTAAACAGTATCAAGCTATGTAGCTGATACAAATTTGTGTCCCGATTATGTAAGAAACTCTGATAATTATGAAAGCAAAAAAAAATTAATAAAATAACCCCCAAACCTAATAATTGATTTTTAAAAAAACGAATGAACATTTCTACAGAGAAAGCATACAAATGTCTTACAGGTATATAAAAAATGCTCAGTGTTACTTCTAATCAGGTAAATGTAAATCCAAGCCACAACAAGTAGTCACTTCACAGGGTTAGGATGGATAATACCTTTAAAAATAAAGACAATGGTTGGCAAGTATGTGGGAGAGTATATGAAGAATTTAGTCATCTTGGGCTTCTCACCAAGAAACAATAAATACCAAATTGAAGACAAAATGAAACACTTCCTGGAGAAACAGACGTGTCTGGAGAATTTGGCATGTAGTAAATGTTGATCATACAATGTTAACCCTAGACTGCCACAAAATAAATATGGAAATAAAACAATGTAGCTAAAAATGCATGGTATACATGAAATGAAATACCAGAATATGTAATTATTCAGAAAGAAGGTATGAATCAGAGAGAGAGAAAAAAGGAAGCGTAAGGACATGGGAAGAGAAAATATACGTATGGTAGGCCTAGCCAACCACTTCAATAATTACACTAACTAAAAGCAATTCAAGTACCCTAATCATAAGGTTGGTTCATAGATTTAATTTTAGGGAGGCATGTTTAAATATGTGCTGTCAACATTCCACCACAGGGCAGGAAGGGGCTTATGAAACCCACCCTTAACTGACGAGTTGCTGATAATCTCCGGCTTCTCAGAGAGATTTGGTTTTCTTTTAGGGTGTGACCCCTGGTAGGTAGACCACGCTTCAGTGGATGGCTCCTATGCGCAGGATTACATGGATAGTACAAATTGTACACATAGGGCTATTGAAAAATTAAAAAGGGGACTCAAAATTGGTGTGGTATGGTGAGGAGTTAGGGTTGCATCTTAGAGGAATTGGAGGGAAGAGTGGAGGGTGAATATAATCACAATACATTATCTTTCAGTAATTAATAAAAATAACATTCAAGTTTATTCATCTGCTAATGGATAGCTGGGGTATTTCCATGTTTTACTATTGAAAATAACTGTGCAATGCCTACATGGCAGACTCCAGACCAGAGAGACACTGAGAAACAAAGCAAAACAGGAGGATAATATTTTAGGAATAATGTCCAAGGTTGTCCTCTGGCTTCCCAGTGCACACACATTAGCATACATGTGTGCACTCATGTACACACAAACAGGTATTCACACACAACACGAGCATACAAAAAAGAATAAGGGAGTAGATCTGTTGCTAAGAATTCTTAGTCTTGATTAATAATAACAAGCAACAGGCATGGTGCTTGTAGTTAGCGTCCATCTGCCTCAGCTGGTACCTCTTCTCTCCATTCTCAGGTACTCTTCTCTGATGGTTTACAAGTTACCCGTAGAGGATGTGCGACCTTTATCCGAAGCTTTCTTCAAGTTAGAGAAAGGTAAGAGGCATGTCTCAGAAGTAAGACCCTGGAAAGAGAATAGTAGTAAATCATATGATACTCTATGTGCATAACGGAAATGAAATGTGACATAGTACGTTATGATTAGAAGTTAAAGTCTTAAACTGAACTTTAGGAACACCGAACCTGAGGAGATGCAGAAAGGCTATGAGTAGTTAGGGAAATGGAAATAAGTGGGAGTGAACTTTATTCTGCTTTCCGGGTCTTTAGTGTTTTTGCAAATATATTGGGAGAGCCTGAGTCAGACTTGGTTATATTTTTTTAATGCTTTCTTTGGGACACTGATGCATATATTACTCTGTCAGTCATATTTCCTATGGACTGGCATACTATTTTATTGCCTTAGTAAATTAAGAAACCAGGTAGAGTATATGCCTATAACCCAAATATGGCCAAATACTCTGGAAACTGAGGCAGGAGAATTGCCACATATTCCGGGCCAGCTAAAGCTACAGAGTGAAATGCTGTCTGGAGAAGAGAGGGGAGGAGAGGGGAAGGGAGGAGAGAAGAGGAGAGGGGAAGGGAGGGGAGGGGAGGGAAGGGAAGGGAAGGGAAGGGAAGGGAAGGGAAGGGAAGGATAGGGAAGGGAAGGGAAGGGAAGGGAAGGGAAGGGAAGGGAAGAGGGAAAGGAAGGGAAGAGGGAAAGGAAGGGAAGGGAAGAAGAGGGAAACAGAACTCACTCCTGTGCGGCCATTGAAGCTATGCTCTTTTCTCTGTAGCACTTTAAGCTGAGCAGGGTATACGTCATCACGGGTGCTGCCCCCTTGCCATCCAATCCTATTTACTTCTCTGCTCTTGTCTGTGCTGGTCCAAGCTCTTCCCTATACTGCTTTTCAGTGTCATTGTTCATGTGAGTCAGGGTTAAGGGTCACAAGCACTGTTCAGGGTCCCTTTTGAACATGAAAGATGATCAGATCCTTGTGATTCATACCTGGCTTTCCCTCCCTTGTCACCTGCCATATTCGATCTACTGGATCCACAAGGCCTTTGTGACTCCTGTCCGTAGCATCTGCAGTCACAGTAATGTATCTTTCTCTCGTTCTCTGAGCTGAGCCTCCCTCGCTCTGGGCCTCATGGTCATTTGCTGCACTCTGCAGCTCTACCCAGAGCCCAACACTAGCCGCAGACTTTGAGTGGCACAGTCCCAACCTATTTTGGCTCCTATCCGACTGCCCTTCCCAATCTGTTTTGATTAACAAGGGAGGTTCCAAGTTCAATTAGCGGCAGCTACAGCGGCTTTTAGAAAGAGTGCACGAAGCTATGCTCTCCCAAGCAGACCTCAGACATCCTTCTCTGTAACCTTCTGAGACAACCTGATTCAAGTGTCTTCCCATCCACATCTTCCTGTGTAGATGTGCAAAAACCGCTGGCTCATGTACAACAAAGGAACATTTCTCAGGCTAATTTTTCTCCCTTCATCTCAGAATCCAAAAAAGCACACAGCATGTAAGCCTAACACAAGCAATGTTCTCCCAGTCAAAGTAAACGTGTTGATGTATTTTTGACTGAGTGAAACTGTCATAGAATAGTTATGACGTTTTAATTATGTGTACGTCATGTTGACTTACGAGACCGTATAAGAAAATATGCATGCTCCTAATATACATTTATCCTTATACAGTCAAGCAGACCTTTGACCTGGAAGAGTACAGCCTCTCTCAGTCTACCCTGGAGCAGGTGGGTCCACTGTTATGATGTTATCACCCATAAAATTCAGGCCTATAATTTGCATATTCTGTCCTCACTTGCAGCTACTTGCGACATCTCTCTCTCTCTCTCTCACATCTTTCCTTACAGGTCTTCCTGGAGCTCTCCAAGGAACAGGAGTTGGATGGCTTTGATGAGGAACTAGGTTCTTCAGTGAGGTGGAATCTCCTCCCACAGGAAGAAGATTAAGCTAAAAATACTCTGTATTCCAGTATAAGCCTGTGCTTTCTTTTCTTAAAGACATCTATTTTTATAACATCAGTGAATTATTTTAGTAGCTATATTATAAAAACCTTGGCGGTTCTTTGGGGGTTGGAGGAAAGGGGTAAGTACTCAACAAAGGCTGGGCCCCAGGGCAGCTTACCTGGCCTCCTCCACATCCCCATGGGGCACCCTGGTGCCATGGTTCTGAAGCGTGCCGAATAAACAGTTACTTTTATATAATTGTTTAAATTTCTGTGTCTGATATATTTTGTTTTAAAAAAAATTTGGATCAAAATATCAAAGCATGCTTTTCTAAACCAGAATGTGAAATCCATAATTTAATCCCAAGATACCAGATACTCTGAAAAGTCAGTTACAACTAAAAATAGTGAAGCGCCATTGGTCATAGCATCCATTTTCCATATATTTAAGATGTCCACTGATAACTTGATGATTTAGAGGTATCTGGAAAGTCCAAAATTTGCCATTTGAAATTGGTCATGCCTGAGTCTCATGAAATCTGTGCAATACAGAGGCCTAAGTTATAAATGATCTTCCATACACTCTGTTCAGATAGCTCGTGAGTGTAGTGTTGAATCACATGACAAGTAGATGAAAATGTAAAACTCACACCCACATGGGGAGGAGTTGATGGGTCTAATTATGACCTGGCTGTCCTGGAACTGTCTATGTAGACTAGGCTGGCCTCAAACTCACAGAGATCCACTTGCCTCTGAATCCCTAGTGCTGAGATGAAAGGAATTCATCTCTGGACCTGGCTAATTTTTCTATATCAAGTTCTTCATGTGATTTTTTTTCCTTTCTTTCCTCAGTGGCATCATATTTATGAATTCATAAAAACCATTTTTAAAAATGTTTTCTAAAATAACCAAGCATCGTTGCTCACACGGGCTAGTAAGGGTTTAGATATGCTAACCTTTAGACTGGTGTTTGGGATATTGTCTGCTAAGTATAATAATTTAAAACAAATCCCTCTACCCCATCCATCTTTATCGCTATAAATCCAGGCAACTAATGAAGAAGACCTATCTCCTGTTTTTATTTACCTAAGTTTGTATACCTAACTCCCCTCTTATGTTATCTAGAAGGATGCAGTAATTTGGAATTCCAAGGAACATAAAGCCAGGCTGGTGCCTTCCTTTCTAGACACGTGTTTAGGGATGGAGTCTATAATCCCACCACACATTAGTGTACTGTTGCTATGTAAAAACCCAGACTCTAGACTGGTCTTCTTTCCTATTTCTGCAAATCAATATGCAATGAAGACCAGTAGCTTAACCAAAATCATACAATGGGTAAAAAGCCCTTCCTGAATCCTACCGTCTCATGTTCTTCTCATCACCTCACACTGCTAATTACTTCATTTGGAAGACAGCAGGTGTAGAAACCCCAGATACTTCCCAGTGTACTCAAAATTTAATCTGAAGTAAAAGCATACATATGTGGTATGAAGCAAAAAGATAATCAAATAATGTATAATCCAATGTCATGTCGTCATGTTACATGCTACCAAACAGAAGTGTTTACTACAAGACTTTGAGGGGCTGGGAAGATGTTTCAAGCCACTTTTCCAGAGGACCCTGTTTCGGTTCCTAGCACGCACTTTGGGTGGCTCATGACTGCCTCTAATTTCAGATCTGTATCATCCTGGACCAAAGGCATGTGACTCTTCTTTGCATGGTAGCCACAGCCACAGTTTTTGGCCATCCAATATCAGATCTTTTTATTCTGTAAAACACAAACCACAGCTATTGAGAACTTAGCTGTAGCTGTCTGAACAATGGTATCCAGTCTTTACTTGATATAAACTCTTTGGTTCATTTCTGTGTGGCCACTTCCTTTACTTTCTCTGATGAGGGGTTTTGAAGAGCAGAGATACTTACACACAAGTAGACTATTATGAAGGTGGACAGAGATGTCTGAAACACTATACTGCATGTCTGCTGTTTCAAATGCAGGAATTTAGGAAGGAATGTGTCCTGTGGTTCAGAAAGTCCAAGAGTCTGAAAACCAAATTTCTTTAAAAAAAAAAAAATCCAGCAAGGCAGAGTGTTGGCAAAGAAAGAGAAAGATGAGGTCTAGGGGGAATGGGGTGGTGTCAGAGGACCAGAATGGAGGGAGGAGTGGGGTGAGTCTGACACCGTGTAAGTCATAATAAACTTGATGGAACTCTAGAAGGTGAAAGTTTGATACATTGAAATCAAAGAGATCAAGGGAGTTCAGTAAGAGAGCAGAGCCTCTGAGACCAGTGAAGGGGGAGGGGCAAAGGATGGAGTGATTAGCACAGAGAGCTAAACATAATGTGAAACTCAGACAGTATTGCTTCTTCACTACCCACAATGCCTCACAAGCGACTTCTAACGTCTGAGATGTCAAAGGCAATGCTGGTGGTTTTTTTTTTTTTTCTATTAAACCCATGTGTCCTAGTTTGATTTTCTGTTGCTGTAGTAAAGCACGGACCAAGCCCAGCAGAGGAGTAAAGGGATTATTTCATCCTACAGATTACAGACTTTGATAGAGGTAAGCCAAGGCAGGAACACAAGACAGGAACCTGGAGGAAGGAACGGAAGCAAGGATGACAGAGGAATGATGCTTGTTGGTTTGCTCCTCTTGTCCTCCTCCTCAGCCTGCTTTCCTACAAAGGCCAGGCCCATGTGTCTGAAGGTGACACCACCCACAGTGGACTGGACCCTCCTAAATCAATTAACAATTGAGAAAATGCCTCACAGACATGGAACCAAGCCAATCTTGTCTGAATGACTCTTCAGTCGAGGTTCCCTCTTCCCAGGTGACTAGGCTTTCTTTTTACTTTTTTTATCCTGAGACAGGGTTTCTCTGTCATTTCTCTGTCCTGGAACTCACTCTGTAGACCAGGCTGGCCTCGAACTCACAGAGATCCGCCTGCCTCTGCCTCCTGAGTGCTGAGGTTAAAGGTGTGCGCCACCACCGCCTGATTATGACTCTGGGTTTCATCAGGTTGACATCTGGAACTGACTTTGTCATTCCACCTGTGGTTAACTTTCTCACACAAACACAATGCTTTAAACCATGACCTTCCTTCCTCGTTTGTTCCTAAGATATCATACATGTTACTATCATCATATACAAATGCAGTATGCAAATGCAACACTGTTTTTAAAGCTATCATTTTTGTTTCGAATTTTTTGTTTTTAATTACTTCTGTTTTCGAGATGGTAATATAATCACATCCTTTCCTCCTTCCCTTTCCTCCCACCAAACTCTTCAGTAGACTCCTCTTTGCTCCCTTTCAAATTCATGCCATCTTTTTTTTTTTAATTAATTGTTGTTTTAACATGCATATATGAGTGCTTATATACATATAGAGTCCTCAATACATAAACACAACCTGCTCAGTCTGCATGTGACTTGCGTGTATGTTTGAAGGACTGACTGCTCGGTATTGGACAGTCAATTAATATTCTCTTCCCCGGGAGAACTACTTCTGCTTTCAGCATTCCTTAGTTGCCCATAGTTTGTTGTGTAAGGTTGATGACTCGTGGGCTTTTCCCATCCACTTTGGCATGTCTGTTGTTGCTGTCCTGAGATTTTATGGGTGTAGCTTTTGACATTACTAGGAGACACAGTATCTCGGCAAACTCCCTGATCCTCTGGCTCTTCAATCTTTCTACCCCACCCCCACCCCCAATGGAAATGTTTTCTTGACCTTAGGTGCAGAAGTAGTTTTGTAGATGCATCCACTGGAACTGGACTTTGTAACTCTGTCTTTTGATCAGTTGTGATTTTCTGTAGTGGTCTCCGTTCCAAGAAGAAGTTCCTCCATGAGGGCTGAGGTCAACAGTTATCTGTGGGAATAAGGACAAATATTTAGATTGTAGTTAGGGATTACACTAGTTTAGGAAACTGGTGGCTGTAGGTTCTTCTCCAAGATCCATGACACCAATAGCCCTGAGTAGTTGGCTAGGTTTCCAGTACTGGGCATGATCTCCCTCTTGTTGAGCAGGTCTTAAGTTCGAAAACAGAGTTGTTGGTTACTGTCAAGTTACGTGTGCCACTAGTGCATCCTTAGGGTTACGGTGCCTCATTTGTCATTGTCGTGGTTTATACTCATCATAGCTTGGTGGCACTGTCGGTTGCTCCCCCACTTTAGAAGCTTAAATTGTACTTTCTGGTACCAAAAGCTAGTCCTCAGGGGAGGAGGTATTCAGGTCAGTGCCAGCTCAGGAGCCTCTGGGGTGCATGCTGCCTTCACCAATCGGGCCTTATCTTCCACCTCTGGGATGTTTTGGGAATCTTTTGAAAGACCCTGACCAACAACACAAAAGATGGATTCTCGTGCCTGGTGTTGTATTTCATTAGGTGGCTCTTTAGCTCTTAGAGGGAGCGTTGTCACGCTAGTTGAGAAAACATCGTTTAAACTAGATGTTTTGTAGGTTATTATGTAGATAAAAAAATGTTAATTCATGGTATGATTCCTTCTGAATTTTCAGATATCCTTACTGTTATTTTACCCCTCCTCCCATTCTTCTATATTTATCTCCTTCTCCCTCCCTAATTAGAGCCCCCCCTTGTTCCAGATAGATCACTTGTACTCTGCTATTCCCCTCTCTGTGGCTACCCTCCCCCTGGCAATAGTCCTTTTTTACTTTCTGGTTTCTCCAGTTACTCTAGGATGTGTTCTCACATCTGGAGATTTGGAGCTAGGAATTTCTGATGATAGAGAATGTGCAATGTTTGTTTTTCTAGCTCTGGTTACATCACTCAGTACGATCTTTTCAAGTTTCATTCATTTACCTGCAAAAAATAGATATATTACAAATATTTAAAAGAACAAATTCTCTTTAAAATTCTCCTTTAAAATTCTTTAACTTTAGGCTCCTGTAAAATAAAAAATAAGTGATGTATTATGATACCAGAGCAGAAGCCATGGTGACTTCATTTCAGAACAAGAGCCATATTGTTGTTACGTTCCCACATCCTACTTAGGAATAAGTTTCCATTCCCTAAACCTGATGTGCCTTGCACAAAAATATTTGAATCTACACTGAACCATTACCACCAACCCCATAATGTAAAATTGCCTGTTGCCGTGCAAAATACGTTTTCAGGGATACCTGGATCTACACTTATGAGCACCAACCCCATGATATATGATGTATGTATGTATATATGATGTCTGTACATACATAATGTATATTCTTGCTTTTTCATTGTATTTTTCTGACTTCCAATTATCTCGCACCTGTAAAAACACTTGCAGCTACTTGCGGGTTTTATTTATTAATTTTTTGGTTTTACCCATAAAGGGACCTTTAAAAAGCTATCCGAGGGCTACTCTCTCAAATCTTGACTTAGGGTGAAAGGCCACCTTTTCCCATGAGAGTCGGGCATGTCCTTATTCTGCTAACTGTTCCTCTGATTAGTCACCTTGTCTGCCATTCACTCTGACTCATCTCAGACATCACTTCCTCTGTGACACTGACTCCTTCCGGGTTCTGCTTCCTGTGTCTGCTTCCACTGTTTGTCTAGAGATTAGAAGCATGGACCACCACTGCCTTTTGTATACTGGTATTAAAGGTGTTTGCTACCACTACTTTCTGAATACCATATTAAAGGTGTGTCTACGTTCCATCCAGACCACACAGGCTGCTGAATGTAGCTCCCAGATTGGAGATCCTAGATTTCACCCAGTGCTATTCCTCTACACTGGAACTGAAGCTGAGACCACAAAGAAATGCTGCTTGCTGGCTTGCTCCTCCTGGGTTGACCAGTCACCTTTCTTACACAGCCCAAGCCCAACTGCCTAGGAATGTTACTGCCCACTCCTTCATTAACTAGAAATTAAGAAAATGCCTCACAGACTTTGCCAAAAGCCAATCTGATCTGGGAAATTCATCAGTTGAATTTCCCTCGTCTTTAGAGTCTCAAGGTCTGTGTCAAGCTGACAGCTGGCCCTAACTATGGCATCATGATAACTCAGTTATATACTCCAGGAGCTCCAGAACAAGAATCTGACAAGGGCTTCATCTTGTGCTGTTGCTTAATTTTGGTTGAAATGATTACCAAACTATAGAGTTAATAATAATCTAATAAGTCTCTTGAGCAGGCAGAGATATAAATCTCTTAGCCCCACCAATATAGCCATGTTGGATCTGGGATTTGAATGGCATTAAGTTCTATTACCAACTGTATCTCAGGGCAACTAAATAGATTAATAAGATCTAACTAAGGCAATATCTCAGTGGCTGCTGGAAGCCTATCGTTCCTCCTCCACTGGGGTTCTGCCTTAGTTACTTTTCTATTGCTGTGATAAAACACCATGAACAAGGCAATTTATAGAAGGACGGGTTTATTTGGGGCATACAGTTTCATAGGAATAGGAGTCCATCAATGGCATGGCAAGGAGCATGGCAGCTGGCAGGCAGGCATGGCACTGGAGCAGCGGCTGAGAGCTCACAGTTAGATCCACCAACAGGAAGCAGAGAGAACACTGGAAATGGCATGAGTCTTTTGAAACCCCAAAGCCCACCCCCAGTGACACACCTCCTCCAACAAGGCCATACTTCCTGATCCTTTCCAAACAGTTCCACCAACTTGGAACCAAGTACTAAAACATGTGAGTCTTTGGGGCCATTCTCATTGAAACCGCCACAGGTTCCAAGTTATTAAACCCATAGGCTAAGACGTCTCAAATTTATGGATGCTTTA
This sequence comes from Cricetomys ansorgei, assembly GCA_026225945.1. Lineage (NCBI taxonomy): Eukaryota > Metazoa > Chordata > Mammalia > Rodentia > Nesomyidae > Cricetomys > Cricetomys ansorgei. The sequence goes on from JAMJFZ010001881.1 coordinate 4,829,461, forward strand.
TTACACATTTTCCATAATATCAATAGCAGGGTGAGAGTATTTTTATCATTTAAAGAGAACTTGGTTTTTAAAGGGCTGAGAAATTGAGGTCAAAAAGCTTTTTTTTTTTTTTGCTTTTTCTCAGTTGTTTGTTCTCTTGACATATTTGCAAGGAACAGGTGAAGAAAGCATTGGAGTTATTCAGTAGCTGTTTGCTGCCCTGTATTTTTTTTTTAAAAAATGCCTCATAGATTAAATATGCAAGTATCTTTAAGAGAAAACTACAGAAGTAAAGCATAACATTCTGGTTTGTGTGTCTGTGTGTTTGTTTCACGTATGTGTCCATGTGCGTGAAGTAGGCGTGTCTTCATGTTGGCATGTGCACGCATGGGTATGTGTTGATAGCAAGGTCCAGGGTTTTTCCTTGGTCATTCTTCACTTATTTCTTGGGTTGTGTTCTTTCATTTATCCTAGAGCTCATTGATTCAGCTGGGGCTGATGGCCAATGAGCTCTGCTCCCCAACACCGGGGTTACAGACCCACACATCCACTGGGTTTAAAATGGGCACTGGGTAAGCTAACTCAGATCCTCTTGTTTATAATACAGCAGGCTCTTTACTGAACCGAGCCATATTCCAAGTCCCGTTCTCTGACATTCTCATTTTTTTATTTGTCCTTCTTGTATTGCAATAAAGGAGTTAGGCTAGCTTATACTAAGTAATAGAAAAACACAATTATACTATTTGGACAAGAAGAAAGAAACAAAAAACAACAATGATATGTGGGAAACACATATGAGAGGAGGAAGTGATGGATAAGAAATTAGGCACATGGAAAGTGACAGTCTGTGGCCATTTCCACAAACGGTTTTCAAAAAGAACGCTACTATTTCTCCCTAGCAGAAGTGGCTACAGCTGTATCTCTAAGGAATCAACCTCATCTGTCCGGCCACGTTTCACAATCAGTGATCACTTGAAACCGACGCAGCTGCAGAAGACCCCTGGGACGGAAAATGCATCTGTGAGGGTTATCCCACAAACCCGAAAGGAAATAAAAAATACTCTTTGTAGATAGGTAAGAAAATAACTATCACGCTGGCATTGTATCAAGAATAAGTTAATTTTTCTGTTAAAAAAAATAATAAATAAATAGAAACGCTTGCATCTGAGAACCTTAAATTCATGTTTTGTTTCCCAGAACAATCACGATGACAGCTTCCAGTAAAAGCAACATGAGGTCAGATAATTCCCTTCACAGAGACCCAGTGCAAAACTAGATGAAATTATTTAAACAAATACAGAAGAACCATGTTGGAATTGTGATAGAAGGGCCTGAAAAGGGAATTTAATTGTGACCATTGCCTTGACAAAGCGGCTTCTGAGGTTGAACAACAGCAAGCGCCTAGTGTTCTTGTATGAGATACTCTTGTCTCTCCAGTCACGGCACCTGCAGAGCCTTCTGTGAACCTTACCTGGGGGAAAGAGCTGGTGAATTCAATTTGGAGCTGGCAGCAAAGACCCTCAGCTCTGCCATTGGAGGTAGAGGACTCAACTTGGGACAGTAAGCAGACTAGGTAGAAATTTAATAAGGATAGTCTAGGCATTGAGACGTCATAGAAAGATTGAGAAGGTATAATCTTTTCCACACAACACTGTGATTTATGTTTGACTCTGAAATGTCGTATTTTGAGCATTAGTTCCCTAGATTATAGAGATATTTTGAAGCCTGTGTCGATGCTTTTTTTGTTTTGTTTCTCTGTTTCAAGACAGGGTTTCTCTGTTGTAACTCTGGATGTCCTGGAACTCACTCTGTAGATGAGGCTAGCCTCAAACTCACAGAGATCCACCTGCCTCTGCTTCCCAAGCGCTGGGAAGCACCACCATCACCCGCCCTGTTTAGCACCTTTAAAAAGCGTGGTCTACCTGGCAGAAGGAAGCCAGCAAAGGTGGGCCTTTAAAGGTTATACCTGAGCCTGGTTGTCAGTCCCCATGTAAACAGAATCTTACAGGCTGTCTCTGTCACCATACCTTCTCAACTATGATGGGCTGGACTTCCTCCAAATCCCATGAGCTGAAATAAACACTTCCTCTTGAAAATTGTTCCTGTCAGATATTTCAGTCTGAGAAAAAAGGTGACCGAAACTCCTGCCTACAAAACTATGGAAGTATGGGAGATACCCAGAAGGGCTGTCAAAATGTGAAGCTGAGAGGCATGTGAGAACAGAACCCTTCCCCAGCTCACACGGGGTCAGGCAGCAGCTGGAGAAGACCCTGCAGGCCTGAAGCGTCTAGAATATAATCTCTGCCTAAACTGTTCTCTGATCTCCAAATTGAAACAATATTGGGGAACTTGAAAGAAGTCAGTCTCAGTCTTTATGTCTGTTTTACCTACCCAGTGGTCCATTGTCACTCAATCGCAATTCCCATGTGGTTCAGGGCACTTGGGGACAAGAGAAAGAATCACTTATTAAACAGGTTAATGTTAGTAGCAGGAGCGAAAGGTAAGGTTCTGATAGACATGCACCATAAAACATATGCCCAATAGAGTCAAACGGAATGAGTCAAGACAAGGTTCTCACTCCGAAGAGAAGAAACTGGAGCACTGTGCTGTTGTGGAAGTTTATTTTTAGTTATGTATAAAATAATTGTTTTCTGCACTGTTGGGGAGGGGATCCCTAGGTCTTAGCATTTTGTATTGTTTGCAGGTGTTGGATTTCCGTGGGGCATGTTTGATTGCTAATGATCTGCACCCAAAGAGTTCTGAATCAATAAAAGCACCTGAGCTAGGAGTTCCACTATGGAGTATGGCATTGGCCATGAAGGTCCCTCTGCTGAGGTCTGGCAGAATTTGTACAGATGAAATATGTCTCCCTGTCCTTGCTGAGCCGCCCTAGCAGCAGTGTACAACTACAAATGACGTACCAACATGGGAAGGACAACACGCCAGATAATCCAACGTGGAGACAAAGAAATGAAAGAAACTCCAGACCTCACAGTGTCTGGTAAAGTACGCTCAGGGAAGCTACCAGAGGGTAGAGATTAATTGAAGAGTATTAATTGATAGAGTATTAATTGAAGGCTCTTGAAGGAAGAGGAGAGAGAGGAAGGAAATAAGCCTCTGTGAAGAGAAAATTGTGAAAATTAAGTGAGAAAGAGGGCTCAAAAGTGAGAGCCACAGAATAGAAGCCTTTTAGAGAAAGACATTTTCATGGTAGAAACAAAAAATCCAGCCGGGAGCAGGAAAGAGGCAAGGTCTCCATGGCTTGTCCTGATCACGGAGCTGGTGCTCCCTGCCTCTGCTGGTGGCAACCTAAGCACAGGGAACAGAAACCAGAGTGTGCTGTTTATAAACTGAATTTGTCGATGGCTTTTGTGTGTGTGAACCCAAAGCAGATTTTGTATTTGAGGTTAATGAAGAAGGGTGTATGCGTCCCTGTAGCAGTGGTGAGAAACAATGCCAAACTGCCAAGACTTTGCCAGATATTCTTCCCACCAGCCCGGGCCCCTCTGCTGTTGTGGAAACCATGGCTTAGAGTCAAAAAGCCACTTAATGAAACTGAACAGTTTCTTGTTTTTGTTTTTGTTTTTTCTGCAAACATGACTACAAGCGGTCCAGGTACTGATGATAGTGATGAGAACTCAACCCCACAAGGGAGCTCTTCCTACAGATAAGGTTACTGCAAACCAGACTCTATCTTAAAATCTGGAAAATGTTTCCTCAGGGTCAGCACACAGAAGCTGTCTTCCAGAACTGGCCAAGGTTGTATCTCATGCTGGCCTCCAAACTTTGTACTGTAAGAGTCACCCAGGTGGTGCTGGTTTTGAAGGCAGGAAGGGGTCATGGAGAGCAGCTGAGACTTGGACTGTGAAAGGCCATAAGAGGCCATTGGTAAAAGTGCAGCCTCAGTGGCAATTGAAGGCCCAGATTGAAGGGGTCAAGCAGATAAGTTAAGGCTTGGCACTATGAAAAAAGCCCAGAAGAGGCTATTGGTGAAAGTGTAGCCCAGTTGCAGCAAGGGACCCCAGCAGTTTTTGAGATGTCAGTACCATGGGACAATCACCAAGAACAACAGCAGCAGTGGAATGAAGCCAACCAGAGCCTGGAGGACAAGCTGTGTGTGCTACAAAGGTCAGTGCCAGAGAAGTGATCCGAGCCCTTTGGAGGAGCCCGGAAGATTGTGAGTGAATTCCAGATAATTGGACATTGATAATGTTTTTCTGCTGCTCAAAAACACTGTGAAAAGCTTGATAGATGTTTGCTTTCATTTGGCCCTGTGCATTAGCAACCCTCGTGATTGTTCCTCTTGTAAATAGTTTTGCTAGTGTAGTGTTAAATTGTGTTGTAGAGATAAAGCATTTTTTTGTCTTATACAGAAAAGGGGAAATGTTGTAAAAGTTTATTTTTAGTTATGTATAAAATAATTATTTTCTGCACTGTTGGGCGAGGGGATCCCTAAGTCTTGGCATTTTGTATTGTTTGCAGGTGTTGGATTTCTGTGAGGAATGTTTGATTGCTTATGATCTGCACCTGAAGAGTTCTGAATCAATAAAAACACCTGAGCTCAGATGCTTGGGGTTCCACTATGGAGTATGGCATTGGCCATGAAGGTCCCTCTGCTGAGGTCTGGCAGAATTTGTACATATTAAATATGCCTCCGTGTCTTCCTTGCTAAGCCGCCCTAACAGCAGTATACTGCTACAATGTACGGTGTGAAAATTCACCCACATGGGAGAGATAGGCTCAGAGTGTTTAGATGAAGCTGTTCCTGGTGTGAGATAGGCACAACAAGGATCAGTGGGTATGTGACCTCTCTGACTACCTGACTAGTTTTTAATCAAAATAATTCCATTCCTGGAGAAAAGACCTGGATCAAACTAATTTACCCAGTTATGGTTTATATCCTTTTCTCTCTTCCAGCTTTCTGTTGAGATGAGCCAGTACATCCAGATAATGACCCACATATTTTCAAATACATACCTTTGTGACACCAGTAGCAACTCAAGATGGTTTCCACTCCCAAGCCAATGCCCCCAGCTTTGCTTTGTAGACACTTTCAACATGTTGATGGAAATCATGGAAGTCAGATCTAGCTGGTATTAAAGGGATTAATTCAAAGGTATTTGGCGAGCTAATAAAAATCCTTGAAAAGCTAATAAGTCTAATTAATACATCTATAATAATCCTTGAAAAGAATAAGTCTCTGGAACAAACTGAGATAGTGGGAAAATGTAGCTACCCTCATGGACAATCTGTCTCAGGGTCACAATGTCACCACCACCGCTACCTCAAGATCACTGAGAACAGCACTGGGCACAGGCACCGAATTCTCCATATGGTTCATCAACATTACCGCAGTAAATTTGTTTTTTGTTTTCCTTTTCTCTTGATTGCCTTCACTGGGTGCGAAGGCTCAAGCAGGAACACCAGAGCTGAGTATCCCTGCCTGATGCAGTTTCCCAGGGAGTGTAAGAAGGAACATTTGGTTTCCAGAGTGGGTATCCTAATTCTGCCTTCTACCAAGGCTAAAAATGTATATACTGCTCAATCGCAGTGCTCAAAAGAGTTGTTTTCAACTTAAGAAGGCTCATGTGAAAATTCAGAGGGGGGATGTCTCTTGTTTTGAGCACAGAATAGTTCAGAGAATGGGAAAAATGACTCATAGTGAAAGAAATACAGTCCCTTTAAAGACAGCTTCTCCGGAGAGGACATCTGTGGCTCTGGAAGGGTTTGCGAGAGGAGATCATCTGTCGATGACAAACAGAACATCGGATTTATTGCATGGATTTTTGTTCCACCCCTGGGGGATAGGACATTGCAAGGGGAGATTGATTATTAGAGATTCTTAAACCCATCTTGATGCTAATCAATTATTGAAATTATATTCAGGCTTCACACAAGATTTTATTCTCATATCCAAATAAAACATTCCAGACCAAAGCAAAACCACTAGGTGCAAGCTTTTTATCTCAGAGATTTTACTAGTTTAATAATCCCTGGATTTTTCCAGGGTTGTCCACATCCATGAACTGATACCTTGGAAAACAATTTGCCATATCTACTTGCTATACATATACATATACATATATATATATATATATATATGTACATATATATGTGTATATATACACGTATACATATATATACATGCATGTGTGTGTGTGTGTGTGTGTATGTGTGTGTGTGCATCTTGCTATAAATTTTGATCAATTTACTGGTTGCTTTTGAAACATCCCAAGCACTTCAAACAGCTTCCTGTACATTGACCGGGCTGATGGGCACCTTATTCATCTAACCCTAGGTTAGTTTATCCTAAAGTTCTCCTTCATGGTGGGAGTGACACTGTGCTGAGATGCTCCAGAATCACCAGGGGTTCTGTTGGACTCAGGTTCCCTTCAAGCCACACTCTGGGAGCTTTTCTCTCTTTTTTTCCTCAAATATAAACTGACTGGATCTGTGCATTTTTAAACCAAACATCAAATATTTAACTCCAAGAAGAAATATTTTGCAACTTAGTTACTTGGCCAAGTGATACTTTTCAGAGTTAACAGAGAAACCTGAAGGGCCACAAACTTGGGTTCGAATATTAGAGACAACTGAAAGGAAATATTCATAGTACCCTTTGCTTTGGATTTCTTGTTTGGGACCTTGGAGTTGATGCCAATAATTTGTCAAATGTACTAGAAGGCCCTGAGTTCTGCGGGAGTGGAGAAGAGAAGCAAGTCAGTGCTTGTTTTTCAAATTTCTTGATATCTAGATCTTAAATGGATGATTTCCCTTCCAAGATAAATTTGTCCTTCCATCCAATTCTAAATCTTCAGAGATTGGGAGAGGGAGTGGACCAATTTATAATGAATGTAAAGAAAAATAAATGAGACAATTAGTGGACCAGAAACTACAAAGGTTCTTGTGGAGAAAAAAAGGAAGCAAGAAAACGCATATTAAAAATGGAAATTTGTCCCAAAGCTCAGATCACAGAGGACCACAGAAAAAGAGGGGAATTATACAGAGCTCTACACTCAGCAAAGTAGACACCAGGAAAAGCGAACACAGGAACTCAGCGACATAATGCCCCGGGGAAAGACTGACCCTCTGAAGCATTTCTCCTGTGGGCCAGCAGTTCTCAGGCAATACGGCTAATAGAAGAGGACAGTGGGTAAGAGCACAAGACCGAGAAGGAGGAGTGAGGAGTTTGTTGGCACCAACACTGCATGTCCGCTGGGACAGCCTGTCTAGTGGAGTCACCCTGCAAGCTTCTGCCTCATCTGCTACTGCTTCCAAAGCCTCAGCATCTTCTGTTGCCAATGGGCTGCTCATGCTTCCTTACTGGAACATTCTTTCCCACTGAGTTCATTCAGTTTGGTTGCTTCAGCTTATCTCTGGAGTCTGACTCTCTTCCCCTCTATCTAAGTTAGGTTAGATGTATTGATGGTTGCTCAAGGATGTTCCAGAACGTTCTCTCAGGAGGCAGGGCAGGAGGCATCACCTCTCACCTAGGAGTGTGTACGTAGCACATTACTCTGCCTGCAGATATCACTGCCTCTGGAGATCCGAGTGATCTGCCTTCTCTGTGCTGTGCCTATATCTATTCCTTCTGCCCTAAAAGTGAAAACTACAAAAGAATCTGCCCACAGGACTCAAGAAATGTATGGATACAAATATTATCCAGTATGGCGCACAAGTGGGAAAGAAATGTGCTAGGAAAGTCCAGCAGAGCCGTGAGTGAAGCGGTGCTGGAGAGGGAGTGGCGTGGCACTTGTTTTGTTTTTTCCTTTGGTTCGAAGGGGAACCTGATTGACTTACTTGAGAGAAGCTGTAGTTTCTTTTTAAGATCTAAGCATTGCTTTCACACCCATGTGTCCCAACCTTGCGTCAGGTTCCACAAGAACCTGGGCCTTCCATCTATTTGGGGATAGCCTGGTTTTCAGGATGCCACTCGCACCAGTTCTTTAGGCTTTAATGGTATTTCCTAGGCTTTTCCAGTTGTGTGTTGTGGGGAAGCATCACTTTGGGGGATAGACTATAAGTCTTGCTGTTAAAACAGCAATGGCTATTGTGCCATTTGGTACTTATGGTACACCATTCATTTCTGGGTCCCTCCGTAAGAAAGCATGATCATTTTGTCTTTGGGTTATAAATATTTAAAGAGTCTTTTTTCTTTGAAATGGCGAAGCATTTTTTCCAGCATGGTGTGTGGGACAGGCATCTGTTGTTTTTTTTCTCAGCACCCCTCTCTCTTTATTCTCTAAACACACTTTTTCTCACGGGAACCCAATCTCCCACGGCACCATCAAGTCCACTGGGATCCTGGGGAGTTTGGACAGTGAGCCCGTGACCCAGGACCCTGCTGTTCAGAGCTGAAGCATGTGATCTTATTTTACCAATGATGGTTATCCTAAGGAGATGGGATCTCAAAACTGTCTGCCTATGGCTTCAGGGTCGGGAAGAGGCAGAGTTTGAAGGAGCTGAGTTGGTTTTCAGACAAGTAGGGGTCAGAGGTTATGGATGGTTCACTGTATCTGCGCTTGGAGGGAGAATCCTGAATCATTTCAGGTGAGAACATTTGGGAGGTCTCATTAAAGAAAGAGATACGTAAAGATGAGCAGTCAAGGGCTGCATGTAGTAAAAGTCTGAGTGTCTAAAATAAATCTTGATTATGACCCCAAAAAAGTGGATACTATTTAGGGGAGCTTGACATTTGATTCATGAAAGTAGCATCAAATAGTGCATGCACACACACGCACACGTGCATTTATGTGTACACATTTGTGTGTGTGAGACATACCTGTTGATAGAAAATATAAATGTATGCAGTGAGCAAACACGAATAGAGAAAATAAAAGCATTTCAGTGTGCATGTGTACATGTTCATGTACTCACACATGTGTGCACACGTGTTCATGTTCACACACACGTGTGTGTGCAGCCACCCAGTAAGTGTGAGAGCGTGCAAGTGGAAGCCAAAGGCCAATATCATTGTCTCCCTCAGTTGCTCCCCACTTTATTTGTCTTGAGGTCTACCACTGAACCTAAAGCTCACCTATTCGACTGGACCAGCTAGCCAGGAAGTCCCAGGCATCCCCCTGCCTCCACCCAGCAGCCCTAGCATTAGGATTACAAGCGCGATGAGCACCTGTAATGGAAACCGACTTTTCTCACATGGCCGCTGTGAATCTGAACTCAGATCCTCAGGCTTGCCTGGTAAGCACTTCACTGACTGAGCCATGATCCTGGAATGTGCATGTGTATGGGGCTGGGGGAGGGGTTGTGTGTGCACATATGCTGTTGTGTGTGCGTATGTAATGAAAATAAAATTTAATTCCACACTTTATGAAGAATTTTACTCTTTTCCTCCAATAACATTCTCCTCCAAAGAAAATTAAGTAATTAATTAATTGACAGCAAAGCTATCAACAACAACCCCAAAAAAAAAAAAAAAATTAAATGGGCCAAAGAGTGCTCAAAATGAGATCTACTTAGAACAAAATGGATAATCAATCAAGACGACATATATTTCATTTGTCACACAATGGGCAATTTGGACAAGGCAGACATTTTAAATTATTAACATATTCGTAAGAAGGATCTGCAGGGGGTGCGGCAAAACTCACTGGTAGAGCCCGGTATGGAGTGAGGATCCTTGCAGAAGTTTTCTTCCTTGCGCTTGTTTTTCTGTTTTGTTTTGTTTTTCCAGCCAATTTAGTGAGAAACTCAATAACCTGACACAAGATAGGAGCCTAACATTTCAGAGCACAAAGTTCCTCAACTCAGGGCACAGCACAAAGGGGAAAGCAACCGACGAATAAAAAGCCAAACAGTTGTCAATCATCTTCTGTTGCTGAGCCTGTGAACCTTCCTAGGAGTTCCTGAATGACTGTAAAATGAAGTGGAAATGCATATTTCCTTCCTGTCGGAATAGTCTCATGACAGCAAGTTAGCGCACAATTCCAAAAATATAGTTCTAGCAGTCAACGAACACACACGTCGGTTTTTCTTACATCTGCCGTTGAGAGCTTTGGGTCTTCATTTTTTAAATTACTTAACTGCCCTTTTTTTCCTCTTCCAGAGCTTCCTCTAACCATTATTGGTGAGTCCAAAGTTAAGAGGCATTTAAATTAAATAAGTAAATGCAAACCAGAAGAGAAAGACTTCTTTGAAAAAAATTGGTGCTCTGTAATTTAAAATGTTCGTTTAACTTCATAATAATTTTGCCAGATAATTGTGGTTATTTAAAAACATACACAAGTTGCTGACCATATGTTAAGTGAGTTCATTGAAGCACCTGCATAGTAAGCAAGTCAACAATCGTTTGGTGTCCCTGATCTGCACTGCAATGATTGAGGGCTGAGATCCCAGGCAAAGCTGAAGATTTTGGGGGGTTCTTAGTAGACCCAAGAGTGGGAAGCTATATTGCACAAAGCAGTGTTGGTTGTTGCCCCATATGCAGATGTCAGTTATGGTTCTGTGTGCTTGTGTGTGTCTTATGTGATGTGTCATGTGTGTGTGTGTGGTGTATGGTGTGTGTGTGTAGTGTATTTGTGGTGTGTGTTGTGTGGTGTGTGTGTGGTGTGTGTAGTATATGTATGGTGTGTGTGTGTGTGTGTGTTGTATGTGTGTGTGGTGTACATGTATGTGTGTGTGTGGTGTGTTGTATGTCTGTGTGGTGTGTGTGTTATGTGTATACATGTGTGGAATGCTTGTATGTTTGTGTGTGTGTGTGTGTGTGTGTGTGTGTGTGTGTGTGTGTGTATGTGGTGTTAAGGATCAAAGCCAAGGCTTTACACATATTATACAGATGCTTTACCACAAGCTACATTCCCCAGCTTTCAATATGCCTATCGTTGAAAATTGTTGCACAGTTTTAAAAGCTAACTATGAGATTCCTATTCCACGCAGCTTTGGCTCTTTCTTTTTAAAATGATATCTGCATCTGTCGGTGTCTGCACCTCTCCAATGACTGGACCACGTCTTTCATTCACTGACTCAACTGGCATTTTATTGGATCACTCACATATGGTATATGCAAAGCACACAAAGATGAAAAGGATATATTCTCTACTTTCCAGAAACACAATTAAACAGAAGAGATGGAAATAAATTAGATGATCCCAGTTAAATTTATAAATCCGAGTGTGACTAGTTTGGGGAATCAAAGAAAAGGGAGGTAAAAGCACTTTCAGGGACTTTCCCTCCACGGTGGCTGCCGCCATCATCTCTGTTCCCTGCCTGGCCGTGATACCAAGAACGTGTTATTAAAGGGCTGGATCAGCTAACAGAGTGCTTGTTGTGCAAGCAGGAGCACACGGGAACCCATGTAAGAAAGCTGGCCATGGTGGCGGTGGCACGCGTCTGTAATCCCAGCACTGGGGAAGTGGAGCAAAGTCAATCCTTGGGACTAGATGACCAGTCAGCCTAGGCAAATAGGTGAGTTATAAGTGACTGAAGAAGCCTGTCTTTAAAAAAATAAAATTCTTTCGTTCTGCTTGCTGTGCTACAGAACAAAACACAAGTGCATGACTATATGCACACCCACACCTGAAAAAAAACCAAACATGTGCACAGAAATACATATATGTCTCATTAAATATGATGTCTACATTCTCTCTAAATTTTAAAATAAAATTGATATAAAAGCTTTACTTCCAAAAAGTTTTGAGGAGAAATAGTTCCGGATAAAAGTACGAAGACATGATTTTAGGTTCAGATAAAGTTACTGCATATGTGTTTTCTCTCTGGTTTTGTTTACCAAGTTACCTACTAGCTCTGATAATGTGTAGTTACTTTGATTATTAAAAGATGATAAATTCTAATCTGACTAATTTTCTTCTTAATTTATTCTCTCCCCCTTAGCTCTCCAGGCTAATTCTTCCTTGTTCTTTGTTTGTAGAAGACGCCTACTTACTGCTCCTTCAACCAGTAACCCACCTGCATGTGAGATAGGGATTGTAATTTATGTACTCGCTTAGAAAGAGGACTGTGGAACACTGGTAATTTTATGGCTTTCTTGTTGAACCTGGAAATCAATTACAGTTAAATATTATCTCAATCTCACAAGAAAATCTTGAACTACTTAGCCTCTGACACCCACGTGGCAATGGTAAGCAACTAAAAGAAGCCTCATCCTGGGACTGAGCCCTGCTTTTCTGAACCAACTTAAATGGAAGAGACCGGTGCGTGCCTTGAGTCACATTGCTTGAGTTAGGATTTTGTTCATCTCTTTCTCTGTTAATGTGGGAACTTGGGCTTGCAGTCGCTCTCAACAGATTAGATACCAGTGCTGTTTCTTATTAAGTTGTTGACTCCCTGCAGCTGTTGAAAAATTTCAAATTAACATCAGAGAAGCCAAGCTGCCCCGGTAACATTTTGCTTGTGGAACACTGCGCATAAATAATAAATCAACTCACATCCCCAGCCAATTTGGCAAGGTAAAAATTATCAAGTTCAAAATGTTGTCACTCCCATTAATGAGGTCTGCTGGACAAGAGATCATGCTATCTTCATTTTTTTAAAAAAATTAAGAATGTTTTGCTGTGTATGGCACAGTAGCACCTGCCTGTAATTGCAGCGCTTGGGAATTCAACATGGGAGAGATGCAAGTCAGAAGCCAAGAAGGGCTGCTATGTGTCAAGTTCAAGGCCAGGCTAAACTTCACAGTCAGTAGTGAGATACTGTCTCAAAAAGACAGAAGAGAAAAAGGAACACCGAAAGAATATTTTATTTTGAGGTGCAGATATGTGGATTAAAATATAGGTAGAAACATCATAGCGGAAGGGGTGGTATGGTTTGTCATGTTCTATAGACTAAAGAAACAAGAAAACGGGGATAAAATGTGCTATAGGCAAGAACTTCACAGAATGGGGTGAGCAACATTCCATCTTGGATTGAGGGGGAGCTAGCTTGCCAGGTCATGGCTTCTGATGGGGTGGGACATTTTTATTCCTAGTGGTATAGCCGCTGGCTACCCGGTCATGCTCCAGTAAATAATTCCCCACCCCACGCTCATGCAAGCAACAGTGATTAAACTCAATGGGCCACAAAAACACAAAAATCAAACCAAAACACATGAAAGTAGGAATGGAAACTTACTAGAGCTCAGAGGAATGGGAGCAAGATGGGCAAATGTAATGTGCTGTGGAAACGACCAAGAGTCATGACATACATGATAAATCAAGAACCCTCTAGCTGTCTCTCTCCCAGAAGTTGGGTCTTTGGGACAGAGCACCGGTGAGAAAACACGCTGAGCCTAGCAGCTGCAAGATATGTGTGTGGTCCTCCCTAGCACCTCTGTGCACATCTATGGCAAAGTGTGTGGTCCTCTCTACCATCTCGGTGCACATCTGTGGCAAAGTGTGTAGTCCTACCTAGCACCTCTGTGCACATCTGTGGCAGGCTGAATTCCATGGAGGATGTCTTCTCTCTGTCTTCTGGAAATTTACAAAGTCAGGCATCCTCTACGAAAGGAGGTGGGTATTTGTGGGCTTTTCTTCAGATAGCCTCCACCACCATTGGGCTATCTCTCCTAACGTAGCTCCATGTGGGAGCCAGAGCTGTAATCTCCCCTTCAGGGCCCCCTCTCCTGATAAAGCTCTCTTCAAGGGCAATTTTGTCTCAGCGCCTTTCCTGAACGGGCTTCTTGGTTTTCTTTTTTTATTTCTAACAATGCATCCATGAAACTGTCAATGAACAATGTTTAAAACGATTATGAATTTTGAAAGGTGCTTCAGGAGAAAACATAATTAGGTATAAAATTTTATGTGTGGGTCATGTGACCAAGGCTCGCTGCAACATCTTTAAGGGAACATATCTATTATGGGCTGCTTCTTTGTGTTCCAAACTAGAATGTGATGGATGTTCTGATGTCAACATTCTCTGAGTTCACCGCCATGTGCCATTTGTGCTTTGGAGTTCTTCCATGTGTAGCAATTATGAATGGCTCAATAAAGAGTCTCATCCACGCGCAGCAATAAAGAATGGCTCGATAATAGTCATCATTCACATGTCCCAGTCATGAATGGCTGAATAAGAAGAAGCCTCATTCAGATGTGGAAAGCATGAATGGTTCACCAATGACCATGATCCACACGCATCAATCATGGATCGCTCATTAATGATCCTCATCCACTGAGCCTGTGAGTGTATACAGCTCTAGCAGAACTACCCATGAGCAGCTCTGCTCTAGCAGCCTGCCTCAGAGCAGCCGTACAGCTACGACATCCAGGATAAGGTTGAACAGTTCCAACTCCAAATGTGCCAAGATAACTGTGCACATTTCCTGGAAGGTCTTCCTGTGAACCCTAGGTAAAATTGATACACCATGCACCTTAGAACAAAGTTCTCGAAACTCTTATCTGCAACCTCTGTCTCAGAATCTACCTACTGCCCTCTCTTTCCTTCCTACATCCTACAACCGTAGCCAGTGGAGCTCTCTGGACGCCATTTTTCTCAGATGACATCTGTTGGAGTTCCAAGGCACTGTGGACAGTTTAACTAGATGTACCTCCTCTGTACAGCAAAGCCCACTGCCTGTCCAGCCCATGGTCAGTGCAGAATGACAAAGTGAGAAGAAATACAAAGGCCCAGGGTTGCCACCAGAGCTTGTCAATGAACAATACTGTCCTTACTAAAGGGTTGCCATTGCTATGATGAAACACCATGACCAAAGCAATTTAGGGAGGAAAAGCTTTCTTTGGCTTATGCTTCCAAATCACCATTCATTATTGAAGGAAGTCAGGACAGGAACTCAAACCGGACAGGGACCCGGTGACAGGAGCTGATGCAGAGCCCATGCAGGAATGCTGCTTACTGGCTGTTCAGTCCACGAGGCTGGATCTCTCAGCTGGTATAATCAGGAGTCCTAAAGAACTAAGCTCTATTGCCAGTGAAAGAACGGGCTTCCTAGCAAGAGCAAGAGCCATCAGGCAAAGAGAGAGCAAGCTTCCTTTTTCCGTGGCCTTTATACAGACTGCCAGAAAAAGATGTGGTCCAGATTAAAGGTGGACTTTCCCACCTCAAAAGATCGGGATTAAAGCTTTATCTTCATCTTCCCACTTCAAAGAACCGGATTAGAAATGGGTCTTCCCGAGTCAAACTATTTAAGAACAAAATCCCTCACAGCTGTGCCCAGATATTTGGGTTTTAGTTAATTCCAGATGTAATTAAGTTGACAACCAGGAATAGGCATGACAGTAACTCAGTGGAGGTCCTAGATGTGACTTTTCTGCTGCTAGGCCCCCTAGCAAATGTTTTAACCATTAATGCTATCGGAAGGCCAGGCGTGGTGGCTTACACTTGCAATCCCAGCACTTGAGAAGCTAAAGCAAAAAAATCACCAGGGTTTGAAGCCAGCTTGGGCTACACAGTGAGTTTCCAGACCAGCCTGTGCTCTGGACTAAGTAAGACCTGTCTCAAAAATCAACAGAATATCAATAATACCACTGGAAGAGACAGTGAATTGAGAGCTAAGGTAGCCAGAGTCCTTTTGATGATGTCCAGTTTGAAATGTCCAGTATAAATAAAACCTTTTTTTTTTTAATTTCACCATCTGTCCCCAGTTCACACTAGATTCTTCTTGCTTCAGTGGAGTGCTTGTTAATTAATAGTGGTTAATGGAATCTCTGACTATATGCCCTTTTCTTCTTGGTTGAATTGTGAAGACATTGAAGAAAGTGGGTTTTCTACCCTAGTCTATGTCTGATGAGTTCTGGTGCAGTAGACAAAGCATAGTTTGATATTGAGTTAATAGGGGTTTTGATCCTAGCAAGCTAATCACTTGTTATCTGTTCCCTATTAAGCCACTAAGCTTGAAGAAATGCTGTTGTAAACATGGTTGAACAGTAAGCATGGAGGGCCTGTTTTGTGAAACTCCATCAGTGTTTGGAATCTGCCCCAGCAGGAGCAGAACACACACTTGGAAGGCTGGCATCTGCCTAACAGTGAATCATTTCAGGTCTGCTTAGGCAAGGCATTCATTTGTCCACTTCAAACAACCCACCCAGCAGTATCCAGCCCTCTCCTCCTAAAGACATTCTGTGTTCCAAGATCCCTAGAGTGACTTTTTTATTGACTCTCACAATGACTCTCCAGCTGAGCAGAAATGTGAGAGGGAATCAGAGGATTATAGGATTTCCTCTTCACCACAAAGAAGTCAGTCTTGGATTTTAAACCCCTTGTAATAGAGGGTTAATGTTTAAGGAGTGCAGAAATTCAGTCTTGCAAGTTGAAAAGGGTTCCAGAGATGGATGGTGGGGAAAGTTGTCCCCAAATATGAGAGTAACCAATGCCATTAAACTGCATTCAGAAGTTGTTAGAAATGATAAGTTTTACACATTCGTGCCACAATTTAAAATGTTAACGTATATGTAAAAAGCCTAAAACATAACACGTACACTCAACTGTGATAACTACATGCAGTCTCCTTTCCCCGTTATGACATTCATTCCCCTAAGGAGACCATGGCACTGCAGTTTCCTAAGACCCAACTTTAGTGAAGGATAAAAATCACTCCACAAATATTAGAGTTTAATTCTTAACCTGACAATGCTTTTTCCTTCATTTCAAATTTTGAAGGAATATAAAGAAAATCAAATTGATTAAATAGGCTGGAATAAGTTGTTGGCACAGTTCCCAGACTATAGCTCATTAGAACCTCAAAACTGCAAAGGCTTTACCAGAGCCCCTGTGTTGGAACTAAGAGAGAGAGAGAGAGAAACATTATGAAGGTTAGAAGAATTAAATACAACTAAATATGTGTCTTAGCACTTTTCTAAGCTGAACGGTTAAGTCCTGCTCCTGTCAGCTAACTCATGAAGCTTTTGGTAGGAGTAAACTGAGGCTCAGCAGTTTCTCACTGAACTTCACCCCATGATCCTGAGCTCGGTGATAGCCACACTTGCCTATGGTTCAGTTTAAAACTCCTCAGTTCCCTGGGTGACCCAGATGTTGCACAGATGTTTCAACTTGTAAAGCATGAACTCTCTCCTAGCAAAAACAAAGATAAGCATTGTTTTCTCTGTCGATGAGATTGTTGTGCTGTTATAACCCCCGGTCACCATGGTAACAGCTGTAGTTGTGATTTGCCTTTAAGGAAAAAAAAAAAAAAGAAAGCGATTCATTATAAAAATATGTAACATATCAGATTTAGGACCCTTGGCAAGTTTATATACTGCTTAAGATCAGTTAACAAAGTTATACCATGTGGGGGATTTCGTCTTCCTAATTTTTCAACTTATTTTAAGTTAAGAAATAAGTATTGTAGCTGTTGGGCTGTAAGGTGGCTTGGGGGTGAAGAGGACTGCCACCAAGTCTGATGACCTGAGTTTGATCCCCAAGATCCACATAGAAGAAGGAAATAACTAACTCTTGAGAGTTGTCCTCTGACTATATATATATATTATATATATATATATATACATATACATACATGCACATAATGTATGTATACATATGTATACACACAAACATATGTGTGTATATACATATACATATATACCTTGGTATGTATGGGACTGTACACATACACATACTAAATAAAGTTTAAAGTGTAATGTGCTATTTGAAATACATGCATCGTGGAATAGCTGGCTCAAGCTAATTAACATATCCACTGTCTCACATACCTACCAGTTCCCACTGCTATTTATTTTTGAGATTTACTGTCTATATTACCCTCAATTGGAGTTGAAAATGCCAACACAGGAAATAATGGAACAATATTGGATTGATATGAAGCATATGGGTAGCTGCACAAAGCCAGTACATGTGGGAATCTGTCCACAGCAGATGGACAGACCTCCGCTGACCTCTGATCTCTGACCTCCGCTGTCACGTGGCACGGCCTGGGGAAATATTCTTATGATAAGAGAAGCCAAAGATGCTAAAGAAGAACTTAGGGATCCATAGATATAAGCATTTAAGGAAATAAGTCTATTTATTTACATTGATACCAATGAAACATCAGCACTCTGAAATTAACCAAACCCAATGATTACACATCTCAATGATCTTCTTTAAAGTTAGAATAGCCATTCTGAGGGGAACCCATGCAACTTCACATGAGGTTTTGACATTTTTTTAATATCAAATATATTTTTATGCTTTCATTTACCCAAACTGAGAACTCTGTGACAGAGTTCTCATGGAAAAACAACAAGCTCTATATCTTCTTCCATAACTTACATTTATCTCCTGCATTCAGTCTTTCCTCATCCCCTAGTGTTTATCCTTTCTCATTCTCTCTTCTATATGTCATCTGTACCTGTATGCACACTTGTTTACATATATAATACTTCATTGATTAGACTTCACATGTGAGAGAGAACACACAATTCTTTTCAATTCTTTTCTTCTTGAGATTGTGGGACCTCACTTAATAGTATACATTCTAAGCCAGTTCCATTTTCTGAAAGTTTTGCGATTTCATACTTCTTTAGAGCTGAGTGGTATTCATACATATTACAAATGTTCATTACCCTTTCCTCTACTAATGGGCAACTAGGTTGATTCTATTATTTGTTATAATGGATAAAGTGGTAGCAAAATTGGGAGTACAAATACCTTCATGTTAGGATGTGGAGTTGCCCAGGCGTACATCCAGGGGTGAAATAGTGGAATCAAATTGTGTGGTATCGTAGAAACGGGTCAAAACCTCGCATGGTCGGTTGAGGGCACTAGCTGCTCCTGTTATCAAAGTGGAAGAAAGCTGCAAGCCCCTCCCACCATGTGTCTCTGGGTGTACCCTAGTCCTCTCTGAACAGACGATTGGTAGATTGGCTACCTGTTTCTCCACCCCTGCACTCCTGCCCCCCATATATTAAACTGTGCCCTCAAAATAAAGCGACTGTTGACCATCCCTGAATGGAAGTCCCAGAGTGAAATGTATTATCCTGCCCAGCGGACCAACGGTTGGTTTACACTGCAACTTTCTAATGCCTGAAAGATAAGACATCAGGATTACTAAACCACCTGTAGAAACATTTAGGGCTTGTTATAAAGACCAATCTTTATTACCGAATTGTGAATATCCTTGATGCCAGTAGAATCTAAATGAAAATGGCAAATGAGCATTTTTACTATAAAATGGAAAAAGAATCCTGACCAAGTTGTCTAAAGAACACTTGTACTTTTAAATAAAATTTTAGTTTCATTTAGTTTAATAAATTGACCTCCCACAGCTTCCTTCTTGAGACATAGTTATCTGATTTTTGTCTTTGGTTTTTTGTTTGTTTGTTGTTGATGTTGATAGTGTTGTTGATTATGTGGTCATCCATGGTACTGTTGATTTGGGGTAGGAGTTCATGGCTGTGGTTTCTGCACAGGGATTGAAGTCCACTTTAGTTTTACTGTACCTTATAGGGATGTGTACCTGTTGACACTATGTCAGGAAGTATTGGTTCTCAGAGGTCCGGGTTTCACAGAGGAGTTGAAAATAGTATCTCTGTTGATTAGCACGTGCCTAGAACACAAGTTATCCAGAGACTTTACAATTATAAGAGCACTGGCTGGGAACCATGTAGAAAAACACTAGGACTTTCCCTTCTCTTTTTATTGAGATAATGGTAGGAAAGGAGATGGGATAAGAAAAGGCTCCAGAATGAGGCATTGTAATAGTAAGCCTGGCACACTCTTTTAGACTCTGGGAACATGTATTCACATGCAGAATTATGACTGGGTGGCACCAGCTTGGAAAGATATAAGAAGAAAAATATGAGGAACTAAGGTGCCAAGGTAGGAAACCATGAGATAAGTACAAGTACTTTGATTGTCTGGAAAGACCAGCAACAAATGTTTCTTGGAAGCCATAGAGCTTCACCCATGATACAAAACATGGATCATTCAAAAGAGGATTTTAAAAAGCTATTAATGTTACCCACTTTTGCGCCTATGAGTGATAAAGTGTGTAAAATTAATATCAGAATTATTTACTTCCAAATGAGAGTTGAGAATAAATATCATCCTGTAGGCATAGATGTGATCATTAATTTTATTAATTAGTCTCATGAGTTCAGAGCAATCCCCAATAGAGGGTTTCAGCCTCCATACAATCTAATTTTAGGCCTAGACCTAGAAGTCTTCAGCCTCTGTATAATCTAATCTTCAAGATTAGACCTAATCTTGAGGCCTCAGCCTCCATACAATTTAACCTTCAAACTTAAAAGATTTCAGTCTACAAGGCCTACTGCTGACTGAACTCACTCTGACTAACTCCTTCTGAACTCAGAGCTGTATTGAACTTAACTGACCCTTCAGGTTGGCTGATTAAACTCAGTCACTGTTTTGGCTCCAACTCGTCTCCAAGCTGTTGGTTCAAACTGACCCTCTGAGCCCACTGACTATTTCTGACAACTCTCCTGACTCTGGCTGATTCTGGCTGACTCCTGCAACTTCTCTGACTGACCTGCTCTGCTGGACTTCAAACTTACCCTCCCTCTTAGCTGACTCTTTCTCCCAAACTTGCTCGTCCTGTCTGATCCTGACTTCTGCTGAACTGTCTCTGTATCTTATCTGACTGATTCTCTAATTGACTGCCTGACTCTCTAAACTGAGAGCCTGCTTTTATACCATAAGAGCTGGGCATATCCTCACTCTGACTCTTCCTCTGATTTATCATCTGACAAGTCTTCACTCTAGTTCATTCTCAGACTTGGGATTAAAGGCGTGTACTCACTATACTTCACTCTGTCTCTGACTTTCCACTTTTCAGTTGACTAGCACTCTCTGACTCATTCTTTTTCCATTATCTCAATCTCTACAGCTTCTCTCCTAACTTTGAACTGAGAAACATGAACTGAGATCCACGAGCTGAGACCTACTTCTGAACTGAGTACTTCCTTTTACATCCTGACAGCTGGGGTTAAAGGCATGTGCCACCACTTCCTTCTGAATGGTGTTACTTAAAGGCATGTGCTGCATT
Source organism: Cricetomys ansorgei (assembly GCA_026225945.1). Classification (NCBI taxonomy): domain Eukaryota; kingdom Metazoa; phylum Chordata; class Mammalia; order Rodentia; family Nesomyidae; genus Cricetomys; species Cricetomys ansorgei. The sequence goes on from JAMJFZ010001881.1 coordinate 4,850,345, forward strand.
CCAGCTGGATCACAGAGGCCTTGAATGTGATCCTTTCCAGAGTAGCCATGTTGCTGGATTAACAGATTAAAAATCCCTCTACATCATCCCTAGGAAATAATAAAACAGCCTTCTGAGAAGTTGTGAAGTCTGTCAGGTGTCTTGACACATGCCTTTATTCCCAACACTCAGGAGGCAGAGGTAGGAGGATCTCTGAGTTCAAGGCCAGCCTGGTCTACATAATTAGTTCCAGGATAGGAAGAGATACACGGTGAGGCCTTGTCTCAAAAACAAAACAAAAAGAAAGTTGTGAAGCCTGCCAGTCTATCTGTTGGCAGCTTCTTTTGTTCATCTTTTTGTCATCACTTCTTTGTCTGGTGCTTTGGAGTGTAGCATCACCGTATTCTTCATCATTGCTTCCCACGTCTTTCTTGTCTTCTCTGCCCACCCCCACCTATCCAATGAACAGAAACCCACATCTCAGAGTAGAGTTAAAATATTTTCGAAATTCATCATAAGAAGGAGCGGGATTAAGAGTATACAGTTAACAGAGGAATCACGTGAGAAATGGTTAGAGAGACAGACAAAGAGGCAAAGAAATAGTTATGAGTCTGGAGAGATTAAGACCTTCCTTCTCTTTCTCCTTCTCCTTCTCCATATGCAGAGAATGCTCTAACTGGAGTCTACAGAAATCCTGGGAGCCAAAGAATGCGGAACTCTGCAAGCTTACATGCTGGATTTACAGAGTCCTGGGACAGCATATCAAATCTCCTATTTGATCCCAAAGCCCAGAACAATAGTTGGTGAGTTGAGAACTTCTCAACCAACAGATGGTCTTCTGTATGAGAAACTATCTAAAATCAACCCAGAACACCTTTAAAGACAGTAAGGTCGGAGTATGAAAGAGCAGCAAGTACTTCCCAATTTTCTATAGCATCAGCCAAGTGACTATAAAGATTTATTTCTGTGCTGTGGACCTATCATGCTTCCAAGACATGCACGAAGAATGTGAATAGCATGTGCTCCACAGTAAAAGATATTCCTACAAGCTGTAACTTCTCATCAGAATAGGATGATAATTAAGCTCTCATACTGAGCACTGTTGATTCGCAGTAGAGAGAAACGATCACCCTTGATGCTGAGAATTAAGACATCCATTGATGGAAACTACATGAAACAGCACTTCAAGCAGTCACAATTTAGAGTCTTATTTTTCCTCCTGCCTCATTAGTCAGGAGTCATTCTTACTTAAGAAAGAAAGAATGAAGAATAAAAACCCCAACTCCATCCTGTTACTTAGATCAACAAAAGGCCTTTGTTTGTAACTCTCTTTGGAACATTGTAAAATGTCTCCAGCTTTCCCAGGACACACGAGGTTCCTTTGCCAATTTTTCGAAACCCAAAACAATTTAGCAACAGCAAAAAAAAAAAAAAAAAAAAAAAAAAAAAAAAAAAAAAATCCTTCGAAGCTTGAGCTCACCATTAGGATGCCATCCAGAGTCTCAAAAAAACAGTTCTTTTCCCAAAGCTGCATTACACTTTTTAATTGACACAAAGAACTTAGCTCTGGTGTTCTTTTCTTTTTTCCAAGCTACATTTTTAAAGGATGCTGTTTTGGGTCCAACTGGAAAAACACCCAGGTCTCGCAATTCTATAAAGGATCTAGAAGTTTCACGTTCAATGTCTCTGCACTAAGAGTGAGGTAGCTGTGTTCCTCTTCTGGATGACTGAGTGGCAGCAAATGTCTCTCATGAGAGAATGTGACCTGAGTTTCTTGGCAGCCTGCAGCTGGATATGTGTCCCATCAGAGGCCTGTGAGTGATGTCTACAGATTGGAAGGCAGGTTTCAAGTGCCAACATCATGTCTTACAAACACACTTAGTCTCTACAACAGGGACAGGTTACTGCTCCCAAGTGCTCTTTACTGCCAAAAGAATGAGAAGCCCACAAGCTTTATAATTTCCAGATTTTTGCACAGATTCAACCAATGGCAGTGCTATACTCTGAAGCTTATTCAAACACAAAATATTTCCATGTCCCTTATTTATAGCAGTCACTACGTGTTTTGTCATAGTGAATGTTAAAGTGCTAAAGTCCCACCTTCCTCTTCAAGGACAATGCACAACATGCATCCTTGATCAGTGATCACGAGTTCTAATTGTGACAAAATATCTCTGTGTTAAACACTCTTAATCCTAAAACGTCAAAGGCAGAGAATGACCAAAGCTAACAAAAACTGGATGTGATCTGATTCTTGAAGGAAGCCCATTCTTGTGGTTTGGATATGAGATGAGATGTCCACCACAGGCTCATGTGTTTAAGACCTTGGTCTCCAGCTGGTGGTGCTGTTGGGAAGATTATGGAACTCCTAGGAGGTAGAGCCTAGCTGGAAAAAAAAATAGGTCACTAAGTACCCCCTACCTCTTCCCACCCTCTGCAGATGAAATGCAATCACTCTATTTGCTGACTGCCAGCCAACCTCATGGTCCTGTGAGCCACACTTTCCCTACCATGGTGTCTCCTTCTGGAACTGAGAACAAAACTTAACTCTTTCTCCTTTAAGCTGCTTTAATTGGGTATTTTATCACAGCTACATAAAAGGAGCTAATGCAACCACACACTAGGGAAATACCCTTTTAGCCAGCTTCTCTCCTGAAGAAAATTTCCTCACACCCCAATGCTGAGAATAGAACTTAGCCAGAAAATGAGTCAAATAGCCCTACTCAGATACAGAGACTCTTATCTAGATGATTGTAGTGACACCGGCATTACATGCCAGGACAGATGGCAGTAGAGATACTTAAGGTACCAGCAAAAGCATAGCCAGATCATAAAGGCACCGTGTGATCAATCTGCCAAAGTCAAGCCAATCCAGTAGCTGCTGGAATGTACTGAGTTTCCATGTGTTGTGTTGCTTGGGCTGGTTGGAAGACTTTCAAGACTCTACAAGCATCTTCAAGGGTCATTTCCTTGATTTGGTCCATTCCTGAATTTCAGATGAACTTTCATGACTGTTTTTGCTGATGCATACTTGGTCAGTTGGAGATTCCCATTCCTGTTCTCACTTGCTAAGCCCTCTCTATGATTATCTGCCCTAGTTTGTTTTTATGTTGCTGTGACAAAGGCTATTATCAAAAACAACTCAGAGAAGAAAGGGTTTATTTCATCTTACAGCCACCCCAACCCCCCACCCTCATGAAGGGATGCCAAGGCAAGAACTTGAAGCAGAGAGACCACAGGAGAACATTCTGTTAACTCACTGCTTTGCTCACGTTCAGCTATTTTTCTTCAACAGTCCAATCACACCAGCCTAGGTATGGCACTGCCCACAGTGGGCTGTTCCTCCTCTCATTAATCATTAATCAAGAAAATATCCCACAGGCCAATCTGATGTAGGTAATTCCTCAGTTAAGGCTCCCTCTTCCCAATTGTGTCAAGTTGCCAACCACGCGCAGTAACACAAGTAGCAAGGATTTATCTGCTCCATACAATAAATATCAGTCTCTTATTCAAAGATTTAGCCATTTGTCACATCCCAGGAATCCCTAAGATGCAGTAAGGACTATCAGATATAGTGGCACACACAGTTCTTTGAACTGGATAAATTTGCTTTTGGCTCACCCTACTCTAGTCTTAATTAAGAGGCAGTCATTCATAGAGCAGGTGGTCACAGCAACCGGGCCAGGGTCTTCATCTATAACCCTTCAAACTATTGTCCCAATAAAGCATGGAAAGGGGCTGGTGCGTTCCCTACAGGATCCTCTGTTTCTTCCAATATGTGATCACCTGCAAGTCAACTGGTCACTTTGGGTCCAGGCCTGACTGGGTATTAAGTATACTTTGAATGTATTTTCAGTTGATGATAGGGCCCTGTTAGGATGCTTGATTTTATTAATTGGATTTGTGGGATCTGAAGAAGAAGGCACTCCTGAGGTTTTGAAGCCACCCGTACTGGTTAGGGTGTGAGATGGCCTATTTCCACCAGAGCCCCATAGCGAGTGAGAAGTTGCCCATCAAGGGGTTTGTGTCTTGGGCAGCAAGGATTCCACAGCTCTCACGACAGAATCCGAGAACTCAGCACATTCCAGTGGCAACTTTCAGCTGCCATAGACTTGCATCAGCATGGGAAGAGGACAGGAAACACCTGCAGTTCTATCAAGCTCTCAGCCTCTCCAGGGCTGAGATTGTCACCAAGCTTGACAGACACTTCTGTGTCACTTCTGTGACACTTCTACTGGTGGGGCCAGAAAGACATCGACATGGGATTCTTGCTGTCTTCAGCATCCAAAGAGACTCACTGGCTGCTGTGATTCCTTAAAGAGAGATCTTCTTTCCACGGGAGAGTTTAGGAAAGGCACTGGCCAACTCCATGACAGTATGCCAGTCTGATTACTGTGCCACTGCCATCTTCACAGTAGTGACGTCTCCTTGAGAGTCTACCTGAGAGTTGAAACCTCCGCAGGCAATCTGCACAGTTACATAAGCCTCTAGGACCCAACGGTCTCCTTGATAAGCCAAACAGGGATGATATATCGTGCCAATGGGGTGCTTGCAACAAGCCTCAGATTAAAATCATTTGTTCTTTCTACCAACAAGGATGTAGTCCTTTTTGCTGAATCACGTGGTGAGGCTTGGACCATTCTGGCAGTGAGTGATGACAGAACCAAAATGGTGACTCAGACATTGCCCTAGGGAGGCAAATATTCCTGTAGGGGACACTTAGGTTCAGTGTCAAGGGTGACCAGAACATCAGTATCTATAATACTGCCAGTATGGAGGACCGAATTCACTCCTCCTAGAAACTGTCTAATTCACAAATAGAAAATTGGCCCAGGAAAATGGGTCAGTGGATAAAGGCACTCACCACCACGCCTAATGACATGAGTTCTATCTGCCAGGTACTACGTGGTAAAAGGAGAGAAATTACTTCAGAAAATTGTCCTCTGATCTATGCATGCACATACGTGGGCACACACACACACACACACACACACACAGTTGTTGCATACTAAATAAATGTAATAAAATTTTAAGAATTATAAAGCTTTTAAGAAATATATTCTCTGTTTCCCAAAGAATAGCTGACTGTCATGGTTGAATTTCCTCTGGCTATGTTAACTTTTGAGCATTTCGCTAGCTCTTCTCTCCAGTATTATGTAACTGTAATCTCTTGGACCAGTGGTTTTCATCTGATTTCTCTCGCTTCTCTCTTGGTCTTAACTCAGCTTACCCGCCCCAGACTATTTCCTTTTTCCTGTCTAATAATAAGTGGTTGGAAACACAGACCCACGTTCCTCCAGCTGCTCTGTGAAGCACCCCAGGCGATCGCCTCCGGCCAAGTAGAGTTTACATATTAAACTTCGTGTCCAGAACCTCTTTGATTTCTCTGCACAAATACTATCCATGTTTCAGCATTTTCCAGTGTGAAGCCCAAGTGCTCCGGCCTAGAACACAACTGGGGCTCTTTGAGAAAACTGACAAGTTTAATCCGAGCTCCACTCAGCCTCTCCAAACCTTCCATGGAGGATTTTTTTTCATACGGTTGTAAATAAATAACAAGCAAGTTAGCAAGTTAACCGCTTAGTGTGTGGCCCGAGTCATCAGAAGCAACTATCATGTCTTACCTGTTCCTGTGTATGTGTGGGCATGTGTGTGTGAGTGTGTATTCTACTTTCCCCATTTTTCAAAACCAATTTAGCTTTCACTCAAGAAGGTAAATTGTGTACAGTATAAAAAGAACGTGACAGCTGCTCTGTGTTTAAAGGGCCGTGTTCTTTCTCTGTTTATATAACTCACGATAGTCTTCTCAGCAGAATTTCATACTATTCCGTTTTTGCAAGGGGGTTAAGTAACCTACCAATGTATTATGTCGTTGCCTACAGTGACTAGAACAAAGTTCTTCAACCCACCTGCCTCCCTGCGGCACAAATGCATTTGCTCACAGTTATGAGGTTGGGTGACCAAAACGAAGACATCAGTAGAGTCATGTTTTCTTCAAGACTCCGGGGGAGAATGCTCTTGAGAGCCACCTGCCTTGTGGTGGCTCCAACAATCCTTGGTATTCCTAGGCTGCAAGTCACACCACTCTGATCTCAGCCTCAGTCTTCACATGGCTTCTCCCTGTGTCTGTCTCTTATCTCCTCTCCTTACAAATACAATATACCTTGAATTTAGGGTCCACAACTTAATTCAATTGTATCTTTAAAGATTCTACTTCTAAATAATATTCTATTTGCAGCTGCTGAGGGTAGAACTTTGAGAGTACAGTTGAATTCATTTCTTTTAAAAAAAATGTATTGTTTATGTAGGTATGATGAAGCCAATAGATCAAAATTCAATTGTCTGAAGAAGGGAAGGCTAACTGCTCCAGAAGATGGTCCTGCACCTGTGCACATACAGTCAGCATTGAGTAGACTCACGGGGGAGAGAAAGATAGAGATAGAGACAGAGAGACAGAGAGAGCATGCACATGAAAAGGTCTGGAGCAGGAAGGGGTAAAGGGATAGGAGAGTTGTTGGGGTAGGGAATGGGGTATGTATTTGATCAATATACATTATATGCATGTATAAAATTCTCAATATAAAAAAATAGTCACCTAAAATATATAGAAAACAGGGGCAGAAAATTTTATTGTAGTTTTCTAAGGAAAGGGGGGTTTAAATGATCAGGGTTATCATTGGCTATCTGGAAATTTTTTAGTAGGATCCAGGGCAGAGTAGCTGACCCTAATTTTCTAGTACTTAGTGATTGTCCCTAATTGTCTCATACTTAACCCTGAACTGATTAGAAGAGGTCATAGAGGATTGAAGTAGAGTAAGTGGTTGAGGCTCTGGGTTCTGAACTGACAAGTTTCTGTTTGAAAGACATATGAGAGACAAGTGTTCATTGTCTCTAAGAATTGAAGGGCCACTGAAAGCAATAACATTAATCTTGATAGTAAGAATAATAAAATCAGAATCTCTGTGTTCTTACGGCGTCTTCTATTGGTCACAGATATTTGTCTGTTAAGGTCAGAGAAGAGGCAGTATGTAGGGTTTTTGTTTTTCACTTTCCCTTCCTTTTTATACCCCTTTAAAAACATGAAAACTACTTTTAGCCCACGGCTCATACAAAGATGGGTCAGATTTGGCCCATGGACCAAGACACTTTCTAGTTTATTCAGCAGAAAGAAACGAATCATAGAAGCTTCCAAAATGGCCACAGTTGGCTTGTGACACATGGTCACGCTCTACACACCCCCACTCAACTCTATGGTCTCTTTCACAATCATTCGGGCTTCAACAATAAGAACTCTTCATTTCTATAGCTTAAAAGTAGTAGAAAGTTGGAGGATTTGTGCCTTTCAACCTACAAGTATAGACAGTTACTGATGAGCTGAGGAATGGCTCCCTCCTGGTCCCCACCCCACCTCCAACCCTGACGCATGCATCTGTAAAGAAGACAGCAACTTGTTTTGGTGGAAAATTAAATCCATCAAACCTAACATTTTTGCATAATGAAAAACAAAGCGTAGGAACAGCTAAGGACTTGGGGAAGGGTTGGCGTGTAGTGTTTGGGATTTCACTACTTTACAGCCAAATTTCTTTGCAAAATACAAATGCTTCCTCTTCTCCAGTGTCTTCTTTCATCTCCTTTCTCCTGCATTTTCATCTGCTAGATTTTTTCCCCCCTAATTTCTATCATCTTTATAGTTTCCTTGAGTTTTGGGAGATTTATTTGTTTTGTTTTTTTTTCTGTAAGCTTAGAGGAGTATACATATTTCCAAGTAAGAATAATGGATTGTTCTGTGTAAATAATTGGAAACTAGAGAGAGTAGGGGGCAGGGTGTTCTGGAAACATCTTGAGCTTGGAGCCGTGAAGAATTCTCTATGCTCGAGATTCACAGCAAAAAACATCTGGTGCTCTGTGCAGCTGTGGAAAGGGATGTTTTTTTCTAAAAAAAAAAAAAAAAAAAAAAACCAGATGTGACCCTGTTATATAAGGGGACACCATGACTTTGTGTGAGTGTGGTTTCTATGTTACAAGCTCCCTCTTCTGTCCACCTTCAGAATATATGCTCTTCACCTGTAATTGTAATAAGCCCTGGTGAGAACATAGGGATATTTTACCCTGGTGACCCTCTGGGTTAACTGGAACATCCCCCGGTGGCAGTGGAAGCTGTGATGTCATTTTTGGGTAGTTAGCCATGTCACTGCCACATGTGCCCATTTCCTGATGGTTAGTTTTCACTTCTAAAGACTCCAGATAATGCACTATGCTTTCAATCATGGCTTGATGACAACTCAGCTTGCAGAGCTCCGAAGCAAACCATTCAAACAACTCTGTTCCAGCACACTGGCTTCTTGACCCTGGCTGGATTCTTCCCCAAAGCAAGTGGTTTAGAGTGGGATTATTCAGATTCTTGCCTTTTTTTTTTTTTTTTTTCAACAGATACTAAAAAGGCATTACTCCCAAGGCTTTTACGGACACAACATTGCTGTCTTCAGTTTTGAATAAGGTAGTTCTAGCTTTCAGCGCTGGGACCTCATCTGTTCATCAGGAAACCTGTCCGGTTGCATGTAACCTCGGCTTCAGTCTTCTGGTGGCAATGAATGATGGGAAACAGAGAACGGGACTGTTGTCTTAAGTTAGCTTTTTTTTTTTTTTTTCTTTTTACAAAAGGTATAAGTGTCCTCTCTGCAACCCAGAGTCTTTAAGGAACCACACTGCACTGGGAAATCCTCTGGAGAAGATTTTCTTCATCAGAAGGGAGAAAGATGCTCTGAGTCTTGGATACTTGATACATTTTAAAGACGGAGGCCACAGGATGGGGAAGACTGCTCAGCAGACAGAGTGCTTGTGGTACAAGCCTCAAGTCTGGAGTTCAAGCCCCAGCAACCTATGTAAACACCAGACAGGTGTGGCAACCTGCCCATAATTCCCGACTCATAAGTCAGGAGATTCCCTCGGACTAGCCATAATGGAGGGTCTTTTGAGAAACATAGCCTCAAAGGATTAGGTAGAAGAATGATCCAAGAAGATTCCTGGCATCAGGCTTACCCCATTACATAACTACACACATATGCATGGACACATGAACTCCAGCACACACGTGCACGTGCATACATGAAAGCATGCATAGACACACGTGCTCACTATAAGCACAGTTACATTAAAGAAGAATGAATGTGTGCAATTACTCATTTAATTTCCTTAGTTTGTGAATTCCGTAAAAGTAAATATTTTATCAGAATATGTATCCTTAAATTGGATTTTTTTTGTATGTCAGTTCTACTCCAGTTGTTTGACTGAGTGAAGTTAATATCGAAAAGAACGAAGCTTCTGTCGCAGAAACAACCCTAGAAGCAACCCTACAGCATCTGTTTTACATAAAATTTCAAGACAGACTTGGAGTTCCATCTTGGAAGCTAATACTAATTATCAGTGAAGCAAAGAACAACGGGCATGGCAAAGTCATGGGAAAACCAAAATGTGCCAAAGGCCACCTGCAACAGAACCAGCCCTGGAGACTTAAGAATGTTCCCTGAAGGTCAAGGTTTGGGTGACTAGTGTTAAAAATCTCAAGGTGTGATTTTCCCAGCAAGCATGCTCTAGCTAACAATGGAGTCAGATCCTTGGCACCACAGCTCTTTGTAACTCTGGTTTATTGTGGTGTAAAACCTTTAGGAAGCAGAGAGATGAGACAGGACAGTCTGTCCACGACTAAGGTATGAAAGGACTCCATGCCCAAGAATTAATATGCGCAGAAAATAACAGCACGCATACTGTCATTTCCGTACATCGGCCTTGACATATAAAAAGGAGAAGAAAGGTCAGAGAAGGCAGCTGAACCATGGCCTCCCTTTGAGGTTCGTCTTGAATGCATCTACCAGGAAATTAACCACAAAATAAAAGGGAAATAGACCCCATAGACCTCCTATTCATAAAGATCTTCCGCTTACAGTGAATGTGGAAATAGCAATCAAAATTAGCCACTTGGAATATGGAAAAGGGATTTTTGCCTGGCTCCCCTTTCTGTTTAAGTTTCTGATTGCTCCAAGTGAATGAGGTGCTTTGAGTCTCTTCCTCCTCCTCCCGACCCACTCTTTCGCCCTACCGCCTTCTCATTCCAGATGAGAGAGAAATATGAATAATATCTTTACATTGTAAGATGCCCTGCATGACTGGGCTTTGTTCTGATTCCCTTGCCATTGCTGTAACAAATATCATGACCAAAAGCAACCAAAGGGAGGGAAAGGGGTCTCTTGACTTATACTTCCAGGTCACAGCCCCCACTGAGGGACGTCAGGGCAGGAACTTAAAGTAGAAACAGTGGAGGAACAGTGCTTGCTAGCTCATGCACAGTCTCTTGTTTATCTAGATTCCTATACAGCTCAGTACTACCGGCCTAAGGATGGTGGAATCCACAGTGAGCTCGATCTTCCTACATCAGTTAACAATCAAAGCAATCCCCTATAGATATACCCTCAGGAGAGCCTATGTGATCTGGACAATTCCTCAGTTGAGACTCGGTTGTCATATGACCCCAGGCTGTAATCAAATTGACAGTCAAAGATGACTAGGAGAGGCCCTCCTGTTTGTCCATTAGCTTCTTCTGTTTCTTGTCATATGGAAAACATCACTTCCTCTCCTCCCTTTCATTATGTCTCTCTTCAATTCGTCACATTACTCAACAAGTTTGGAGTGATATTAAAGTATTTTGGAATGATACTAGCATATTATTTATTAAGTAAGACAGAAAACACAGGAAAAAAAAATGTCATAAGTTTGGCTTCCCTACTGCTTTGTAGAATACTTAGTGTTGTTCAGCATCTCATTAGATTCCCAGAAATATTCATCAAAAACAATAAATTAAGTGCCTTCTTTAGGATAGGGCAAGAGAACTCGAGAAATTATCTGGCAAATGAGTCCACGATCTCTTTCCTGGCCACCAACATCTCACTCTGTTGAACTTGGGAGTCGGTATTTTGGACATTCCTTCTCTCAATGACATTTTGTGTGGGTGTGGTGTGTAATGTTAGTTGTTGGTTTCCTGAGGCTAGTAATACATGTTTAGACTTAGGAGAGAAATGAAGAAAGAACACGTGCTCATTTCCTTCTTACTTATCCACGCTGCAGCCTGGCAGGCAGAGGCCCTGGTGCTAATGTTAGAAACACTGATGTCTCTGGCCCATTTTAATCTGTTGACCTGTCAGACTCAGAGTGATAAAGGCATCTCTGACAAATATCAGTCTATCATTGGTGCTATACTGGGTTATCAGCTCTCTCTAAAGTTGTCCAAAAACAAGAAGTTTCCAAGGATTAAGGACTTTGTTTTAAAACTGAAAACATCCCAACTGTGCCAGATAGTTTTTATCAATTTGACACAATACAATCAAACAGGAGGGAACCTCAACTGAGAAGATGTCTATGTCAGGTTGGTTGGTAGGAATATCTGTGTGACATTTTCTTGATTAATGTCTGGGGTGGGAGCAAAGCACTAAGGGAGGAGTTCCACCCCTGGCCAAGTGGTACTAGGTTACATAAGAAAGGCAGCTGAGCAAGCCATGGAACTGAGCTAGCATACAGCATTCCCCCATGGCCTCTGCTTCAGTTCCTGCCTCTGGGTTCCTGTTTGAGTTCCTGCCCTGGCTTCCTCAGTGAAGCAAAAGGAAAATCTCAGAGCCCAGCCAGCACTGGTTCTCTAAGTGATGGGAGCTCTCTTCAGTTTATATGAAAAATAATTACAATAATAACCAGGCTGAGGAGTGCTTACCTCTACCAACTACCCAGAGCCTTGGGTGTGATCCCCAGGACTGCAAAATCAAGCATACTAGTGCAAGTCTGTAATCCTAGCAAGTACTTAGGATGTGGAGACAGGAGGATTAGAAGTTGAAGCCTGAGCTACATGAGACATAAAAGGGAGTAGGGGGTAACCATTGGCCCTTCATTCTGTTGTGTCCTTTCTGCCCTGTATTCAAAGCCAGTGTAGTCAAAGCACAGGCATTTTGGGGTACCTTGGTACTGAACTACTGTGGTATACTGAAGTCCACTCAGTGCTGCCGGAGGCTGGTACACAGGACGCCACACTGAAACAGCATGGGCTTTGTGCACACCAAGGGGACAATCAACCTCTTCTCCATGAGGTTTCATTCATGACTGGCTGCAAATGGGTAGTCTTCATTTCGTGGAAGCCTGACTCCTGTCACCCCAAGGGGTGACATGACATTCCACTCTAGGGTGTTGGCAAGAGCTGGGACAATTTGCACTTGTTTCAGTGAAATATAGCAACTCAGAGGAACAAGTAAGCCCTTCACCAATTCCAAGGATCTGTCAGTACCAGACCTTTGGGTTGAACCCCAGTGGTAAGGGGACCTCCCACTTTAACTACTCTCCAGGAACAATATATACATTCAGCAATGTATATATGTCAAGGAGACATAGCAGGGACTTGTGGCAAATGTTTATCCAAACGAAATCTTTGGATACCAATCAAATCTAAGAATGGTAAGACAGACCTAAAAATGAGACTCTGAGACACTCCACCAAAACTCTCAGAAAGCCCAGCTTGTTTTAAAACTGGAAAGGGAGAGTCAGTTCATCTACTAAGGAGTAAGAAAAAACACTGCCATGCCATTCATTTGAACCTCTGCATCCCCTTTGTGGAAAGGGCAAAATTTTTAACATTTTTCTGGGTCTGCTGCGTCTCGTATTTTTGAGTGTCTGCGGCATTCAGAAAAGAAGAGACATTTCCCAGAAGAAAGCCTTGCTGTCAGCTCATGAACTGGGCCATGAACTAACCCGGTCATCGCATTATCCATCCTCAGTGTCAACACTCTGCAAGACTGTCGCAAATCTCCGCAAGCTAAATTCCATTACCAACCCAGTGCAACCCCAGCCAGCAGTTCTAGCAGTTTAAAAGTTGTGAACATCTTAGCCAGAAGCCTGGACACTTGACTTGTCCCAGCAGGTCAGGGTTCTGAGGAGGTGTGTATGGAGTCGGTGAAAAATCAGTCATGAACACGTTTTCCTGAATGAAGATCTCAGCTCTCTTTATTCATACTTATTACAGATGGCACCAGACTTTTCTCTTTATTCGGGCTTTTGCTAGCCGGCAGCAGACTTTTCTCTTCCTTCAGACTTTTTCCTTCTCCTTTCTCTCTCTATACAATTCAAGCTTTTTCCTCTGTATTTAATTTTATTTCTTATTTAAACTTATTCTCTACTGTATTTTTCCTATAAGAGCACACATACCTCTTACACACATACATAGACCTCTTGTGGGAGAATGCAAGCTTTAGCAATCTTATTCTTTTCACTTCCCATAATCACACACTCATTCACGCATTCATACACCCTGTGGATGAAGCAAAGCTTCAACACACCTCGTACCACATACTCACCTACATCTTAGGAACTTTAACATACGTAGACCTTACCCAGACATCTTGCAAACTATCTTGTGAGTGATTCTTTGTGAATTCATGGGTTCAACCTTGTAGATACAACAAAGCTTCACCACTCATACATCTTATATACCCTTTGGGGGAAAAAAAAAACCCAGAAGCAGGTTGCCATGAAAACACCCACATGTAATAAAACGTCTTTCATATGCTCTGTTCCCATAGTTACATTGTACAGCAACGCAATGAATTTTCTATTACAGATCAGCAGAGTTATGGAAACCAAGTATTTTCCCTTAGCCAATTTCCTTGTTAGGCTGTAGTTTATGCTAACCAAACAGTAATCAATCATCCTATTATTTTTCTATTAAAGTTAATCAAAAGATCACAAGTAAAAGAATTTTTACCTTTTCTTTATCATATAGAGAAGAAAATCTACCTATTCCACTGTCTTTATGTTCTCAAGGTGCATCAGCAAATTCACAATAATATTTGTAAAAGAAAGAAAACCAAATTTGATCCAACTTGACCGTGGGCACTGAAATTTACCTGTCATCTATGAATCATAGACCTACCCGTGGGCCCTAGCAACTGCGTTTCCTCTATATTTTCTTCCAGATCTAGCAAGTCCTCAGTAACCAAGAATATGTTTTGCTTTCCCCGGGTAACTTTCTCCATAGCAGCTGCCAAGACACACGGACCTAGTCTCTCTGACTATGCATGTTTCTTAGGTATTCTTTCTGGCGTTTCAGTTGAACCATCAATTTAGCTGAGTAGCATTGCCCCTCAGAAAATCACCACTGTTGTTATGAATAGTAGTGAGGGTGAAGAGCCCACAGAATTTCTGTACCACCAGAGAGGTAAAGTGACTCTAGTAGCAGTCAGCATGTCAGAGTCAAATAGCAGCAGCAGCAGCAGCAGAAGGGGTTATTCGGGAGACAAATCCCCAGCAAAGTGTGGGCTGTACTCCCCAGGCCCCAACGTTGGCTGCAATTCCTCTGCCATGGCTCCGGACAGACCCTAGTGCATAATCTGAAACTATAGGATAGAGTGATCATTTAAGAGTCTCAAGAAGGAGAGTCCATGCCAGAGCAACTGTCATTCACCTCATGGCTCTAGCAGAAAACACTTGAAACTGGACATAAGTCAACAGCTTCCTGGTTTAGAAGATGCAAATTCCTCAAGATGTGCCTAGGCCTTTGTGGTACGCAAAATTGCAGGAGAGCATTCCATGGGCCAAACAATGAAACTGGATCCTCACCTCACTCCAGATACAAAAGAGAGCTCACGGGTCCAAAACTTAAACAGAAGAGTAGAAATTATCAAAACCCTTAAAAAGCAACATGAGCATAAGCCTTTGGGATTGTGGATTAAGCAATGCTTTCTTAGTAACCACAAGCACGAACAAGAAAAAAAAAATGATTAAATAGACTTCAACAAAATTAAAAACATCTATTTGTTAAGGGGTGATATCAAAAAAGTGAAAAGAAAAGCCAGGCATGGTGGCAAGCACCTGCAAACCCAGAAGTGGAAGAATTGGGAGTTCAAGGGCACTCTCAGCTATCTAGCAAGTTTGAGGCCAGCCAGAGAAAGGTGAAGCCCTGTGTCATACGCATTGTTAGTACATTTCCCACATAGACCCAAGATGGCAGTGGGTCACGAAAAGGCAGCCAGACATAAGTTAAGTTCCAGCCTCTCAAACTCATAGCAAAAGCTTTGTGTTTGGAAAAAAAAATCTCCCAGAAATCCCTCCACAGCGCCCTCTGCAAGAAGTCCACTTCCTCTCCTTTGTTCTCCTCTCAGCCAATCAGAAACAGCTACCCCAATCCTTTTGATCTCCACCTGTTCTTCTCCTTTATTTCTTCCAGCCTAAGACCCTTTTATAACCTGCCATTTGCCTAAGGGCCACATCTGTCCCTACCCTATCCAGACGTAGTCCTTCGTTCCTCTGGGACAAATACATCTCCTTTGTAAACCTAAGAATCTGGTGTCTGGGTGTCTTCTGTGCCAACTTCGAGGTCCTTTCATCCATTTTATTGGTATATTATCATGTGCTGTTTGAGCTTATTGGAAGTGGGCTCTGGAGTAAAAGACCCTCCCATGTTTATATAAAAAGCATCTTCCAAAATCTCCTCCTGTCCTGAGTCAGGCTGGCCCCTGACTCCATGATGAAGAGCAGGAAGGGGGGACGGGGCAGACAGATAGTAAACCATTCCCAACAGGGGTTACTATTGGCTTCTCCATCATGTGAAAACAAGAAAGCAAAGCCATCAGTGGGGAGACACAGTCGGAGCTCCTCTGACGTGACTGCCCCTTCCTGGGCTGGTAAGCACTGATTTGAAGACATTGCTTTTGTTTGCTCGCTCAGTCAAACTGCTACAGTCATCTCTCCCGGATGTTTAAGCTCCTGAGTTGATGACGCGTTGCTATGTATCTGCCACTTCTATCTGTTGCTTGTTATTCATTCTTTTGCTTGTGCTTGCCACACAATCAACAGCCCCGCAAAGGTAGTACAATCAGATACCTGAAAAGTGTAGAGGAAAAGGCAAGTGATTCACTCAAAAGAGGAAAACTGAACAGAACACAGCTCCAGTTACCTGGCTCCCTGGTAGCAAGAAGCAAAAGCAGAAACATCACCCAAAAAGTAAACCAAGCAGCCCTGAGGAAACAGTTATCAGCAATCCTACACTCAAGACACCTCCACAGCCTCACAAGCATAGCAATCCAACTGTGGTGTGTGTGTGTGTGTGCGCGCGCATGCGTGTGTGTAATTCCTCCGACGAAGGGTCAGCAGTGGAGAGGAACCACGTTTTCTCACTCTGTGTAACTCAGAGGCAGTGGCTGGGTACCATCTGAGGAGCAAATCTATTGTTTAAACTGAGTTATTCTGGGGGCCTGAGTATAGAGAACACCCACAAGTCAGGGAGTCTGAGTTGAATCTGCCACAGCCCCAGGGTGAGAGACAAATCACCCAGTCACTAAGAGGACTGACGAGCTGGATCGGGATTTCTCAAAGGGGAAACATGGAGGGATAATAAATATTTGAGGAAGTGTTCAACACCCTCAGTCATTAGGGGAGTGCAGGTTAAAACCCCTTTGAGAGTCTGTCTCATTCCAGGCAAGTGGCTGTCACCAAGAAACAAATAAAAAGAGGATCCCTTATTCACTCCTGGGGGGGGGGGGAAATGTAGACTTGTGCAGCCACTCTGGAGTCAGCATGGAGGCTCTTCAAAAACTAAAAAGAGATTTGCCCCATGACCTAGTGTCTTTTAGGGTTTTTTTGCTGTGATCAAACACCATGACCGAAGCAACCTGAGGATGGAAAGGGTTTTAGTCGTGGCACCTACCACAGCAACAGAAAGGAACCCACAACACCGGGCAGTAAACCAATTTCCGAGGAGCCATGGAATCGTTTGAGTCCTGGAACTTGTGGGACCAGAAAACAGAAGCCCTTTCTCTTTCTTGGACGCCTCTTCCATTTCTTTGTAGAGAATTTATTTTGCACCGGGCACTCTACACTTTGTGAGTTCAGTACAGGTGATCCATGACCGTGACTTTCCGAATTCATGACGTGCAGAAGCAGATTCATTTCACAGTTCTACGTGTTCTCTTTCAAAATAATATCCAATAAGCTGTATGAGATAGTCAACAGTTTTATTATAAAGCAAGCTTTGCATTGATGGTTTTTTCCTCCATTTATGGGCTAATATATTGAGCATGTTAAGCTCTGGTTAAGCCATGAAGTTGGGCAGGTGAAGTATACTGGATTCGTTTTCAACTCAGGGTGTGTTTACAGGACACAGTCACATCTAGAGCTGAGGATCATTTGTACTGAACTTAGATCTGCACAAACACCTTACTCTACCACCTACCATACATGCTGTTTTGTATTAGTCACAATGAGGAAACTCAGAATAACCTCAGAGTCACTTGGCATTGATGTGGGAATGGGAACCAAAGTCAGTCTGTCCCAGAGTCCATGCACTGAACTTCCATGTTTCACCATATGCATAAGAGCCAACTACATGTCCTACCCTCCAGGGTAAGAGACAGAATAAGATCATTGTCAAACAGCCGATATGATTCATACTGGTTATCATGGATTAAGGAAGAATCCTAGACCAGTCTGCTCACTACTGGGGATTAGGTATTAAAGAGCCATGATAGAAACTCTCCATTGAGAAGCAGTATGTGTGAGGTCATGCTCTACCCAATGGGGACACTTTCAGAGCACCCCTGACTATGACGTGGGTTCTGGGAGACCCAGAACCAACCAGGTATAAATGTCAAGAAGCAAGCAAGCAGGCTGGGGATATAGCACGGTTGGCAGGGTACTTGTCTGCCACCTACAGTGCCCTGGGGTCAACCCAGTACAGAAAAAGGAGAAAGAGGGGGACAGTGAGGTTCTTGTCTCTTCAGCTAGTGGATAGAATATGGCTTTTTGGAACCCAGAGATAGAATCTGTGGCCCTAAAGCTGCCACATAAAAGGAAAGGACTTGAAGCCAAGGAAATTGGGAATCTCCTGAGTAGGCGTGGTCTTCAGAATGATGCTGTGCCCATAGCCTGGCCTGGTCCCTTATAGGGAGAGCAGTGCAGAACAGCAGAAATCTATAGCTAAGACAGTACCAGCTAGAAAGGGAACCCTGCTTCTTCTCTGAGCCCAGTGCTTTAGTTAAAAATGTCACGGGTTTTGCAAGGAGTAGGATCCCTGGAGCCTGAGGCTTGGGTGGTCACAGGACCAACCCCGACCTTCTGGACCAATGTCTGAGATGGAAAGAATGCTTTCTGTCACCCAGCTAGCTCTCCCCAAAGAGGCCTTGTCTGTGTCAGCAGTCTTAAAAGAAAGTTCTTTTTATTTGGCCAGGAAAGAAATGAACTCCTTGAAATGTGCTTTGGATGACTAACATACAAAAAAACAAAAACACAACAAAGCACAAAAAAACAACAACAACAAAAAAAAATTGGCCTAGGTTCAGGGATAACATTGATCTCTATGAAATGCCATCAAGTTCTGAGGGAGTTCCCCTAATATCTGCATCTCAATCAAGCTCAAATTACAAGAAGGAACAAGACTTTGGGTCTCTCTTATACTTCTGAAGACTTTTGCAAACAACAATGTGCAGGAAGAAAAAGCAGTTTCTGGAAACAGGCGGTTACTGGGGTAGTTTCCACAGACCCTGTGCAGACTCACGCTATGCCACACTGCAGCATGGTGAATAAGGGACTCTAAAGTTAAGTGTAATTTGGAAACTGAGCCTACAGTAGTGGGCTTGTGACTTAAATTACAGAATTCAGGAGACAGAGGCAGGCAGATCTCTGTGAATCTGAAGCCAGTCTGACTACATAATGAGTCCCAGTCTCAAAAACTAAACTAACAAAAGAAAATTCAGTTAACCCAATGGATTAAAGAAAGATATGTATTTAATATTATATATATATATATATATATATATACACACACACACATATGAATAATATTAAATATATTACATTATATAGTTATAATATATATTATATAATATATACAGTGTCATATATGATAATTGCATATATTTATATATATACATATATACATATATGTGTGTATGTGTGTATATATATATAAAAAACATTAAATATGTTATTTATTTTCCAGACTGTGGAGAATCTAACAAGATAGAGTTTCATGAAATACATTCATAATAATCATTAGAAAGTAGAGTAGAATTTATCCTACCTTGAGACTTCTTATGGAAAAGAAACACACACACCCCTGCCAATACCAATTTTTCATAAGGTATTAGGTTTTTTATGTTCCTCTTGCCTAAAATGCCCCCAAACTAGGGTGGGTTCCTTTCAGACACAATTAACACTTCATCCTGTGATTAAATCACTTTAATCCATGCTTTCTATTGCCTCCTCCATCAACACAGGCAGGTTAAGACATGTCAATACCTTCCTGTGTCTAAAACAGGTCTCCAAGTCTATTCCACCAATAGAACAGTTTTAGAGCACAACGGGAAAACGCAAATATATGGGTTGTGTATGTAAGCAATGCAAGGAGAAACCCAGCTGGCTCCTCAGTGTTGGACGGAGAGCAATAGCGGAAGACTACCGTATGGAGCTGGAACGACAGAAACAGTGCCAGGATTAGGATCCAGGAAAAAGGCACAGCTGCGGCAGAGGAAAGCATTTGCTGAACTCAGAAGCAAAAGCATCCTTTCGTTGTTGTTTTTTTTCCAAGCCAGGACTGTGTGCACACTAGACAAGAACTCTAGAACTAACCCACACCCCCAGGCTTTGAACTCAATGCTGAAACCCAGAGCCAGCGAGATTGTTCAGTGGGGAAAGGCACCTGCCAACGAGCATGAAGACCTGAGTTTGAGCCCCAGAATCTGCACGGTGGAAAGAGAGAGACCTGATTCCAGTGCATTGACCGTGATCTCTACATGCTGTGGAATTTGCAAGCCCCACCCCAACAAAATAAATCCATAAAAATTTAATTGAAATACGCTGAGCACATTGTTAACAAATAGGGAGTGAAAGAAAAACTGAATAATATTTTTGGGTGTTTTTGCTGTTGTTGTTTTGTCTCATTTCCGAGACAGAGTTTCTCTGTTGTAACTCTGGCTGTCCTGGAACTCACTCTGTAGACAAGGCTGGCCTCCAACTCACAGTGATCCACCTGCCTCCGCCTCCTGAGTGCTGGGAGTAAAGGCGTTTGCTGCCACTGCTGCCGCCATCACCGCGACCATGAACGACCCAGCAGAATAATTTAATCAATAAATAACTAGAGTTTGCCTTCCATACAAACGAATAATATTATCATATTATTTATATTTTTGAGCCTCAAGAACAATTTTATTAGAATTTAAAACAAAAATCCCCAGGGCAGGCAATAAATCTCCAGCTATAAATCTCAGCAGCCTCCCAGAGGAGAAAAATGGAGGGGGGGGGGGGGGGGGTAGAGTTACGCCATTTAAGCTGACACGGGGGTCAGACACATGGCAGACAAGCAGTCACTCGACAAAAGACAGAGTATGGAAGAGAAAGGAGGAGGCTTCCGGGAAAGAGCGAGGGAACTCTGAGTCTTAGGGAAGCACAGGGTGTCAAAGAAGGCACACTTAGAAAAGATAAAGAAGGAGAAGTGAAGCCGCACCCTTCTGAATACTTTGTAAAATCATAGATTTTTGCATCTACATGGATGCAGTTCAGTAAGCTACAGTGCTAGGGTCAGGGACTCAGGGAAGGAGAAGGACACTATCTCATTAAAGAGCTCATTATCCTGCCTACTTCGTTAGCCTGGATTAAGGACACCTCTCCACTCTTCCCGTCTTCCTAGTGGCTGTCTCTTGACCAGGTGATTGGTCCAGCCCAGCTGGAGTGGTCTCTCTCCACCCAGGCCAGAGACTCTCTAGTCTCTTGACCAGAAGAGTTTTTTGTTCTTTTGTTTTTTTTCTCTCAATAGTCCTTCACTGCTAGCCTAACATTGACCCTCTGAAGATGTAATGCTAACATCACCTAGGAATCAGAGCAGAGCCTCCCAAATACTTTTGGTGGCTTTGTCCTGCAGTAAGGCTGCCAAGAGGCATGAGAACATTTTTGGCTTTTAGCCAAGAAAAAAGTGGGTTGCTTAATAAACCCAATATGTAACTTGTTTGTTTCTGCTGATGGTAGTATTGTTTGTTAACAGGACACAGTGTTTTTTCTTTTGATTTGTTTTGTTGGTTTGTTTTTTTTTGTTTTTTTGCATGAGTGAATCCCTTATTTGTTTTCATGATCATCTTGTGTAGGAGGAAGGAAGGTATGATTATTCCCATTTACAGACTGCTTATTTTATCAACTGAACAGCTGCACCATGGAGGGACCTAGATGAAGCTCCAGGGAGTTGATGGTAACAGACAACTTTGGCCTCACAGAGTCTAACGGGGAAGGCAGATGTTCAGTGAGTTACCGCAGGTCTCAGAAGATTACAACATGTACAATGAGGCCTACAGACAAGGAAACAGGACTCCAAGGGGGTTAGTGAGTTACAAGGGGCCATAAGATAGCTGGTTGATAGCCATATTTGTGTGCATGTACGTGTGTGTGTGTGTGTGTGTGTGTGCGCGCGTGCGCACACACTCTTCACCTTAATTTTTGAGACAGGGTCTCTCACTGAACCTGGTGCTCACCAATTTTGCAAGACTGACTGGCTATAAAATCTGCATATCTCTGGCTCCCCAGTGGTAGGATTAGAGTCACTGCACTGGCTTTTTATCTGAGTTATGGAGATCAAATTCAGGCCCTCTCGATTATAAGGCAAGTGTTTTACTGACTGAGCCATCTCCCCAGTCCTAAAAGCCATATCTTTAGAGAGCAGTTAGAAAACCGTGTTGATTTAATCCAATTTAGGAGGAAAGGATTAATCCGGGACGTGATCTTAGAATGAAATATCTAGAGGGCTGTTGTGAGACAGAAGGTATAGAGCTTAGACAGGTTGCTGAACAGCATCAGGAGAATGATCTAGATGTCCTGTGAGTTAGGTGCCCTGGGTGAGGTCCAGGTGAAAAGGCTCCATTGGCCGCGATCTTGAATTCCTCCAAGCCATTCACATACAGAGAGAAATGACTATCAGTACCAAGGTTCAGTTCAAGGCATGAACTTTGGGTCAGATAGACCATTCATGGCAAGCCTGCACTTCTTAAGAGCCAAGTTTCCTGGGGCAGGTGACTTAATCCCCCTGAGTACCAAGTCCTTCATTTTCGCTCAAGGGAACAACAGAACCTGTCTCAAATGCTGGCTGTGAGATTCAGTAAAAGGAGGCATGCAATCTGGTTTGCTTGCTGTCTAGCCCACCGAGCGTTGCGTCTATTAGAGCAGTGAGGGTGTTCAATGAAGAGCATATAGCACTCATGGGATACCAAGACCAGCACCACAGCTGCAGAGGCAATCTCCCACCCTGTTCCCCAGCCCGCCCCAGGGGCCACATGGATGTGGGATCTCTTTGATGAGTTCACTGACAGATGTTCTTTCTTACTGTGGCCAGGGAGATAATGAGAATGACTTCCGTGCTGGGAGAAAGTTTGAACCAAATGTTCTCAAAAGTCGTATCCAACTCTTAAATTCCATGAGAGTAAGAAAGGCCAAATGGTTGGATTTGTGGCAGTCGGGAAGTTTCTGTTCCTCTGGGGCAGCAGGAAAGGTCAGCGCTGCAGCCATGAAACTGGTTCTTTCTAGAAGCATGATCCTTCCAGTCCCAACCCATGTTGTTATTTACAGCCACAGAAGAGTCCTTTATTCTTGTACCCTTCCCCACAGGAACCTGAGAATGTGTTCCAAAATTCCAGACCACACATAGGCGATCTGGGGGGGAGGGAGGACGCTGTTAGTATCATTTTTTTTCCTCCAAAACTTTTCATAGAAATATCCCCCAGGACTGCAAAGAATTTTCATAACATGACCTGTGTTTTCTACTACTTGGTTTTCATCCAGTTCTGTTTCAGAACCTTAGGCTTCAATGTGATGAAAAACAAGATTTTTGTTTTGTGGAGATGCATAAATAAATTTTCAGATAGTGCCATCTTCTGGTGAAATCTGGAAAACCACCCCACGGGTTCCTTATTTTTAACAGAGCATGGAATTGGCCTCCGAGGAAAATGGAGCAGAAAAATGTTTGTCTCCCCAGAATTTGATCCCATTTTTGGGGAGAAAGCAGCTTGAATTGCATTCAGATCAAACCAGAGCAGGCTCAAAAGTTCGGTTGCACGCTTACTAAGCAGCATGCGTCTCTGCTAAAGAGCAGCTGCTGATTTAGATGTAGGCTCAAGGTCTAGGAAGAAGACTCTTACAAGGGACCTTCAGCTGCCAGTGTTGCTAGGCGCATCAGTCACTTTCTTCTTGGTTATCTGAACACACTCGAGACTACTTCTGTGACCTGGAGGCAGGAGGTAAGAGGTAGGGGACAGGGGGCAGGAGGATGTATGAGACTTGTATAAGATCCAAGATCTGAAATCTCTAGTTGATTTATTATAAAGTTAGGTTGATCAAGAATATATGTAAATTGGGGGAGTAAAGAGATGACTCAACAGTTAAGAGCATGTGTTGCCCTGTAACAGGACCCCCCCCACCTCACCCCAGACCTTAGCACAACTGACTCCATGACAGAGGTGCCATTCAGTCTATAAAACTAGCATGTAGACAACACAACCAGCCAACAAGAAACAAAGATCCAATTCATCAAAGTCCATAGCTCTGGGAAAGTCTCTAAATGTACTAACCTTGCTTTTTTGGCTTCTGTGGTTCTGCTTCTGGCTAACTGTTCTTGTTAACTGAAGTGTGTTGACCCAGCTCTCCCTGAGAAAGGCGCGGGCCTATCCTGGGATCCTGTATACCCAGTGTAGTCACCAGCCTGTTAATAAAGATTTTCTGTTGACTTAAACCCATGCACGTCTGAGTTGTCTCCTCTGGCGAATACCCTACAACAACCCTCACAGAGGACCTGAGTTTGGTTCCCAGCACCCATATGGTGATTTACAAGCATCCTTAACTCCAGATCCAGGGAACCTGACATCCTCTTCTGACCTCCACAGGCCCCAGACGTGCATGTGGTACACAGACACGCATGAAGGCAAACACTCAAAAACGTAAAATAAATTAACTTTAGGATTTTTAAAAGAATACATGTGAACTAATCACTTTAGGAAAACTCCTTCATTTATCATTTCCAGTTGTTTCGAGGGAAGTCCTTCAGAAAACACACAAACACCTGAAGCCAAATAGAAAGTCTTTATAGCCAGCTGGCTGCACAGGGAACTCGCCCAAGTCATGTGGCCCCAGGCCTTGCCATTTGGGGCTTTTTAAGCATAACAAACATATTCTGAGTTGATACAGTTCAGTTAACAAGAACAGTTAACAAAGAGCAGAACTACAGAAGCCGAAAAGCAAGGTTAGTACATTTAGTAACTTTCTTAGTTTCATCCTGAGATCGTTGACTCAGGCTTTGTTTCTTGCTGAGTTCCGAGGCCTGAATGGGCTTCTATCATAATGCCAGTTGTGTTAAGCTCTGGGGTCCTTTTACAAAGCTTTGAGCCCGAGATGCTGAATAGACACTTTCTGTCTTAGTTTCTGCTAACAAAAGACCTATAAAGCATGCAGGTTTGTTTAATTCCTGGTCCTGGAGGCTGGGGAGTCCAAGAGCATGGTCATATCACTTATGACATCTAGTGAGAGTGTTCCTGTTGCATCAGAGCACGGCCAAGGGCATCACACAGCTGGAGAGTCAGCATGCTGGAGAGAGCTTAACATAGAAAGCTGTTCCCGAGACAGTTTGTTAATTCATAAATGAATTCCCCCATTCATTAGAGGCAAGCTCTCATGGTCCAATTAACGCCCAAAGGATCAATATTGTTGCACCAGAAACCAAATGTCCAACGTGTAAAACCTGAGGACACATTCACATTACAGGTGAGCCAGCAGGATGCCTTTGGGCAGCTAGTTTAATGCCCCCCCCCAAAAAAAGAGAGTATCAACTGACCTTTAACCTGTTTCTCTGATCTCACTCTTTTTTTGAGACAGGGTCCCACCAAGCAGCTCTGGATGACCTGGTCACTGTGTAGACAACGCTGGCCTTGAGCTCACAGAGACGCATCTATTTCTGCCTACCAAGTGCTGGGATTAAAGGCGTGCACCACAGCACCTGTCCCTCCGCCCACTTCTTAACCTAAATCAGTATCTAGATAAGGCAGAGGTAATGAAACCCATAAATATCAGTTCCTCTATGCACTCAAAGAATTCGGATGAATCTTCCATCCCAGAGTTTTCTTGACTTAAATAGAGGAAGAAGAAGGCAGGTGCAATAAAAACCAAATTGGTGAATTTTCATGTGCTCCTTGTACTTGTTGAAATGGACTATGGGAGGGAAGACAGCTTCTTTGTCCCAGGCTCCTGCATGTTTGTTGGAAATATCCTCGATAGATAAGTCCTTGTCCTAAGACAGACTGACACCCTAACTCTGTAACAGGGAGAAAGGAAAACAGCAAACAGCTAAAGATATCTTAAAACATACACCCACTTCCAACAGAGGTTACTATTGTAGTAGAATACTACTGTAACAGATTCCTACTGTGCCTTTTACCCTCTATCTCAGGAAAGAGAAAGAAATGAATAAATGAGAGAGACAGAGAGAGAGAAATCTTCATTGCTCTTGTAGCAGCCTTGAAAGAGAGAAAGAGAGAAAGGAAGAAATCTTCACAGCCTTTTTTGGCTGTCCTAAAGTTGGAGAACAGGAACTGAACTGAATTAGCATCTAACAAATCAACCCACCAACTGCCAACTCCAACCCACCCCCACCCTCTCTCCTTCATATTCTAAGTGAAGTTCCCAGAAGTCCAAGTGGCATGGGACCATAAGGAAAGCTGCACAGGACAAAAAAAAAAAAAAAAAAAAAAAAAAAACCTTATTCAAAGCATCCTGCTACAACCATTGTGTGTCCCATGCTATTAAAAATGTCTGTGGTGGGAACGAGAAACAGGAGAGAGAGAACTCTCCATAGTGATCTCTCTGCTCTGAGTGGGGACTTTCAATCCAGAGCTCTCCACGAATGCCTTATCAGAACTTCCCCAGCCATTTCTGTCATGCAAACTTGGGACCTGAATTTGAGCCCCAGAAACCACATTAAGGAAAAAAAAAAAAAAAAGACTCGGTGTATAATTGCAATCCTAGGGAGAGCGACTGGTGATCCCTAGAGCTGGCCAGTCAACTATGCTGAATAGGTGATCTCCAGACCAGTAAGAGACCCTGACTCAAAAACCAAGGGCTCTGAAGATGACACCTGAAGTTGACCTCTAGTGTACACACACACACACACCTACACAAACTCACACACATCTGTTTCAAGCTCCAATAGCCAAGGGATACTTCTGTAAAGACGTATAAAAAGCATCTCAAGATGTTACTGCCCCGTGAACCACATTACAGAAAATTTTGCTCAGAAAACAGCCAGAGAGATTTTTATTGTTGACTGTGATTGTGTTCCAGAAACAGGTCTCAGCACAGAAACCAATGCACGAAAAGTAGTCCCACGATGAAGGCAGGGAGCACACTGACCCACCAGGTCCACAAAATGCTGAGGACACATCTGCATTGTCCCACTAAACCTCCATCTGTGACCACAACCCAAGCTGTAGGAAAGAGTGAAATGAGCTCCCTGTACCTCCTTTAGGAAGTGAAAAAAGCAAGTGACATTTAAACAGCTGAATCCTGACATGACCTTTGCTTCAGCCAGATCTCACAGGACTCCTGATCTACAAATCTCTCTTCCTACAAGGATTAAATCCTTTTCTTTTCTCTAAAACAAGAATGCACGGACTCCGGTGGCTTCTGAGGACCCTTCCATCTTAAGGGTCTCTTGCACTCATGAACAGTAAAGAAAGAATTCACTAGAGCCTCCTCTTAGCTGCCTCTCCTAGAATTTTAAACTTAAGAAGCTATTTGTATAATTTCTCTTTTTGACTTTTTATTTCTGAGTTATTGTTGTAGGGCATTGTCTCCTGACTCGATGGGAAAGAGAGAGAGGAAGTTAGGAGACACAATAATCTTTTGTGGACTCACAAATGGGTTTCTGTGTGCGAAAGCTGTTAAGGGCTAATCATACCTCCCTGGAGAAATTCATTAGCATGGCCTCAAAAGAGTAGTTGATTGTAGTTAATCATAAACTGGCCCCATTTCCCCTTCCATGTGACCCTCATTTCCCACAGAGAATTTCTCAGCAAGAATTTGGCTCCCTTTATTTTGCTACTCCAAGGGGAAAAACAGATGCAGTACCATGTCCTGTGCTGTGGGCTTGCCATGCCGGAAATGGAGTGTATCTTTCCCCAGTGATAGAAGTGACTGAATAGCAAACAGTCCACAAGTAACATCAGGTGTGTTGGCTGCAGTTTGCCAAATAGTCCCAGTTCTCCTTAATAGCCGGTCACTGGCAAACACAGTGTTCTTTTTGTTCTAATCTTTAAAAAAAAAAAAAAAGTATGTGTATGTGTGAGTGCATGCCATGTGAGTGCAGCATCAAGAAAGGTCAAACAAGATGGCAGATCCTGTGGATCTGGAGTTACATGTGACGGTGAACTGCCCCAGTGGGTTCTGGGAACTGAACATGGATCCTCTGGGGAAGAGCAGCAAGTACTCTTTGCCACTACGCTGTGTATGAAAGCTGTTAAGAGTTTAACATGTCTCCCTGGAAAAATTCATTATAGGCTTTAGAGGCAAGATCCAGGACCATGCAGGCCCAAAAAGAAGGCCATAGAGGTCAGAGGACCGTGGAGACAAAGTACAGCATCAGGTATGAACATCTCTCCGGACCACTTTTAGTCCAATATTAGCTGTTACTATTAACTCACAGAACACAGATTATACACCACACAGTAACTATATCTATAGATGGATGATAGATAGATATATAGAGATAGATAGATAGATGATAGATAGATAGATAGATAGATAGATAGATAGATGATAGATAGATAGATAGATAGATAGATAGATAGATAGATAGATAGATAGATGATACATACATATATGCATATTGTAATTTTCAAATCCAGAGGCAGCTCCTCATCTCTGTGATGTAGCTCTGCCCTTGGAGGTGCTCCAGGTTGGGAAGCCTTGCAGGGTGGCTATATGCAGCTCTATCTGGTCCCTGATTGGGAAACTGTGAGCCAGCGGAATGTACAGAATTCCCAGGAAATCAAGGCAGCTGGGTGTGACTCAATTTATTGGGGGAGCAGGGTTACATATAGAGCAAGAGGAATGGTTTCTGGTATCTAGGGACGTCAGGGGGAAACCCATTGGCTTAGGACACCTTGGGTACGACAGCCCCACTTGCAAGTTGGGGGTTGCAGCCTGGACCTAGGTATTTTCCTAGGGACCAGAGGGAGAGATCTTATATGGTCATATATGGAGAATTGAGTTACAGCTCCAGATAAGCAATTTTCCAGGTTCCATACCTTTGAGGGGGTGGTGCCTTGCTGTGAGCAGGCAGCATAGCTTGTGGTCTGTCAAACTCCTTCCAGAACTCTCAGAAATGAGAATTCCAGGGTTCCAAGCATGCTTCTGCTTCACCTCAATCCAGGACAGCCCCACAGTAGATAGATAGTGAATGGCTACCAAAGAATTAAAGAGGCCTCGGCGGAGCTCAGAGACACTTTACTGGAGAAGAGACAGAAGGCTGATACAATGTGAATAGTCCTGAACCAGAGACAAGTCAGAGGGCTGCAGGAAGCACACAGAACAGGCTGTAGGGTCATGGAGTCAAGGCAGGCCTTTGAGCTGGCTTGGGATACAGGACAAGATACAGAACCACGGAGACGGTAAAGGTGAACAGGTCAGAGATGCAGCACCAGGTCTGAAAAGACAAATGACTGCATGGACAAGGAATTTTGAGTAGACTTCATCAGCAGTGGGGACTAAGTTAAGAGGGAGCCCTAGGGACGATTGAGAGTCCTCTCTGCTTAACAATTCCTTGATACTCAATCTGGTGGTCACACCGAGAGTCAGTGGGAGCTCTTTCCATCGTAGCTTTCTCTGTCTCATCCTGTCTCTTTCTTAACGTGAAGCCCTGATGTTCAGCCCTAGGTGCTAAAGAATAAATCCCAGCCACAACTGCAGGTGTCAAAGATGTCTCCTTCCCAGTAGGTCTTTGCTATCAACACTGAATCTGGACAGTTATTTAAATTTCTGTTCTCCTTGGATTTAACTGTTTTGCCTTAAAGGGGTGAAAACACTTTAGGCAAGGAGAAATACTGCCCTCTACAGAGCATGTGAATCTCAACATTTTCTAAATGATCACAAGCACAGCACATTTCTTTTAAAAGAGATTTTGTTCTTTATTTTCTCTTGTTTTCATCCATACAGTTAGCAACAATCCTTGTATTAGGGGATGTGTATGTGAGTGTGTGTGTGTGTGTGTGTGTGTGTGTGTGTCCGCATGCACATGTGTGCACGTGCATGTATGTGGAGCCAGAGGTCCACTGTGGGTGCTTTTCCACCTCAGGTGCCATTCACCTTGCTTATGTGTTTGTTTGTTTACTTGTTTAATATTTATTTAATTCTATGTGTATATGTGTGTGCCGGCGTGTATCTCTGTGTACTACATGTGTTCAGGAGGTCAGAAAAGGAGTCAAATCCCTGGAACTGGAATTGCAGATGATAGGGAGCTGTCATCTGGATGCTGGGAATCATACCTAGGTCCTCTGCAAGAGCAGCAAATGCTCAGAATTGCCC
Organism: Cricetomys ansorgei; assembly: GCA_026225945.1. Taxonomy (NCBI): domain Eukaryota; kingdom Metazoa; phylum Chordata; class Mammalia; order Rodentia; family Nesomyidae; genus Cricetomys; species Cricetomys ansorgei. The sequence goes on from JAMJFZ010001881.1 coordinate 4,879,943, forward strand.
AGCCATATCTCCATCTCATTTGGGGTTGTTGTTGTTGTTGTTGTTGTTGTTGGTGGTG
>JAMJFZ010001881.1:4885000-4947500 GCA_026225945.1 Cricetomys ansorgei
GTGGTCTGTGAAGCAGCTGTTTAGTGCAGCCTTCCTTGCATGGGCTAAAAGAAGTGCCATAAAATCCCCCAGTGAAGAGAGAAGTCCCTGGAGCAGCAGGAAGGGGGATGGCGTGCTTGTTGAAGCTCACCTATTTCATTTTCCTTATTCCTTCTACAGTTATTGTCCCTTGCTCTGTTTTCTTTCTTTCTAGACCGTCAAGGTTGCTCTTGAAGGACTGAAGCTATCCTATCTATCCCCAAGGTGAAGCCTGCTGGCTTTGCTTGCATGTTTTTGCACACCGGACATGACTCATGCTGCGCCCAGGATGTCTGCTACCCACAATCCCAAGGGACAGGATCTGTCTGTGCCTCTGTGCAACCGTTTGGGCTATCTTCTGGCAGTCAGAACTCTGCCCTGTCATTAAGCTGTGTATTTAGCCACCGGTCTCAAAACGTCTTAATTCATGGGTTTCTCTAAGTCTTGTGATTTCTGTAAGAAAAGTTTAAAATGCCTTCACTTTTTTAAATTTCTGCAATCATATGAGAAAACAGAACCAGATATATAGAATAATGTCAGTATCAGAGTGAGAAGCCAGGGCTCCTGAGGCTGAGGGGCTAGCTTAGTAAGTAATGCCCTTGCTGCTCAATCATGTGGATCTGAGTTCGGATCCTCAGTACCCATGTAAGCTGGGCATTGTGGTGTGGCCTTGTAACCCTGGATTTGGGGGGATATGTTGTAGTGGGGTACAGACAAGAGGATCCCTGGAATATGTTTTGCTTTCCCCGGATAACTTTCTCCATAGCAGCTGGCAAATCATGCTGATAATCTTTCTAACTATACATGTTTAAGTTATTCTTTCTAGAGTTTCACTTGAACCAATTTAACTAAGTGACATTGACTTTTTAAAAAATCACTGCTGTTGTCCAGCAGAAGGGGTTATTCAAGAGATAATCCCACGGAAATGGTGGGCTGTACTCCTCAAGCCTCAACGCTGGCAGCAATCTCTCTGACGTGGCTCCCAACAATCACCTTTTCTTGAGAACTGAGACTCCTACAGGAAATCCTTTCTGAAGGTCTTCCCAGGGTCCCTATTCTTTAAAGACTCCACCACTTCCTTCGTTGCCACACTGATGGCCAGTGGATACTTTCGGGGGAAAAAAAAAACCACACTCAACTTAAGTCTCACCTTTCTTACTCCTATGTTCTGCCACGTTTATGCTGAGCGATCCCTCAGGGAACATTTAGAATTAGTTGGATTCTGAATTTTTGTAGGACATCCTAAGTGTTGACAAGTGTCAGGTCCTCTGATAGCTTTGCAATCCTGATACTGTAGTGCAGAGAGCAGACTACATAGTATTTAATATGGGCCTTTCTCTCCTTTCAGATCACATGGACATCTCTATCCAAGGCCGCACTGAATTCTGAGTTCTTTACCAACTGCTCCACTATCAGTATCAATGGATGCCTTCTACTCCAAGTCTTTTTAAAGTGTTGGTCAGTCCCCTGGTCCTCTGAAAACAACTTGATTAGCAGATATTCCAGAACACCTGCTTAGTTCATCCAGCCCCACTGTCCTGAGATGGTCACTGTCTTCTCCGCCATGATAAAAAGCCCCAGTTCTCTTGGAAGAACACATCCTTCATCCTTTTCATCTGTCCAAGGCAAAAGCAGCCCTGCAACTTGATTGAAGTGTCCCCTGCCACCCTGGAGGTCTTGGGAAATTAGAAAGGCTACAGACTTAGTTCAAAGACTTGGAGGCCCATGGTCTTATCAACATGACCCTGTGTGGCAGGAGTTGGTTGTGGAATGTTAAGTTTCCAAATTATAGCTTCTCCTGTCCCATCTTAGAAAAACACACTAACTTAGGAGACTCTGGAGCCCAGTGGCCATCTAAGCTCAGCAGTTCCTTCTGAATTCCCCAGGAGCTTTGGGTTCATCTTGTAGCTTGACTTTGTGGATCCTAAAGATCTCATATCAGGATCATTACCTTCATCCATGGGCTGAGGTCCCAAAGTCACTACCAAGGAGAAAGTGAGCTTTTCACTCTCTGCTTCCAGACAGCAGGTGCAGTGTGACCATCTACCTCCTCAAACTCTTCCCACCATAACTGGCTCACCATGGCAGACAGTATCTTCCAACTGTGAGGCAAGATTAAACCCTTCCTTCCTTAAATTGCTTCTTGGCTGGTATTTTATCATAGTGTTGTGAAATGCAACTAAGACAGTCAAATGTGTTCTCTAAATATCCAACCAACACATCCAATATAATTCAAGGCGACAGATGAAAAGTCTTTTGGAAACCTGTATGAAATGAACAATTTGACTGGTTTTCGACACAGTAAATTTTACTACTCCACACCTCCATCTTAGCATCACTGGACTAGCATTCTCCTTAATGCCCTTATGGAAATGCAGATAAAGATTGCAGTCCTCTTAGTTTAGGATTAGGTACATCAACTGCAACTCTCTACGTTAGTTAGTTTTTCATGACTATAACAAAATACTTGAGACTGGTTAATTTTATCTTCAAAAAAAAAAGAAAAGAAAAGAAAAGAGAAACCACCAAACCCTTTATATTTATGGGATCAATAACATCAACATCTACAGACAACCCCACTCAAATGCTTCCTCCAAAAATTTGGAATCCGTGTAGTTAAAAGAGCCTGGTTGAAATTTTAAGGCGACAACATACAGCTGATTTGATTGATGCGAATCCTGTTAGATGTAGCAAAAGACTCAAGTCTTAAGACTCTCTGCTTGCCCTCTCTAGGAAGTCATCCCTTATCGTCACCCACACAGCCTGGCTTAAGAGTGTCCTCTCAGAGTTATTAACACCAGAGGCAGAGCTCAGTGACCCCATGAACACAGTACAAAGGGTCATGAAGATGTGCTCCTTAGCACAGAGCCTGGAGCTCTTCACCTTTGCAGCCTAAACAGCTGACAGTTGTAGAGATTCACAGATAAGATATAAAAGTACTGCCCATTGGACCCAGCAAATCCACATTGCAGACCTCTCTACTCACCCAATATCCAATGGTCCAGTGGCTGCTTCTCCCACCACCTGTCTATAAAGCCTTCACTCTCCCCCTGGGGTAGAAGACCAGGCAGGCTGAGCTTGCTCTTCTTCTGCACCCATCCTCTCAATCTGTTTGAAATGTCCTTGGTTGGACCACATGAGCCCAGAGGACCACTTGCCTTTATTGTGATCATGAGAGTGACTTAACCAGTCTAAGCAATGCATAGTTTCTGCCAGGCTCCATGCTTGGAACTTTATGTATTCATTGTATTTACTCCACACAATACCTTATAAAGTTTGGCTTTACTCTCCTTTTTCCATGGAGGAGAAAACTAGGACCTTGAGGAGCTTAATCCCTACTCAACATCACCCAGCAACCGGAAGTGGACCTCACTCACCCCAAAGCTCAGGTAGCTTCTACTACCCAACCTCTACTGCTGCCCTATCCTACAAAAACAAAGATGTGAAATTACAGCAAAGGAGGAAGAGGTGTCAGAGAGAGGCAAGAATGGTCTGGATAATGTCTTTTAAGTGAATTTCCTTGAACGGCATTAAGAAGGATGGAATTTTGAGTTCGAGTGATGCTGATGGAAGCCATTTAGGAAGTATTGTACTGGGGATGAAATTGACAGAGATGACACAGACTGGGAATGAATTCAGCAAAGACAGATGAACTCAGAAGTAGTTTATTAGGTACCCAGGAGAGAGCCACAGCAGGGAAGACTTCAGAGACCTGCCTACGAAGAGCATCCTGAGGGGCTGCTTTTATAAGAGGAGAGTGCCCAGGGGGACAATCAGGGAGTATTTCAATGTCACAGTGTCCTGTGATAATTGCATCTGGGTTCTTCATGGCTACTGATGGCCTGACCTTGAGGCATTGGTGGTGGTGCTCTGTGCCAGAATGGCTCAGCACAACCAAACTGATGTCCAGAGTTGCAGTCAGGGCTTCTGTGTGTCAAACATTCTGATGACACAATGGACCTGCTTGGAGGCAGCAGAGACCTTGCCCTGAGCCCAGCCTGCTCTGTGGCAAACCAGCTAGAATGGTTCAACACAGCCATCCCTCCACCCCAGGGACATTGTCCACAGGTTAAATCTCATTAGAAGAGAAAAAAATATACTTATCTTTTAAAAAAAGAGTACTTCAATTAATAATGTGAGTTTCGTACAATGTATCTCAACATTCTTCCCACTCCTCCCTGTTCCACCCTCCCATCCCTGTGCCCTCAAAAAAGAAAGAAAGGCAAGAACAAACAGAAAAAGAAAATTAAGTCAAGCTTGTGTGGCAGGAGCACGGATGGCAGGCTTCACCACGGTCTTTGGAGGCAGAAGGCTGCTCTGATTGTGAACTTTGACCTGGCCCACACCAGCCCAAGATGGAGCATGATAGAATTCGACCTGAAGCTGGGCCTCACTGTCCAATCCCAGACACCAAGCAGGCTCCAAAAGTATTTATGTTAAGTGTGAGAAACTGCCTGCATCATCTGTTGCTATGTATCAAATTACTCTAACGTTTAGCCACTGGGAACAGCGAGTGCTTGTTATCTCTCAGCTTCTAAGGGTGAGGAATTCAAGAATAGCTTAGCTAGGTGCCTCTGGCTCAGGGCTTCTCTCACGAGGCTCAAGCTGTCAACCAGGGCTCCTGTCATCAAGCCGGATCTGTTTCCGACTTCATTCGCATGACGCTGGCAGGAGGCGTTTGTTCTCCGCCACTTGGGCCTCTCCATAGGTTGCTCAGGATTTGGCTGTGGCTTCGTGCCGTATATTCTGCCTTAATCCGTGAAACTGTCAAAATACAAGAGACAGACGAAAGGGTGCTATCACACGAGGCCATCTCGCAGGTTGGCTCTGTCCAAGGTGAGAACTAACAAGGAACTGTGTTTCCTGTGAATGTGGAAGCATTCCTTGGCATATGCCTCAAGAAATTGAAATGTGCATACAGAGGCTGAAAACCTACAGGGCAAAAGAGCTTATTTGGTAAAGTGAGTGTGAGGACCAGAACCCTTAGAACACATTGTGTGCTGGCATGTGCCAGCACATGAGAAATCAGGACAGGTGGGTCCCTTTGGACCAAGGCTAGGCAGCCTCGCCTACTTTAGAACTTCAAGCCAAAGAGAGACCCTGTCTCAAAAAATGAGAAGGACAGCTCCTGAGGAACAAATGATATCCAAGGTTGACCTCTGACCTCCACAGACACATGTACACATATGCCCATGTACCCAGGTACATATGTCTGTGGACGTACTCAGTAGCACGCGTACACACACACACACACACACACACACACACACACACGCCCGCGTGTGCGTCTTCAGAAATGGACTGCTCTGTGGCCTTTCCAGTAGATAAGGAGACACTCAAACAAGTCGTCATCTGTAACAGATCAACCTGGACTGGCAGAGACTAAGATGTCACAGTGCACGCGAACAGCCTCAAGGAGAGATAGCTAAGAGCTAGAGACAACTCTTTTCTGTGCTAGTGGAGTTGAAATCGGCCCTAGGGAAGGTTCCATCATTCGAACCAGTATGAGTGTTGATTTCAGGATCGCTGGATATTAAGCACTTACCAGCACTCTGCTGAGACAAACTCACTTTCAGAAGCTGAGGTTCCCACAGTTGTAGATAAAAGTCTGCTCCCAGTTAACTCCAAGTCTTGACAATAAGAAGACAATTAATTGCCTGAATGTGACTACCTACGTTACATACTCCAATCCCTCACCTTGCACTGGTGACCAACTGGGCTGTCTCTGTATATATTTAAGCCAAGCCTTACAAAGAGTACATTCCCACATGCTCTGTGGAATGCACATGCACACGCATACAAATACAACAACAGCATAAATGAATAGATGTAATTTGAAAGTGGATGTCATCACAATCTCTGTTTATAAACTTGTCATGAGGATTAACCAAGAATAATCATCAAAAGTAGGTTGTTGTGGGGGAGGCCACAGAGGACAGAAAGCTAGCCTTCAATCAAAAGCCTCAGTTACTGTTTATCTCTGTCTTCCATCCCTAGGATGTCAAAAGGCACAGCCACTTTCTGCTGTAATCACATCTCCAGCCTCCGCTGTGAAGCCAATTCCGATCTAGGACACTACAGAGAATCAGGTCATTCTCGGCCAGCTCCTAAGTGCCCATGATAGTCAGAGACATCAACCAAAGAAGAGTCTGCAACCAGAATGTTGAAAGGTGGGGTTGGCACTACTGTCAACTCCCTAGGTCATCGGTCACCTGACAGCCACTCTCTGAGGACACTAACAAGGACCCTGTTGGGGAAACTCAAGGTCAGATTCTCCCGGACTCCGAGAGCTCTGTGAGTGGACTGTGTGTGCTTTGTCTTACTGTCCACAGAAGACATCTGCTGTGCTTCCCAGGATTATGGGAGGGACGTAATGTTATTTCCTGATGTTTGTGCTTGGCAGAGAAAAGTGTGCCTTTCTCTTCCCGAGGGATTGGGATTCAGGGAACCATCTGCAGCCTCAGAGACATTTTTATCAGCTACAGGCTGAAGGTGGAGCTGGGGGGTGGGGGGGCACTTGTTTAGCATTTGTGAGGCTCTGGGTTCCTGTTCCCAGCATCAATAAATAAACACCAGCTGCAGTCACACTTGAACAGATCTAACACTGGGACTCCCAGACCTATGCTCGAACACCCTTGAAAAGGCATAAAAAAAAGTCTGAAATGAAATCAAAAGGCAATAGGACTATTTAGAGAAGGTGATGGGTACAGGGTCAATAAATCACAGTTAACGGATTAAAAACTATTTTCAAACCTTCCTTAAAACCTCCTCAAATCCTTGCTATGTCCTGGGCGGTATCTAGTAAGTGCCTTGCGTGGGCTTTCTCGTTAGTCCTCTCATCAGACTGTTTGAGAGAGTACAGTTATCAGCGCTAATAAAACTGGAGAAAAAAAACTACTAAGGCTTAGTTGGGCTTAAGCAGTTCACAAAGTTGTATAGTAAATTCTTGGTCCCTCCTTATTTCTTCAGGGAGAGAAGGAGGGAGAGAGAGACAGAGGGGAGAAGGGAATGATCAGGGTGGGGGGTAAAAGGAGGGAGGAGAGGAAGGAGGGAAGGTGAAGAAAAAGAGAGAGGGAAGGAGGGAGTAAGGAAGGGAGGGAGGGAAGAAGAAAAGAAGGAAGGGAGGGAGGGAGGGAGAGAGGAAGGAAGAAAGGGAGGAAGGGAGGGAAGACAGAGTTTATCTGGGTAAAGTCAAGTTTAGGAATCCCTGACGAGTAGAGAAAAGAGCTTATTCCTTTCTCTCACTGCCCCATGAGCGTGACCGCCAATGTCTTTAGGAGTCCGCTGCCTGAGCCACCTTCCCATGCAGCTACCCACTCCCAACGCACAGACCAGTGGACCAACGTCACCTCCCAGTCCTGAAAGTAAATAACCAATCTGAGTAGTTGCCTAGCGGTTCCTACTGTCAATTGAGGTCAGGACAATGTTCTGCTAGAATGGAGGAGGGACAGGGCTCTAAACAGAAGCAGAACAGAAGCAGTCAGTAAACCTCTGTTCTGTGGCCAGGACCTCCTGGGCTGTGGCCTGGCTTCCCTATTTAAGCTGGAGCCGCAGCTGGAACCCAGCAATCAGAGCTCATGATTTCTGCTAAACCCAAATCAGAGGGTCCTGTTACTACTTCAGGTGTCTGTCTCCCTGGACCTTTGCGTAGGTTTCTGCTTCTCAATCACCACCCACCTCTGTACCACACAACTTCTTAAAGCCCTTGCTGTGACCTGAAGTATATTGATTTTTGTTTGCTTTCTTTTGCCCCCGCCCCCACAATGATGCCGTTAAAATGTTTCCCGGGCACCTACGATAACATCGTCCAGGCCTTCGGTAAATACTTGTTGGAATAGATGTTCCTTGCGGTCTCCAAGTCTCCTCAGTTCAGTCTGGCCTCCACTTTCTTCAAGACCCCCGTCTTCTGAGACCCATGCTCTTTCTCCAAAGTTTTTTTTTTTTTTAATTAAAAATAATTTCTTTCTCAGACAATACTTTCTGATCCAAGATTCTCCTTTATATCAAGTCAATGACATCGTGTCCGTACTTAAAACTTCTTCAACTGATACAATTCAGATTCTGTATTATGGGTTTTAAAGCTTCAATACCCTGTCCACTCCCCTACCTCCCTCATCCCAACCCCAGCCTTGTATGTGTGTCCTCTTCTCTCCCTCTCTCTCTTTCTCTCTGTCTCTCTCTCTCTCTCTCTCTCTCTAGACAGGGTTCTCTGTTTAGCCCTCAATATGCCAGAATGTGCTTTGTAGACCAGGCTGACCTTGAACTCAGGAATCTTCCACCTGCATCTGCCTCCCAAATGCTGGGATTAAAGACGGTGCTCCCATGTCCCAATTTCTGTGTTTCTCTTAATGAAAGCTCCTCTCCAGCCTTTAACATGAAGCTTCCTCCTCCCTTTAAGGCCCCATCAAATCTAGATTGCCATAAAATATTATTCGCTTTCTGCCTAAGGCTCTCCCACCCACATCAAGATCCAGTCACATCCTTGAGGCTATCTCACTCCTGATAAACCTCATCTGAGAGGAACTAAGACTTACAGGTCAGCGTCCTTTCTGGACTGACCATGACTGCTTCTTTTACATATTTATCAGATATTGCTAATTTATTTTAATAATTACAGTGCACCGAATTGTGCCCTTTCCAAAGGGACACACAGATGCCACCAGACTTATGAATGTGACCATATTTGGAGGGGGAGATCTCAGATAATGTCAGCTCAGGGGGTTATATTCTCTCTGGCATCCTCTTTCCATTAGCATTGTAATGTCGGGTTGTCTGGTTCCAGTTTGGATAGACTCTGGTGTGGTTTCCTTTATGTATTTTGCTTACAGTAAAAGCCTCTTGAGTCTGCCTGTTGGTGTCACATGTCAACTGCGGGAATCATCGGTTAGGGTCACTCTAATTATTCCCTCGCTTGCCTTATGCCTCCTCTTTCTGGCACTCCAACTATACACGTTAGTTTCAGAAATCTTCATGCTTCTTACACTTTTTTAATGTGTTTCCCTTTCTTCATTTTTAATATCCGTGCTTCAATCTGGGTATTCCCTATCCTTCAAAGGCAATTTTCCAAAGTGCCTTTATGTAACTCCCTATAACGAAAAAAAAAAAAAAAATTAAGGACGATTTGCTAATCACTTCTTTTTCTGGTTCTAATCTCCCATTAAATCCACCTACTGCCACGTTCTTATTTTCTTATTTTTTAAATAAATAATTTCGACTCCACTCATTTTGTACATAAATAAGATCATTTTCAATTCTCCACTGAAATTCTCCAGATTGCAGTCTATTTTAAACATATTTTAACATACTTATTTTAACGCCTGTATCTCCTCGCAGTCTGGTGTTCTTTTTAATACCAGGTCAGTTGGCCCTGTTTCTGGGCATGAATGATAATTTTTAGTTGGCTGCCAGTCACATATATATATATATATGACTGATATATATATATATATATATATATATATATATATATATATATATATAAATATATATATATATATATTCCGCTCAATGGTGGAATATTTGGCTTAAATCTTAAATAGTATGTGTGAGGTCCTGGGTTTGATATAAAGCACTGAAAAGAGGGGTGGGGGGAGAGATTCTTGAGAATGTTATTTTCCTCCAAAGATGATAAACAAGTGTAAGTGGTATCTCCACCTGAATACCTAATTCCCCTGAATCCTGGTGTGCTCAGTTCTTTAGGGGATTGAACTGAAAGCCCAGGGTCCCTATCAAACCCTCCGCAGGATACTTGACAAATCTTCCCTGGTCTTTCCAAGGCTGCTTATCAATACCCTCATCTTAAAAAAAAAACCCTAAATCAGCTTTTAGTCATCTGGCAACCTCTGTTTAGCTTCCTGTCATCCGTTACCCTCTTCTGGTTATTGCAGAACTGACCCTGCTACTACGGACGGTGTGTGTCCAGAAAGCTTTATTCTGATCACAGCCTGGTGGCACCCTACTCAGGAAAGAGTGCATGTCATTGGAGCACCTCATTTCCTGTTTTTTGTTTTATGCAGTTGTTCCTGGGCTGGCAGAGCAAGCAAGCAAGCAAGCACGTTAGAAAAGCCGATTGGAATGCAGTTAGAAAAGCCATATCGTAAAGTTTAGCATTAACAAAGATGGAGGATCCAGGTGTAGGAAGTTAAATCAGGAGTAACATTAACAAAGAAGGGGGATCAGTGGTTACTAAGAACAGATACTATCATCTTCCTGCTGTCTTTCGGGTGCAGGTAATTAGACCACCAGTCATTCAGTACAGACTTATCTCTTTGCTATCTTACCCTTTGTTCTGCAAACATCATCTCTTTCCAGCTATGCTACCCTGTGTCCTACTTTCCTGCTTATGGGAAGGAAGATTCTGACCTTTGGTAGCTCCCAACATTGTTTTGAGTGGCCCTCAACACTTCTGCTTAGTATTTTGCTTGAAGAGGGACAGAAAGAGTGTAAGAGCTGAAGGTGTGTAGAAGGCTAAAGGAAACAGTGTTTTCTGGATATACCAGGACTGCTGTACAAACGAACACACAGCAGTTGGGATGCCGTGCACAAGACCTGTTGCCAGCTCAAGCCAAACAAAATTCCAGCACGGAGTGGGGTGGGCCTCAAGTCCCTCTCTAGTTTAGGACCTATTGGGAGTTTATAGCTTCTAGAGGACAGAGTCATTTTTCTTTAATGGTGCTGAAAAGCCCAGCGCCCCCAGTGGTAAAGACACTAACACTCCCCCCACACACACACACACACACACACACACACCCCAACCCCACCCCCCCATACCCGTTTAATGTCAAGTACTCAGTATCCCCATAAAACTTTCTGTTTTCTGGCGAGTACTCACTTTCCCAGAAATCCTTTTTGCCACATATTTAACGAGCCAATCCAGTACCTGGGTTCTGACCAATCAGAGAGATCCCCTGCTCCCTTTAAAAAGGCTTGCTGGAAGCTTCTCAAGGTCTCTCTCCTTTCCTTGCTTGGGGAATCTATGAGAGTTGACCCCAACGCGTTGGTTAATAAACCTCTTGCTTTTGCATCCATCTCGAGTCCTGGTGATTTTCCGGGGATCTCCTTCCATCTGCCCCTTACAGTGCGGCCCCTGATGGATAGACCACCCACCAGTGAAGGCCACACTTCCAAGAGTATATGAGCAACACAAACAGTACTACGTGTGTTTTGTTTTGTTGTTGTTTTTTTTTTTTTTAAAAAGACACAACTTTGAATGGGTAAGACCTTGAAGCGTAGGAGGACAGGGGTGAGTATGATCAAAATGCATTGTACAAAGTTCTCAAAGAACTAATCAAAGATGAGAAAAAAAAATAGCATTGGATTTTAGAACATGGGGGTCATGAGCCAACAACTGCTTCAAAGGGAATCTACACTTAGAGCACCATGATCACTCTCCTGCGGTTCCCCCCGCCACACACACATACCGCCGGAGCATTGGCATCTGCAGTCCTGGTTCCCTTGGTGATCCTTAACTGATGACCCATCCTCTGCCAGCGCAACTGCCACAAACTGCAAGTGACCTCATTTTGTGCTCAGAGACCTGTGGTGTGGCTAGAGGAAGAAACCAAAGGTGGTGCTCACCTCTGGACTTTTCCTGCTCCTCAGAATCTCGGCCCCAGGGGCTCAACCCCTTTGGCTGCCTTCTAGCACCTTCACAGAAAGAGTTTTGCTTATTGCTTTGCTTTATTAGAATCTTTCCTGATTGTTCTTCGTGACATGATTGGATGGGTTCAGACCATCCCCCTGCCTTAGAATCTTCCAGGTTTACAGGTAGGTCAGATGTGTCTTGAACCCACAAACTGCTAGCTGAGATACCTACTTAACATATCCAAGTGGACCTGGCCACCAGGTTCTCCCAGCATCCCTCCATCCATACCTGTTACAGGTTCTTCCTGCCTGGCATGCCCCCTGCCCCCTACCCTGAACTCTCCAGCCCAGGGGGCTGAGCTACCCTTCCCTATATAATTCCAGTCACCTTGGTTTCTCCTCTCTCTCTCTCTCTCTCTCTCTCTCTCTCTCTCTCTCTCTCTCTCTCTCTCTTTCTCTCTCTGAAACCCACATGGTTTCCTGGTCTCTTGGCTACCACTTCAGGTTCCTCTCTCTCTCCTCTCCCCTCCCTTCTCCTCTCCTCACATGGTCCAGCCCACTCAGTCTGGTCATGTCCACCTTGGACTCCCCGAGACGTCTCTGCCCCTGGCTATGCTGTCTTTCATATCTACTGTATTCTCCCTCATATACACAATAAGCTTTCTCCTCCACCATACCTAGGAGCAGTCATATTCTTTCCCTTTTTATTTCTTTTGTCACTCAAAACCAGCCGCGCTCACTTTTCACAGAAATTTCAGCCTCAAAGACTTTTCAAAAGATTTCTGGAAACACCTGAGGAAGAATTCCACGTGAACGCTTTCTAAAAGAATAGATCAGCAAGCATTCCCCAGCTCATTTTAATCAGCTAGAATTAAATAGTGTGGGTAAAAAAAAAGAAAGTATAGCCATAAAATGATTTTGCAAAACTGTTAGAGGCCTAAGGAGACAAATAACAAACGAGAAAAGTTGTCTAGGTGTGAGCCAATAATCACTGTAGGGTCACCGCCTCCTAGCTATGGCAAAGAGAGCAGAAGGCTGGAAGCATGTGCCTCCATCTGTATTCACTGTGTGCATGTATGTACATATGTGTATATATATATATATATATATATATATATACACACACACACATACACACATATATGCATACAATACACATATATATGCGTATATATGTCTGTGTGTATAAGTATGTGTGTATATATATATATAATATATATATATATATATATATAATATATATATATATATATATCTTCACAGACTTTTATGTCAACACATGCATTTGTACAGTGTCTACATGGAACCAAATACTTAGAAATAAGTGGGTGTTTATAAACCTGATCAGGCCGGAAGGAGAGAATTACTTCACAGCTGAAGCGTTAGCCATTCAACTCATTCTGCAAAAGGCAAGATTATAAATATGTTAGGCTTCATGCACCAGGTAGTCTCTGTCATAACTACTGGATTCCACCCTGGTAGTGTGAGTGCAGCAATGAAGTATACGTGAGCCAACGGCCATGCCTGTGTGCCAATTAAACTTTGTTTGCAAAAACGTGTGGCAGCCACATTTGTGGCAGGCATCAGCCTGTTGCTTTTCTTTCTGTAACAATCTCTATTTTGAGATGTTGTTTGTTTGTTTGTTGTTTGAAGTGGGGGGCGGTTTTGAACACAAGTTCTTCTGCACACACAAGATACACGTTACAGGATACGAGATACTGCATACACGTTCAAGGCCACGTGGACCACAGGACGTACTTAGGATTTAAATATGATTATCTTTAAGATTGTAAAGTGTCTTCTCTTACTTAGTGTTTTTGTGCTTGTGTGTCACTTTGTTGGGTTTTTGTGGCAGAGGATGGAGGTTGGAGGACATTTTTAGTTCCTTTGTCTTAGTCTTAACTTTACACTTTCTATCAACTTTCCTTTTGCTGAATATTGTTGTGCCCAGTTTTTGAAATCCCCCCTCCTCAAGTACCACCAGGAGACCATCAGTTCTGATGCAAAAGCAAGGAGCCTTTATTCTGCAGAGCAAACCAGTGTGCTGGGGTCTGGCACCACACCCAAGATGGCCGACCCCGAGCGAGCTCCCTACATGGATTTTTAAAGAGAGCAGGGGATCTCTCTGATTGGTCAGAATGCAGGCCCTGGATTGGACTTCTGGGAAAGCGAGTATTTGACATTAAATGGAGGAGAGGTTAATGCCTTTGCCACTAGGGGCATTGGGCTTTTCAGGTATGCCTCTTCTCAAGCTTTTATCTCCATCTTCTATGAGCCACTTTGTGTTAAATATGTCTCTTTCCTCGGCTTTGCACTGAGTTTGATTTTGTTTGGTTATCCACCCATGTTCTTTTAAATATGGTATTTAGTCCATTTATAGTAAATGACATGCTAGAAAGGGTTAATTTTAATCAGCTAGAATCTATTGGCTTTTTGTACAGGTTCTGAATGAAGCCAAAGAAACAGTGATTACAGAAAACATACATTCCATCAGAGATTTGGGGTTATGAGGGTAGTACTTGATAAGGATTAACGTGCTTAATACTCCCTGGGATGTATAACTTCTAGCATCTGAATCTTTACATCAGATCGTAGATTCCCTTCAAAGAAAACCACTGAGGAATAAAACCAGCATTCTACCCTTCCCATCTCCTGCTTTCAGGGCACTGAGGAGCCAGGAACCGATTAGTGTGAAGGGTTTTATTTTTCCTGTGTCCTCCACCCTCTTGGCTGCTGGCTGTCAGCAGCTGGCCTTCCTTTCAAGAAGTGAAGAAGTTCAAGCATGTGACATTTGAGACTCCCTCTGCTGCCCAAAGCAATTGGAAAAAAAAAAAAAAAACCCTGCTGTTTTGCAGTCCTGAAATCCTGAAACACCAAGCTGTCCAAAGGAAGAAAGAAATTGTAAGAAAAGCTCTTCATCTTAGGCTTGCTTCTTTGTGCTGGCAAGGGAAGCTTGAGAAGGAAGGCTGAGGGTAGCTCAATTAGTAGGGTGCCTACCTAGCATGCACAAAGAACCTGGGTCTAATCCCCGGCATTGCATAAACCAGATGTGCAAATATATGCCACCAATTTCAGTATTTGAGAGGTAGAGACAGGAAGATCAAGAGTTCAAGGTCATCCTCAGCTACATGGTGAATTTGGGGTCAACCTGGGCTATGTGAGAGCCTATCCCAAAGATTAATTAACCAATGAAAGAGCTTCGTGTTCCCTCAGTCAGTAGTAGCCCCTTTCATTTGACATGGACTGGAGTTTCCTCCCTCCCATCTCCTTCCATCCCTCCCTCTCTCCCACCTCCCTCCCTCATGGTGTGCCATGAGTGGCCTCTGACTGACTAACTCACTGGAAGGGGGTGGGGGGAGTTGGGCAAAGGAAAAAAGATGTCTTCTCTAGAATAAAAACTATGAAAAGATTAAAAGACATGTGTGCTCAGATTATTCTAAGAGACAAATGTGATGACCATATTTATAAATCACAGAACCAGAAAAAGTTAATTTCCTAGAAGCCCACTAACAGTGCATAACACTACAAGCCCAAGGAATGCTCTGCAAAGACACATGATGCAAGAAATATTGATGCACACATAGAGGAGAGCTTGACAGCACCTTTAACTAGCGAACAGCAGTAAAAAGAAGCAAGTGGATAAAGGGTAAAAAGCGGCTCCAACATACACTCAGAAAGACAGAGGAGCATTTCATTCTCTTCCTAGGTCAAACCCACCTTGATGTCAAAGACTTCCCCCAAACACTCATCCAGTATCATCCTTTCTTTCTCTTTACTCGTCATTAGGAGTGTGTCGTCACGGACACCAGTTGACACTGGGCTATGCCATCCAATAAACTACTAAGCTTTTGTTTCACGGCTCATTGTTTTTTGCAAATGCATGTGTCTCGTTTTTCTCAAACACTGCAACATTGCCGAGGACTGTGCCCTTGACTTTCTTCTCTGTGTCCCTCAGAACATTGCACATGCCTACGGGGGTCGCTCAGCAGGTAAGCAGTTATCTGTTAAGGTCTGATCCGACGTTATTCACACTATTAGGAAACAACTCCAAAGCATGTACCTGGTCACCCAGGAAAAAAAAATGCTATCAGTAAGGTCTGGGGAGATGCTCAGTAGGCAAAATGCTTTACTGCATAAGTATGAGGACCTGACTGTAGATCCCAGGAACCCACATAAAATCCTGCCAAGGTGGCTCACGTCTATAACCCCAGTACTGGGATGGGAATGGGACAGGCGACAGAGGTGGGTAGATTCCTGGAGCTTGGTGGTCAACCAGAATAGATGAGTCAGCGAGCTTCAAGTTCATCGAGAGACTCTGTCTCAAAACATAAAATGGAGAGAGGTTGAGGATGGCACTTGACATTAGCCATCACCCTCCATATGCCTGTGAACACATGTGCTCACACACAAAAGTACTGTCAACATCAGTCTTACCAGTAATTGGAATGTACTGAGTGCTTATTCTGTACTAAGTTCTAAGCACCCGTATTTCAACCTATTCAAGATGTAATGAATCCACGTGAGGTTGCTTGGTCCATTATTCCTCTATTATAGATGATGAAACTGAAGCACAAATAATCCAGTTCTATACTTGATAAATAATAGGGTCACAATTGGCAGAATTCTCACCTAGCATGTCTATGCCCTCGGTTCAATACCTGGCATAACCCAAACCAAGCATGGTGGAGCACACCTCTAATCTCAGTCCATGGGAGGTGAAGGTAGTAGGATCAGAAGTTCAAAGTCATCCTTAGCTACATAGCAAATTTGAGGCCAGACAATCCTGTTACCACAAAAAGGAGGAGAGGAGGACAGGAAGTGGAGGAAGAGGAGGAGGAGGCGGAGGCGGAGGAGGAGGAGGAGGAGGAGGAGGAGGAGGAGGAGGAGGAAGAGGAGGAGAAGAAGAAGAAGAAGAAGAAGAAGAAGAAGAAGAAGAAGAAGAAGAAGAAGAAGAAGAAGACACTGATCATCTAGTTCTAGACTTAGCTCTTGTCCTATGTTTAGAAATGATGTTTAAAGGCTTTCAGGCAATGAAAAGACACACTCAAGAGCCATTTAAAAGTATTCTATGTCTGGCACCGACAACTATTTGATTTATGTACCCAATCTGAGTAACTTCGATGTCTCCCCTTTGCGAACAGACACCATCTAAATAACATCATCTTTCATTTTGAGGCTTCCAAGAGTTCTGCCTGCCTAATTTAGAACCCTGCTAACCCCTCACCCCACTATTCTGTTTCTGATACTAGGCAACTCACAAAATTTCTCATAGTCTCCCTTAGGCAACTTGGCACAAATCATTTTTGTCTTGGCAAATCCCTGTGCCCCAACACCATTTGTCAAAAGTGTGCTCGCTTTTTAAGACACAACTTAGATCAGCCCCACCCAAGAAATTCACTCTTCTACTGCTTTCCTCACCCTCTCCCTCAATAGGCAGTGTCTACAGCAGTATCACCATTAATGACTTTGCTGTCAATAATTATTCTGGAATTTGTGAGAAAGGCAAAAAGTCAGAGCCAGGGAGCTGTATGACACACACACATCATCACCATCATCATCATCACCATCATCATCACCATCATCATCTCTCGTATTCATGTCTCAAATGGAATGAAGCAATCAGTTCTTATATTAGGAACAAGGTGGTGCTCGGGGCAGGTGCAGCAAGAGAAAACAAAAACAGTAGAAAGAAACTATAGCTTCACAACTTACGAAGCTATAACAATCCAAAGGGTTTCTATAAAAGATTATTTTGGATCCATGCAGATTTATGTTTTTTAAGACAAATCACCCTAGTTATTATTAGTAACAGATTCCTGATGACACATCTCACAACTAGACCCTCCAGCATGCGTCAGCTGCCAAAAGAGAAAGCTGATGAGAAATTTCCTCCTCTCCTGAAAGGCTCTGAGAGGCATACACTGCGTCTTACTCTCTCAAAGGCACTAACCCTACATTTCACTCATAACAGGAGCTTATTAGCTGTGAATAGCATCGAGCAGAACTGCATGAGGGTTTAGTCAGACCAGCTCTGCGAGCGCAAGCAGCAGCAAAGTGGAGAATCCAGCCCTTGCTGAACAAGCAGTCCCATCCATTCTCTCAGAGACTCTAATGGGGAGATACAGATGGCGGGAAGTGACGATAAAGTCTACCCAGAGCCGGAAGGTGGCTCAGTCATTAGAAATGCTTGATGCCAAGGCTGGGAACTTGAGTACTGGAACTCCCATGTTAGAAGAAGATAACCAACATCCGTGGGTTGTCCTCTGATCTCCACATGCGTACCGTGGCATGCATATGTGCATTTGGACATGTGTGCTCATACACAGATACATAAATTAAAAAAAAAATCTATCCATACCCAGTTACGAGGATGTAGTGGAGACAAGAGCCACAAATGTGTAATCAGCATAAATACAGAAAGAACATCAATCAACTTAAGAATACACTGAGAGCTGGAAAGGTGAAAGAGAAGAGACACAAGATCACTGGGTCAAAGAGGCTGGTTGTTATGTCTCTTTTTCTTCTAGCCATCGGTACCTAGAGCAGAAGGCTGTCCATAGGAGCCTCATCTTGCATGCACGACATTGGTGGGAGGAGGGGTAGGGACTGGCAGAGTCCTGCTTTGGAGTTCAGTAAAACTCTTTTGGTAGAATGTGGTGCTGTCTACATAATCCAGTGTGCAAGGGTGACCTCTCCTCATTGGAAATCTACATTATTTTTTTACCTGGGTGGTTCTTCTTTGCTGTTGTTTTGTTTCGTTTGCTTGTTTGTTTGTTTGTTGTTTTTCAAGAAAAAAGTTTTCTCTATGTAGCCCTGGCTGTCTGGAACTCGCTCTGTAGATCAAGCTAGCCTCAAACTCAGAGATCCACCTGCCTCTGCCTCCCAAGTGCTGGAATTAAAGGCGCACACCACCACACCTGGCTTCAGTCGGCTCTTTCTGGAGTAGTTGTGTGAGGGCATGCACGTGAGAATGGAGAGCGGTTCCACATGGAGTCCATCTGAGCTGTGGATGACTACCCACCTCCATGTCTTTCTGCTCTTACCTGTTTAATGGAGGCGGCACAATGTGAAATGCAGGGAATCAGCTGGTTCTCTTGCGCTCCAAGGAAAAGGCATCACATTCCTTTCAATAAAGCCATTGAATGAGGAAGGTGTAACAGGCCCCAAACCTCAGTAGGCCCTGAGACCTTAATACAAACGACTCCATGATGGAAGTGCCATTCAGGTGTAAGCCTCAGTACATAGACAGCACCCCCTGCCAAAACTAAAACAAAGGCCTAATCCATCAAAGTCCATACAGTTCTGGGAAAGTCTCAAAAATATTAACCTTGCTTTTTAGCTTCCGTAGTTGCACTAACTGTTCTTGTTAACTGAAGTGTGTAATCAATAATATTGTTTTTGTGCTTAAAAGCTCATCCTGAGAAAGGTTCAGAGTTACCCTGGGATCCCAGAAACCCAGTGTAATCCGGCCTGCTGGCTGATAAAGATTTTCTATTGGTTTAAACCCCATGTCTGAGCAGTATTTGGTGAATACCTCACCACAGAAGGTAGATTGAGTACCAGGCTGGCCTCCATCCAAATTACAGTAATTAGTGACCAGGTGAAGGCAAACCCTTCCTGTTAATAGGCTGTCTTCCTCATAACCATTTAAATAATTTACACATAAATCTCATAAAATGTACATCATTTTATAAAGAGAAGTATTATTATCACCTTCTTTCAATCTCATTTTAATGGACTAGCAGACCAGTAGACCTCTCGGTCACAATGTGACCGTCCGAGAATTCTCAGAGGATACAATGTAGCAATGTTTCGGTGTGGTCCCAAAGCTGAACTGTTTGTTCTTTTTTAGTTTATTTTTTTACAATTTCAAACAAATATACAATGTATAGTAATTATACTCACCCCCATTAGGTACACTCATCCTCCCTCCTCTCCCTCTGAACCCCTTTCTTCCCAACTATTCTCCCTCCTATTTTACCACCCTTCTGCTCCACGGAATTTAATTAGGGTTGCTCGTATGAGCTTGGCCAGAGGGTTATTTCCTGGAACATAGGCAACTTAGCAGTGGCTACACCACCTAAGAAAAATGGCATTGATAATCACAACCATTAACTGCCAACAGCTCCTCAGGAAGGGGCAGGGCTTCATGGACACCACTCCATCAATGGTGGAACATTGAAGGGCCCCATCTCCTGTAGACCTTCTGAAGGTATGCATAGCCATGGTGTGTTTTATCTCAATCCAGCATTTTATACAACTCTTCCCCACACTCAAGTTCTTTCATTCTTTTTGCCTCCTCTTCGGCAATGTGCCTGGAGCACAGATTAGGGACATTGTCTCTCAACCAAAGAGGCAGCCTACAGAATGGAAGACTGATGCCTGTTCTAAAACAAGTAAACGGTTCAATTAAACAACTTTGTGAATAGTCAATTCCC
Organism: Cricetomys ansorgei; assembly: GCA_026225945.1. Lineage (NCBI taxonomy): Eukaryota > Metazoa > Chordata > Mammalia > Rodentia > Nesomyidae > Cricetomys > Cricetomys ansorgei. The sequence goes on from JAMJFZ010001881.1 coordinate 4,905,040, forward strand.
TGTGTTCTGGAGTGGGAGGGTACACTGAGAGGCTAGTACAAAAAATCCTACATGTATATTATGCCTAGAGAATCTGGATTGCTGGTTTAATAGCAACTTCATACGCTAATTTTCTTTGGGTTATTTCTTTGTAAATTTTTATATCCAACATCATGCTATCTGTACTTTCAGGGACATCAAACCTTATCACTATAGTTTGATTCATCATTTTTGGTCAGGAACAAGGGAGTAGGGTAAGTATAAGAAGCAACTTAAGAAGGCAAGTATTCATTCCGACTCATGGTTTTCAGCCCTCACAGTAAGGAAGGAGTGGCAGCTGGTGCAGCTCCCTCCATGGCAGGAGGAGCTTGAGGCACAACTTACTCATATCTCAGCAGATAAAGAAGCTTAGCACTCAGGCTGGAACCAGGAAAGGACACCATCTTTAAAGGCCAACCTCCAGTGAGGTCCACTTCCTCCGGCAAGGATCCACCTCCTGAAGGTTCCACAACCCCTCAGAACAGCACCACCAGTTGGGTACCAAGAGTCCATAAGCATAAACTCATGAGATACATTCCAAATTTCAATCACAACAATGAGACATTTCAAATGTCCTGAGTTTACTAATAACCAGCACTATGATAGTAGGTAGGTCTCAGGATATCCCTTGACTTTAGCTTCTCCCACTTCTAGAATGGAGATAAATCATTTCTCATGCAGGGTTGAATGGGTCAAATGGGAAAATGCACATGACTTTTATAAACAAGAAGTGTGGCTGACTGGAGTACTGCTGTCTGTGCCCTTTCTGGGTGTACTGATAGTTTTTGTCAACTTGACGCAAACTGGAGTCATCTGGGAAGAAGAAACCCCAATTGAGGCATCTCTTCCATCTGATTGATCTGCAAGGCATTTTCTTGATTGCTAATTGGCATAGGAGGGCCCAGCCCACTGTGGGCGGTACCATCCCTGAGCAAGTGGTCCTAGGTTCTGTAAGAAGTCAGGCTGAGCCAGCCACAGGAAGCAAGCTTCAGTTCCGGCCTCCAGGCCTCTGCCCTGCTTGAGTTCTTGCCTCGGCTTCTCTCAGTGATGAGCTATGATCAGGAGGTGTAAGTCAAATAAACTTTGTATTTCCCAAATTTATTTTGGTTATGTTGTTAATCACAGCAACAGAAAGCAAACTAAAACCCTGGAATTGCAGGTAGATGGCCACCACATCCTGAGTCATTAGAATCCTTTGCATGGAATTGTCATAGTGTAGCCTCTAAATATTGAACTTCAATCCTTAGATATAATTCATTCAAATCGAAAAGGGTTGGAAGACTCTTCAATAATATACATGTTGCCCGTGTATTTATTTGAGTATTTTCTTCCAAATCAGAGTAACGAATCCCTCTTAATTCTCTTTAAATAATGAGGAGGCATTTCAGTCCGTTTCTGCGTTCTGAGCATTACATGAGACAGACGTTTTTTTCTTTTTCTTGCATGAGCTCAGAGCAGCCTAATTCAGAGTAAGAATATTGTTCCAGAAAAGATGAAAGCCAAGCTGCAAAGTTCCTGTCATACATATGACGGGGGCGGCCTGCATAATCTGCCTAGCTCTAATTTTGTTTCACTCTTGGGCTAATGCATTGTAGTCAGTTGCCATTCTCTTAGCACAAAGATGGTACGAGATAATGGCAAAGTCCGCAGCCGAGTTCAGGTTTCGAGAGTTTATGTGGGTTCCTAAGGAATCAGGTCACACTTGTGCCCTGGATCCATAGGGGTGTGTGTGTGTGTGTGTGTGTGTGTGTGTGTGTGTGTGTGTGTGTGCGCGTGCCTGGCGCAGAGGGCTTTGCTAATGAGGAAGATTCTGATACTGAGCGACAGCAGATCCTGATAAAGGGTGAGATGGAGTATGGGCACCACCAAGCATGTCTTATGTTTGTTCGTTTGTTTTCTCTCTAACTCTTCCATTTAATAATTTATTTGTTTTGTATTTTGTGTGTATGAGTATTTGACTGTATGTATGCCTGTGTGTGCTACATGCATCAATGTCCATGGAGGCCAGAAGAGTCCCTGGGTCTGCAGTTACAGCCAGTTGTGATTGCTATACGGGTACTATGAATGAACTCAGGTTCTCTGAAAGAGGACTGAGTGCTCTTAACTGCTGAACCATCTCTCCAGCCCCGCCTCTCTAACTCTTGATCCTGCTGAAAATAAATGGAGATCCAGTGACATTTCCGGAGAGTGTTTCTCAGGCTCTGTCTCCACCCCTCCCCCCACCTGGAAAGTTCTGACTCCCTTTCATCCCTTCTAGAAAGATCTGGGGAATCTCTGGATAGTGTCTTCCAGGATACTTCTAGCAAGTCCTCTTGAATTTCTGGAGGGCTTGATCCCCATCTCTACTGTTAGACAAGAGATCAAATGGGAAATGGATGTGACTTTTACAGCCAAGGGGGAGTGATATTGATTAGAGTACTGCTGTTAGTATTTGTCCCCCACTGTGTGCTTGATTGATAATCAGCCCAGCTGCAAACATATCTGTCCCAGCAGCCCTGAAGACCTTCTTTCAATCTTAGATAAAAATGGTATCATTAGATGTAGTAGATAGGTCACTGTGGGTTCAGCCAGGAAGACAAGGAAGCACTTTCATAGGTACAAACTCTGCCAGACCTCAGGAGAGGGAACCACCATCATGGCCAACACCGTACTCGACAGTGGAACCCTAAGTATCTGAGCTCAGGTGGTTTTAATCATTCAGAACTCCTCAGGTGCAGATCATAAGCAATTAAACATCCCCCACAGAAATCCTGCAAACAACACAAAATGCCAAGGCCTATGCATCCCTTTTTCCAACAGTGCGCAAAAGCAATTATTTTAAATACAGCTAAAAATAAACTTCTACAGCAATTAGCTACAATAGGACCCAGTTAATTGTGGCAGGTCCCCTATGGGGGAAAACCTGGCACAAAGAGGCAAATCCTTGTAGTTAAACAGACCCAGGAGCAAATAATCATAACCAAGTATTAGCAGTCAGATTGAATACTTTATGTAATGTTTCTAAGTCTGGCGTTATTTATAGACAGTTGTAATTTGGAATCCAAAAGACTTTTATTTTATCAAATACTTGTATATAATTTTTAGCTATGTAGAAAAACTCAATTCATTTAGTTCTTCTAACAAGTCCATGAGATAGGTACTTTGTTATGTAGATAAGAAGGCTCAGAGAGGCCACACTGTTTACCAGAAGTCATGCTGTGTGTGTTCCGGCTACTGAAGCCTTTTAACTACTATCCTTGATACTATCCTTGATAATCAATCAAGGAAGGTGTGTGTGTGTGTGTGTGTGTGTGTGTGTGTCTGTGTACACGTGGTATACGTGTGTACGTGCAAGAGGACAATCTCATTTATCTTTCCTCAAATGACATTTGTCTTTTTTGTTTGTTTGTTTTTATTTTGTCTTGTTTCGTGTTGGTCCTTTTTTGTTTCTGTTTTTGTTTTGAGACAAGGTCTATCACCACCCTGAACTCGAGTCAGTTAAACTAGCTTGCCAGAAAGCCCCAGAGATCTATTTGTCTCTACTCCAGCAAAACCAGGATTAGAAGTACATATCACACTGTACTTTTTTAAAACATGGGTTCTGGTGATCAATCTCAGGTCCTCATGCTTACAAGACAATCAGGTTAATGACTGAGCCGTCTCCTCAGTCACAAAGAAAGGAATGTTCTTTAAATAAGTATTTTTAAAACTTTGTTATGGGACTTTCTCTTTTTCTCTTCTTTTCTCTCTCTCTTTTTATTTTTGTGTTGTTACTGTTGCTTGTTTTCTTTCTTTCTTTTTTTTTTTTTTGAGATAGGGTTTCTCTGTTGCAACTCTAACTTTGCCTGTCCTGGAACTCGTTGTCTAGGCTGGCTTCAAACTCATAGAGATCCTACTGCCTCTACTAGAATTAAATCTGCCAGGATTAAAGGCGTATACCACCACTTTCCAGCAGGACATTTTCAAACACAAAAGTAATGGGCCATCACCGCCTTAGTCTCCTTTAGCTTTCTCAGATAGTTGCAGAATTGATGGTGTAACGGTGGTAGATCTTTGTCATGTACGATACTTTATGGTACTATTTTGTCTGTTACTTTTTGGACAGTTCACACAATACATTTATTTCCCTGACTTTCTCAGCAAGCCTTTTAGGCAGGCAGTGTGGCTGCTACAACATCCAGTCTGCAAACGGCCACATGAAAGGTAGAAGATTTAAGGAATGTGTCAAAAGTCACAAGAACTGAGGCTATAGCTCAGTGGTAGAGTATTTGCCTACCATATTGAAGGTCCTGAGTTCAATCCCACGTACTCTAAAAGAAAAATCGTTACAATCAAGAAAATGATGGCATATAGAGAAATACCAAATGATCTCTAAAAATAAAAAAATCAGTTGATTGATTCTTTGGACATCAATAGATAGTGAGGAAATAGTGGATTCTGGAATATAACAGACTTCAGTATAAATCGTCACTCCTCTTCATATGAATAATCTTGGGAAAATAACCTTCTAATCCTTACGGTGTTCAAAGAATACTTGGGATGGATGGTTGGAAAATCTCTATTTTAAATTATCATACCATACAAAATATCATATGTGTACATATGGTCTATATGAATGGAACTTCTACATATATAAATATAAGTATGTATGTATAGAACATAATCTAATACTAAGAGTATCCCAAACCAGGTGTGTATAAAATATGAGCCCCTTCCCCTTTCCCAGTTGTATTAATGCAAAAAGAGTCTATAGATTACCCTTTATTCACCAGTTATTTTCCAAATTGTCCCAAACTTGTTTGGCACTAAGATACTCACCAAAACCAGGCTTGGCAATACAGACCTGTGATTCCAGATACTGAGGAGGCTGAGGCAGGAGGATTGCAAGTTCAAGACATGAGCTACAGAGTAACTTAGAAGTGAGCCTAGACAATTTAGTGAGACAATCTAAAATAAAAAGTGAAAAGGGGGAATAAGATGGTGACGTGGCTCAGAGGCAGAGCACCGGCCTCAGATGTGTGAGGCCCTAGGTTCGATCCTTGGTCCTATAAAAATTAGAGAAGATGCCCACCAAAGCTTCCTGAAAACTTCCCCCAAATTAATTCCTTCTTTGGAGTTCAGTTGCTCTATTAAACTGAGAATATCTCTGTTTTATCAATTATATTCTTCATTTCCTTGGAAGACCTCAGCAAAATCTTATTTTATTTGAGGGCCAAGTTAGAAGTTACTAAATATGTTTTTCTAAAACTGAGCATAGCTCAATCCTCAATATTTCAATATTGAAATAGATGGTGATTAATAATGGAAAGTGTGTGATGTGTGAAAGACTTTGGCACACTCTTCCCTAAATGGAATGTTATCAAAGTCCTCCCCTCAAGGCCCAGGGATCTATATGGAAGAGGAAATGAAAGATTTTAAGAGCCAGAGACGGCAGGTAACTCCAAGGAAATAGCATCTTCCAGACACAACAGGGCTGATATATGTATGAACTCACAGAGACTGTGGCAGCATGCACAAGGCCTGCACAGACTCAAACCAAACCAAACCCCAGCTCTGGGAAGGGGAAATAGATACAAAGTCTCACCCCTAACTGAGAAGCTGTTTGCAATCAATACCTGCTGGGAGAAGGAAAACCCGTTCCCTCCAAAGGAGTGTCTCTGTGTATATCAGAGACACAGTCCACGTGTGTTGGTTGGTGTCCCATGTTCAGGAGTACTTGGCTGCCACAAAATGAACTCTCTCTCTCTCTCTTATTCTCTCTCTCTCTCTTTCTGTGTGTGTGTGTGTGTGTGTGTGTGTGTGTGTGTGTGTGTGTGTGTATGCATGTGTGCATGCGCACACACATACTTTTTTTTGTCTTATTTTGTCTTATTGTTTTTCCTTTTTTTTTCTTTTTTTTAGTTTGTTTTGATTTTTGTGGTTTTTTGTGGTATTTAGTTTGAATGTTTGTTTTGTTGTTTGTTCGTTTGAAAGAAACAGAGAGACAGAGAGAAAGAGAGAACATGAATTTGGGTTGATAGGGAGATGACTCTAGGAGGAGTTGTGAGAGGGGAAATAATATGATCGAAATATATTGTATGAAAATTTAAAAATGAATTTGTGGGCGTAGGGAGGTGCTCCACAATAAAACGCTTGTCACACGAAAAGAAAGATCCTGGTCACCCATGTAAAGAGCTGGTACAGACAGACTCATGCACCTGTAATCCCAGAGCTGTGGAGACAGAGACAAAAGGTTCCCATCAGCTAATAGGCCAGCCTAACCTAAACTGGTGAGCTTCAGGTTTAGTAAGAAACTAGTCTTTAATCTCAAAGAAATCAGGTGGATAGGTGTGACGGCTGGAACGATAAATGTCCCCATAGTCTTTGGCATTAGAGTGCTTGGCCCTCAGTTGGTATTGCTGTTTGGAGAGGCTTGGGAGCTGTGACCTTGCTGGAGGAAGTACGTCACTGTAGGGGTGAAGGATGAGAGCCTAAAGACTTGCACCATTTCCAGATTGGCCTCTCAGTTTGGTGCTTTGAGATGTGAGCTCTCAGTTTTCAACTTCGACCGCCATGTCTCCTGCCTGCTGTCCTTGCCATTATGGACTCTAACCTGCTGGATCTGTAAGCGCCAAATAGATTTTCTTCTGTAAGTTCCTTTGGTCTTGGTGTCGATCACAACATTAGAAAGCTAACTAGGAAGGAAGTGATTGAGGGTGACACCTGACCTGCGCACACTCGTTCATACCCAGACACAAACATGTCTGTGTACAACAACAACAAAATAATAATAATAACCTCACCCTAATCCTAATTATTATTACTGTTATTATTAAAAATATTGGTATATCCATGATTATATATTTTATATTTATATATTCATATATATTATTTATATATTTATATATATAGTATATATTGCATATTAATTATATATATTAATAATATTGTTATTATTAAAAATGAGTGCTTCACAAAAGATTATATCCCTGAACCCTAACGATGGGGGCCTAACTTCCATGGCTTCATAAGTGAGATGGTGAGCTTGAAATCAAGAGACCAAAATTTTAGGTTCATTTTTATTATCAGTTGGAAGATATTTCTCTTCTTTAGTTGAAACTTCTTTAGTGAAACTTGGTGCTTTATGCGGCCTCAAATGACATCCAGTCTGACTCAGGAAATTACTGAGTCCTAGTGCAATAAGCTTTGTTTTCTTGGGTTGAAATCTCTTGTTTTCATATTCTGTTGCAAACATTTAGAAATGGAAATGAAGTCCCGTGGCCTTGCTGTTATTCATTTCTCAGAGCCTCTGTGCCCTGCATCGAAAGGACAAGTCTTGACCCAGGTCCTCTCTGAAAAACTGAGATTCAGGATGGGAACGCGCAAAGGATGACTTCTTCTACCCCTCCCGTTGTAATTCGCTTTACGGACTGGAGCCAATCGTTATTAAAACTGGAGGAAGCCAGTGCAATCCCACAGCTAAGGTTGAGGCTCTTCCCGCCCAGCCTGCTACTGCTAAACCAAAGCAAACTTCCATTACGATCCAGTAAGCCAGTGAAGGGACTGGTAGGTAATAAAGGGTCCTGAGGGGCTGCTGGAAGCAGTTTGTGAAAATCCCCAGGGCATTTGTTTGCAGGACAAAGAACTTGCCAAAATGGCTTACAAAAACGGGAGATGGAATTGTAGGAAGTGTAGGTACTGCTGCTAGTCTGTCACACAAAAGTCTAAGCCTGGGACGGACAGGAATTTAAAATGTGGATGTCACCCAGAACCCAGGCAGCTTGTCTCTGTACCTCTCTCTCACATCACGTAACTCCCACGTCAACTTCTTTTTGTCAATTGATGTTCCTCCTCACTGATCCACTTGCAAGTGCCCAGGCCTTGTCCAGACAATCCTTCTGTTCCTCTACACAATAGCTAATTTCTCCACTCCAACAAACGAGGTGTGTTCGAAGAACATGTATGTCTATGTGTGCATGCATGTTTTTGTGTGTATATATATGCATGTGTGTGTGTGTGCATACGCACGCGTGTACATGTGTGTGTGTGTGTGTGTGTGTAGGGCAGAGGTCAATGTTGGGTGCCCTCTTCAATGGCTCTCCACCTTAATTTGTTGTTGATTTTTATAAAATCTTTCCTCTGTTCTTTGAAAGTTTTGCACACATATACAGTAAGCATATCCACCCTCCAGCTCTTGCATTCTTTCTGCCCCTTCTTCTGCAAAGTTCCCGGAGTCTTGTCGGGCAGATTGGCTTGCTGTAGATGTCCATTTAGGGCTGAGCATTCAACAGCCATTCGTTCTCAGCACTTTGACCGGTTATGAGTCTCTGCACTCACTATTGCCCACTGCAAAAGAAGCTTCTCTGGCTGAAGTTGAAAGCGGTGCTCACTTACGGAGTGAATCACGGCAGAGCTGTGCTAAGCTGAAAGATCTCAGAGCCCTCCGGCTCTAGCGGGCACCAGGAGGTGTTATGTGTGGAAAGGACGAATGGAAGCCACTGGTCTCTGCAGCCTCAGAGTTCTTGGGCTTCTGGAGTGTGGAGGGAAGGGAAACTGCGAGTCCTTTCATGGTGGTCTCCTGCCCCAACTTTCTGGCCCCATATGTTGGATGTGTGAGATCAACAGAATTTCCTTTGTAGTCTCTCTATCTGAATTTTTGAGTCTTTTACTGAACCTGGAGTTTGCAACTCCAGCAGCCCCCGGGGATCCCCCAGTCTCTTCCTCCTCAGCGCTGGAATTATAGGCACAGTCTGCTGCATCTGGCTTTTTACTTGGATGCTGGACCTCTGAGCTCAGGTCCTCAGTATCATCTAAACCATCCCCCAGCCTCTGCTTCAGTGCTTGATTTTTGTTGTTGTTTTATTAGTTCTTTGAGAATTTTATACAACGTGTTTTCTTCCTATTTATCCCTCTTCCAGCTCCTTGAAGACCCCCCCAACCCCTTCCCTACCCGTCCAACCTTGTGTCTTTTTTTTTCTCCCATCAAATCCAATTTGTGCTGCACATACATCTTTGGATGTGTGGCCTTCCGCTGGAGAGTGGTCAACTTACTAGAGCCTACATTCCTTAAAGAAAATCGACTCCCTCTCCCAGCAGCTGTCCATTGCCAATAGCTCCTCTCCAAGGAGTGGGATTTCATTCCCAACTGCCCTCTTCGTGCTGGGATTTGGAATTTGGTCTGGCTTGAGCTCGCTCCAAGCTTGTGCATGTTGTCATGGCCGCTGTGTGTTCACACGGGAGCTGCCCTGCTGTGTCCAGAAAGCACCATTTCTTTTAGTCCTCCGCCACCTATAGTTCTTACATGCTTTCTGTCCACTCTTGTGCTGTGATCTCCCAGTCTTGGGAGGAGGGGATACGATAGAGAAAGCTCATTTAGAGATGAGCACCCCATGATTATTCTCTGCACTGTGACCAGGTGTGGGACTCTGTGTTAATTGCCATCTACCGCAAATAGACACTCCTCTGATGAGAGTTGAGAGATGCAGATGGGCGTAACGAAAAGCCATTAGGAGTCAGTTTGATACTATTTCTTGCTTCAGTATTTATGGCTTAGTTTGCCATCGCTACATCAGCCCAATTTAGGTCTGGCACATAGCTGAAGCATCTAACCCACCAGTAGTCAGAGGCTCACGAGACCTCAGAAGACATTCCATAGGGTTGCGTTCTCCAACCTGAAGTGTTTTTGAAAATAGGGGAAAAGGAGATAAATAATTCCAGCCAAGACAACGGCATAGAACAGTGGCTTCTTGGAGAACCTGAGACATTTGCTTCCCCTAAAATTGGGAGAATAGCTTTGTTTTTTTAATTTTTGTTTTTTAAAAAAGAACAAGAAACGTAAAATGGAATAGATGATGAAACGAGGGTGATATGGATACCCTACACTATTAGGCAGAGTTTCTGGTTTCTGCTCCCTGAGGACTCTCTGATCCAACCATCCCTCCCCCAGTAAGTAGAATACAAAATACAGTTTGTTCCCTAAGGCCCTTGGGAAAATGGTCCGATTCTTTGTGAAGTAATTCTACCCTGGGTGTTGTTGAGAATTGTGAAGTCCTTTCCAAGCACCAAGAAGCTTCAGAATTCTCCAAAAGGCTCTCTGTTAGATGGCAATTTCCTGTCTGATTGGCTCTCTACCAACAATGTGAAGCCAGAAAGATGGCCAGCGTCAACTGTAGACTCTCCCAGTTATAACCTGATCATTTGAATCCACATACAGAAAACAAACAAGTAGCTCTACTTCAGAGTGTCTTTAAACAAAAGCAATACACAGTCATTTTAGAAAAAAAGTAGAGCAATAAAGATCTAATAATCCATAATTAGGAAATTCTATTCATATTTGTGTACATGTGAATACAGATAATATTTTAATTAAATTACGTTGTATTTCTTGTTCTGTCTTTCCATCGATCCATTTGAACTAACAAAAAGATTTTGACCCTGGAATAATAGCTTATGTTTATGACATCTGGTTGGTAGTTTTCTGTGTCTCTGAACCATTCGTTTATGTAACTTTATGATCACCTCTTGAGGAAGAGCTGTTACAAACATGAAGAAACCACACCCCAGAAAGGTTGAGTGACTTACCCAGATCCCAGAGATGAAAGGTGCAAACACAATACCAGCAGCAGACCTGACCTCGTAGCCTCTGTTGTGTCGCCCTACTTGTGAATGTGTCTGAGCTTCAGTCTTCCTGTTCACAGAGGACTGAGACAAAGAGGGGGCAGGCAGGCACCAGGGAGAGGAGAAGACACAAAGTAGATAGGGTGATCTTGTACCAAGCACCCGATGATCCTGTCTTGCATAAGTAAGGTTAATTTTTTGCCACCCTGGGAAATATAAATAAAAGTAGAGATGTGATCTTCAGGAGAATTTCAGCTTCAGTATTTTGATTCTTTGCTTAGTATTTAAGTCTGAGTTCCTAAGGTTAATTGTGTTTACATATATTTTCCTTAGAGTTTGTTGAGTAAAGAAAAGCATCTTGTTTGGTGATAGGATTTAAGAAACCAAGCTCTGTGAAATGACCAATCTCCCACAAGTTTTACCCCACAAAAAATGGTAATGTCTTATTTTGCTTATTGGTCCTTTTCTCCATGTTTGTTACTGTCCAGAATCTAATGCAACAGTTATTATGAGACCTAGCCCAGCCTGGGTTGCACAGTCAGACCCTCACTGTAAATAAATAATCAATAAGTCTACTTATTGGAAAAAACAATATATCACAGAACACAATAGGTGACATATTTAGAAGGAATATATTGTTAACTGATTGAATGCAAGTTCAATAGAATAATATATAAATAACGAATATGCATTATAGTGTCTCGGTATTTGCATGGAGTTTTTCTTAATGAACAAGCATATAAAGTAGAAGAAAACATGCTTCAAGCTCTGGAAGTTCTTAATATTTTTTACCTAAACTCATAAAAAAGTGCTCTCGGCTTGAGGAATTTCACATTCTTCATCATTTCTCTGAGATATTTATGAGGCTGTTGGGGCATTCTTTTCCATCTGTGTGATTTTGTTTTCGGACGGGGTTACCATCAGAGGGAAAGCAAAAATGAGTTCTAGAAACGCACGTCTAACACATTAAATATATGGTTACCCTGGTTTGCTTTCTGTTACGGTGAAAAACACCATGACCAAAAGCAACTCGAGGAGGAAAGTGTTTGTTATACCCTACAGCTTACAGCTATCATCGAGACAAGAGGCAAGCCAAGGCAAGGAGCTCAAGGCAGGAGCTCGGAGCAGAAACCACATTGGAATACTGCTTACCGGACTGCCTCCTCTGACTTGCTCAACTACCTTACTTATACAGCCCAGTCCCACCTGCCTATGAATGGCACCACCCACAGTGGGCTGGTCCCTCCTATATCAATCAATAATCAAGAAAATGCCCCTCCAGACATAACCGTAGGCCCATCGGGTAGAGGCAATTCCTCAACTAAGTTTCCCTTTTCCCAGGTGTATCTAGGTTTGTGTCAGAGTGACAAAAAGGAACCATGATAATAGTTAGGAAAAGCAACGGCATAGCTTGAGAGAGAAAAATTTAAGTAGACACTGACTTGAACAAAGCTCTTCCTCGATATTAAAATGCTCAAAATGTGGGGTCATGATAAACCTGAGGAGAGAGCTGGGATAGAGTTCAGGTGGTAGGGTGCTTGCTTAGCATGTTAAAGTAAGTGATACTCTGAAATCCTTGTTAAATAGAATAAGCAATGTCTAGAAAAATAACGTGGGAGAGTAAGCACACTGCTGAAAACTGGCTTAATCTAAAAGAAGATGGGGATAAAGAATTCAAGTCAAGCACAGAAAAATGAGAAAACAAAAACATCAATCCAAAAAAAAATATGTAATCAGAACAAAGAGACATAAACTGTATTTTTAAAATACTAATGAAAATTAAGACACTTTAATCATAGAAATTCAGGTTAAATAAACTTCAAGCTATTAATACTATTTAGTGAAATGGAAAGCTGTTACATAATGTAGATGAAGATTCACACCAGATGTGGCCATAGATTCGGATTCAAAACCTTTGTTCTTTTGTCTAATTAAATCACTGGTTCTTGCCAGGAGCCCTGGAACCCTTGATTGAGTGTTTTGGCCTCTTTACAATCTACTCCTAATCTTTAAACTGGAAGGCTTCAGCCTTCATACAATCTAGAATATTTAAACTACTAGCCTAGATCTAGACGGCTTCGGCCTCAGCCTCCGAGACCTACTGCTGACTGTGTTCACTCTGACTAGCTCTTTCTGAACTCTGACTCGCCTGATTCAACTCATGCTGTGGCTCTGTGCCTCTCCCTGAACTCTCATTACCCTATACTGCCTCAGTCAGCCTCTCTGCTTTTCTGCTTTATCCTCAGTCAGACTGCTTTGTTATCTCTGTGTCTTGTTCCCCGTCTGCCTGCTTCTGTGTCTCTGCCTCAGTAAATGATTCTGTAAACTGACTCTTCTGTAATTGATTGCTTCTGTAATTGACTCTTGACTGGCTCTTCTGGCTGACTCTGCCTGAGCTGAGAGCCAGCATTTTTGTCCTGAGATCTGGGCCTGTCCTCACTCTGACTCACTCTGCTAACTCTTCCTCTGATTAGTCACTTTGCCAGTCCTACACTCTGACTCATCTCAGATGTCACTTCCAATCTGACACTGACTCTGAGCTCTGCCTCCTGTGTCTGCTTCAACATTCTGTTTTTCTAAGGGATTAAAGGCATGGACCACCACTGCCTTCTGAATACTGTGATTAAAGGTGTGTCTATATTCCATCCAGACCACACAGGACTCTGAATGTAGCCCCTGGAAAATAGACCCTTCCTAGCTTTCACACTGGCCTATTCCCCTACGATATACTATGCCAGAAAACTCACAAATTTGAGCCAATAAACACCAATGTCATAGGCTTAAAACATTGGTTTGAACCATACCCATGCCAGTATTTGACTTTATGTGTCTCTGTATTTCTTTTCTTGTCTACAAAATGGCAATGTGTTGAAAGTGGAAGCCAGTAGAAATAAATATAAAACCAAATGTTTTCAAGTGTGATGTTATAATATCAAATTATTGCAAATTTGATTAAGTCATCAAAAAACTAATAATGATTCTGTAAGTTAAACATAAGACAGTTGATCTTATTCACATCTGTAGGGCTTTCTGTCAACTCAGATAATCTACATTCTTCCCTATTATCCCAGGAATATTTTCAAAGACTAAGCACATTCCAGGCCATAAAGGACATTTCAATGAACATTTTTTAAAGCCACTTAAGTTATGATCTCTGGTTATAATCCCAAAGTAGGAACTGAATTCCAGAAAGAGAGAGGAGACAGTAGAGAGAGGAGAAGGAAGAGGAGGAGGAAGAAGAAGAAAAGAACACGGCATGGCCTTCTAAAAGAGAAAGAGTTGGGAGAACAAGGAAAAGGAAGAGGGGAGAGAAGGGGAATGGAGAGGGGAGAGGAAGGGAGGGGAGGGGAGGAGGCAGAGACACAGAGAAATTGAGAAATAGATAAACATAGTCTTGCATATTTGGAAGCTTAAAATTGTTTTAAATTCTTTATGGGTAAGAAAGGAAGCCATGATGGCAATTATGAAGGATGCACATTTGATTTTTAATTCATATGGTCACTGCTGGTAGCGCAATGAAAACTAAAATGTGGTTTCCACAGCAGACTAACTCTGACAGACACTGCCGCTGACACGGGATCCTCCCCTCCTCTCAGATGTGGACATAATTCTAAGTTAAAGGAAGCACGCAGTCAAGTAACCTTTAAAACATCAGAGCAATGCAAACAAAAGCGGGAGTCTGTGTCTGTGTCTCATCTATGCTTCTGTCAACCACGGAAAACACTCCCTTCAAATATCATGGGCTGTAGAACACAGGGAGGAAAATGTGCAGAGGTTGCACAGAGCTAACATCTGTTCTGTAGTGCCCGCTCTGCGGAATCCTGGGGATGACATTGCCAACACCCTTTCCATAACATCATAATGTCAACATTCCAAAGGAGTCCAGAGCCTCAGAGTCAGGATCTAGGATGCCAGAGAAAGCATGGAGAGCGATCCCCACAAATCTTGGGGTTTTGTATAAAGGCAACTGCTAAGAAGCAGGAAAGAGCAACCCGTTGTCAACAGTGTTGAGTCTGTACACCATCCTAAGAATGTCCCATTTCAATAACTGGAAGAACACCCAAATGAACCAAAGCTGGATGTCACCTGAGAACACCAGGTAACTGTTCATCTTCCTCTTCTCCTTTGTGTCAATAGGGGTGAGCACAGGATGTGGGTAGCACAGACTTCCTGAGGCAGAAGTTTTGGTCATCAGCCAACCAATATTTTTAACACATGCAAAGGCAACACCTTATTAAAGGGATGCTTTTCCTCTGTAAGTGGGTATTTTTCTCTTTGTATTAATTTTCTTTAATGTCATTATATCGAAAATCGCCTGGTAAGTAATCGCGGTGATTACAAAAGCCACCTGCCACTCTTACTATACGACGCCATGGCTCAAAAGGAAGGTCCAGGAAAGGATCAACCTTGTGAGAGAATTTAAAAAAAAAAGGGAGGGGGGACTCAAAATTGACAACAAACACTCAGACATCTTTCTAAGCTGAAATTCAGTATAATTGCTTTTTAGACAAGGTCTCACTATATAGTTTTGGCTGTCCTAGAACTATGCAGACCAGGTTGGCCTAGAACTAACAGAGATTCTCCTGCCTCTGCCTCATGAGCACTAGGATGAAAGGCACGTGCCGCAACATCTGGCTCATTATTTCTTCTTAAAATCATGACTCTCTTCCTCTGTAGCCAGCCTCCATATATCCTGAGGTCAGAGAAGAATGAAAAAAATGTCAGTGGAGGATTAGTGATGTTGCCCCTGTCAGAAACAGATCCCTCTGAGATGAACTCGACTTCATCAGGAAAATCGCCGCTAAATCCCAAGGATGCACCCTTCCCCTCTCAGGAGTCCCTTAGGCCATTCCTCCTCTCTAAACACAGACAAAGAAAAAAAATGACTAAAGGAAATTTCCAGAAGATAGGAAGAGGTACTAGAAAGCATTGCTTAGGGAGGAAGGAGGAAGAGCAATTCTGGACAGGTGCAACTAGTCACTGAGGAAAGACTGCAAGCTCCTCGGGGGGATACTAGACGTATCCTATGGCCAAGATCTTTGAAGCCCTTGGTGTCCCAGGCTATATACTGCCCTTGTCCGGAAGCATCTGGCTAGTGTTTACTGGAGTTTAACTGATCCCACTGTCCCTTGTGTGGTGTCTGCCCTGCTGATATCTACTGCTGAAGCCCAAGCTCCCTGTGATCCTCAAGTCACTCAGACCCTTGCTCTCCGCGCCCTCTTGCTTCCTTGCCATGGTCCCATACCTGTGCCAGGACACTGTTGCCCTCGGCACACTGGTCACCTCTTCCTGAGGTAGAAGAAGAGCCAGATCATGAGGAACCCTTGTCAGCCATGGCAGACATAGTAGGGATGTCAGTAAGGGTTGATTCTCCCTCACACCATCTGGGAGGTCCTTGAGTTTCTGGTATATCACCAATCCCTGTCCCAAGTTTACTTAAGCATTGTGGAGTGGGGAAGCTCATAGCCATGCTTCAGTGACCAGCTGCACCCTCCCAGAATCTCTCTGCTTCCTCCCTCCTCTCTCACCCTCCTCCCTTGTCGATATTTTCCAATACTTCTTCCTCTCTACCTGAAATTTTTGTTAGTAATTTTCTCTGCTTGCCCTATGTGGTGACATTGATCTTAAATGATCTAGCTGGACTTTTAACATATTAAGAAACAAAACCAAACCTCTAGATGTTTGGGAAACCATTTTCTTTCTTCATAGAGACTCATTTCTGGAATGGTATCTTGCTATGGACTCAAAATACCATCTTGAGATTTAGAACATTGTTCTCTTCCTACTTCGGCCACCCTAATTTTCTCCAATCTCTCTGGACACTTCATCAATTTTCATTTACTCAAAATAGGATAAGCCCGTGCCAGGTGCGATGGGGCACGGCTCTGATCCCACTTACAATTCCAGGACTTGGGAAGCTGAGGCAGATGGGATCATGGGTTCAAGGACATGCAGGGCTATGAAGAGAAAGAGGGGCTGGGAGGGAAGAGGGAAAGGGGGTACAGAAAGGAAGGAGAGGAGAAGTAGAGAAAGGAAGGGGAATGCAGAGGGTGGGGATCAAATCAGATACCATAGAAGTGTAGGAATACTGCAAGTAACTGTTTGGTCATGTAATTGTACCAGCCCAAGGCCCAAGGCCTGATGAACTCAGGGAATGGGTATCCAATCCAGGAGAGAGAGCACAAAGAGGAATGATAACCTTCAGTTAAGTTACAGACCTCACGCCCTCCTCTCATGGAAGGATATAAACACTAGCATCGTTGTCATTTTTCCCTTGAGCTCCACTGGCCCAAATGAACCGAATGTGAGAGTCAAGTCAGTGTTCGTCTGTGTGTGTACAGTTGACTCTGGGAGACCAGTTCATGCACAGATGCTCAAGACCTGCATATATGTGGTGTGGCATTTCATTTTTGCAGAATTGGCGGTCAATACAGAGGCCAGCAACTGGTCAGCGTGCAGAGGGTGAATAGCTGTGGAATGGTCAGTCTGCCTGAATCTATATAGCATCTATAGCAGGACCCTCCCCACACAGCTCAGGGAATATTGCATAAGCGGACAGAGAGGTGGTGAGAGCCGGAGATTAAAGAGGACTTCTGGGAAACAGTGTCTTCTGGATACATCAGGGTCATTGTATCCACGAGCCCACAGCAGCTGTGGCTGCTTACATAAGGCCTGTTCAAGATCAAGCCCACCAATGTTCTAGCATAGGTGGGAGAGGGACTCATGAAGTCCCACCCCTTAGCGGAGAAACTGGCAGTTGAAGGAGGGAGAGTCAGTTTCCTTCAGAGAAGTGACCTCTGTTGGGTTGTCCATGCTCCAGTGGATGGCTCCACACCCATGCACATACGGACAATACAGAGCTGACTCAGTGGGCTACGAAGAACAGTCATGAAGTTGGGAGAGGAGTGTGCTGGGGGGAATCTGGGGAGAGCTGGAGGAGAATAGGGGAGCTGATATGATCAGAACATATTGTAAACACATATGAAATCATGAGAGAACCCATTTTAAAACATGGGAAAACTCCCAGGGTAGCACTTGCATCCACCTATGCACACTATCATCCTGATACAGTGGAAAGCATCGTTATACTGCGGTGTTTAGGAGATGAGCGCGTGGAAAGTAAGTCTGTCCGTGTGCAGGACCGATGCATATTTTTTCTCTGAAGACTTTCGAGCCACAGCCAGTTGAACCCGTGTGTGCAGAATCCTTGAATGTGGAGAGAGTCACCTGGGATTTAGACAACGCATTAGAACCACCCCACATACCTCAGCAAATAGCAGCTCCATGTACCTAGTCACTCATGGGAAACTAAGGAGAATTTATGTGTTTGGTGTGTGAA
Source organism: Cricetomys ansorgei (assembly GCA_026225945.1). Taxonomy (NCBI): domain Eukaryota; kingdom Metazoa; phylum Chordata; class Mammalia; order Rodentia; family Nesomyidae; genus Cricetomys; species Cricetomys ansorgei. The sequence goes on from JAMJFZ010001881.1 coordinate 4,922,972, forward strand.
TGTGTGCACGAGTAGGTGTGTGTGTGTGCATGCATGCATGTATGTATGTGTGGGTTATGGTGTTTGCATGCGTACAGGCTTATTTATGCGTACACATGCAGGGAGATGCATGCACACATATGTGCATGTAGAGGCCAAGCACCAATGTCAGATGTCTCCGGTACCATTCTTCATCTTACATTTTAAGATGGAGTTTCTCACTGGACCGTGTTACAAATTCACTGAAGGAGGGCTGGCCAGTGAGCTGTGGGAATCCATTTGTCTCCATCTGTAGGACTCTAGGGATGATCTGAACCCAGGCCCTCATGCTTCATGGCAAGCACTTTACCAACGGCACCATCTCTGCAGCCCCAGGAAACGTTCTTTTTTAAAATTTTTTATTTATGTATTTTACGTATGGGAGGAGTCTATCTGCATAAACACCTACATGCCAGGAGGGGGCATCACGTCCCATTATAGATGGTTGTGAGCCACCATGTGGTTGCTAGTAATTGAACTCAGAACCTCTGGAAGAGAGCTGGTGCTTTTAACCACTGCGCCATCTCTTGAGCTTCAAATGTTCTTAATTCCTCACTGTCTCACCCCCACTGAACCAGTGGCTAGCCTCTATCCCCTCCGGCAAATCTGTTTCTGTGCATGTTACTTTATCTTCCTGTTGCTCACCTTCTGGGAGTGAACAACATTACCATCCCCAGGTTACAGACACGGTAACTGAGGCTGAAAGACCTCAGGGGTCAAGGAGATGCCAAAGGAATATGACTATGAGCTGGTTAAAAGTCGAAGACTGAAGCCAGATTGTCTGAGCCAGGCATGGGGCTGGGGAGGGAAGAGAAACACAGGAAAGATGGTCTTCAAAGTCATGGCTGAGAGTGGCTTCCTGAGATGTGTGTGTGTGTGTCTGTGTGTGTGTCTGTGTCTGTGTCTGTGTGTGTGTCTGTGTCTGTGTGGCTGTGTTCTAGTTCTAACAATCTACACCATATAAGAAGGGGTTCATTTTGGCTATTGAAATTTTCCTGCGTGTGTCTGTGTGTCTATGTGTCTGTGTGTGTGTGTGTTCATGCAGATTGCATTCACATGTGTTCAATGTGTTCATGTACCTTTGGAGGGCAGAGGACAATCTCTAGTATTATTCTTCAGGTACGATCCATCTTGTTTTATGAAACACTAACCTGAAACTCAACAGGTAGGGTAGGGTGGCTAACCAGTGAGCCTCAGGACCCTCCTTCCAGGCGCTAGAACTTCCAAGTCATGCCATCCTGCCCTACTGTTTTTTGTTTTTTTTTTTTAACTTGGGTTCTGGAGATCAGACCAAGGTTCTCAGGCTTGCAAGGCAAGCACTATAACAAACTAAGTTATTACTCTAGCTCCACCACCATCACACACACATCTCTCTCTGAGAGCATCTCACCAGGATAGCCTCATACTCAGGATGTCCCTTCCTCAGTCTCCTGACTTTCCCGGATGCTGGCGCTATAAGCATGCATCATCCATGCCTGAAATTTTCCCATCTACCCATGCTCATCAACCCTTAAGTGTTGAATTTTAAATTTTTAATTGAGCTTGAAAACTGAATGAGTACAACATGCCACAAGTTTCCTGGTTTATAACCATTGCTGAACTGTAACAGAGAGACCCACCCATCATTTCAACCCCCTCCATTCATAACATCGGGGCTACCGAAAGCCCTCCCAGGCTTCCAAACCTAGAATGTATTTCCCATCAAACTGACAGCCATGTTTGCAAGCTCGATTATTATAATACGACAGACATAAAAGACTTGATGCTTTCCAGCATGAATTAAGTAGCATGCTAAGCACGTTACATGAGTTATAGCAATTACCCTTCACACCAACCCTGCAATTTACGTATCTATAATTATCCACACTTTGCTGATGACAACACAAAGACATGAAGTCACAAGCCTAAAGTTATAAAGTAGAAAACAGCAAAGCTAAGCACTGAACTCGGCCTTCTTTCTCACTCCAAAACTTCAGTGTATTACTGTCAGTCTGGTGTTCTGGACCAGACGCTCCCTCGTCCCACTCACCAATTCCCTAGCCGATTCCCTAGCCGGTTGGAACATGGAAACTGCTCAAGGCGAACTGCTCTGAGCGAGCAGCAGTGGGCAGAAACGAGAGAGGGATGGGGACGCAGGTTTGAATGGCCAGCGATTCTGATCGTGGCACTGAGAGCCAGACAGGATAGATAAATACCCTGGGACTTTCACTCAGGCATGGTGAACAAAGTCAAAGTCCCTTTTTTTCCAGGGGGTAGGAAAATATATTGGGATGTTGGGCAGGGAGACAGGTAGCCAATCTGCCAATCACTTTTTCGGGGCTGGCTAGGGCATGGATTGCTGTGACGCCTGGAGGAAGGGGCCTACAGCTTCTTCCACTTTGTCAGCAGGAGCTGTTCAGCGCCCTTCTACCTTGCCCATATGAGGCTTTGACCCGTTTCCGTGGTATAGCATATTACACCAATCATAGAGCACTGAGCCCTGCCCAACCCTGAGATTCTAGATGCACAAACCAGAAACCCCTTGCAGCAATCCATTCTTCCAAGTCAGGTGCTGTGCCCTCTATACTCTCAAACATTATGCATTCTGCTCTGAGGACTGCAAACCAGCCATCCAAATATTGCTTCCTAAAAGCACCGAGATCACTGTCAAAACAGCAAACAGAAGCAGAGGTAAGTGAAGCGGAGCCCAGGGCGGCGTGTCCTCGGAAGTAGGCAGGCTGGCAGAAAGGCAAACAGTTCTGTGAAATTTAATCGGAAGGCAGCGCTGCTGAAGAATGCTGTGGAGGGCTTCAGGGCTTTTACCTTTTGTTTAAATTCCTGGTTTAGGAAGAAAAAATTCATTCGAAAGGGCAGATTATAAAATCCTGAGCTACATGTCCTGAACTGTCAAGGACAATGCTGAACAAGTACATTGTGCCATCTTAGAATATCAAGCACTCTCTGCTTTTTAAATATTACCTTTTATTACTTATTTATTTGGTGAGAGGGAGGGAGGAGGAGAGAGAATCTGTTCTCTCCTTCCACCATATGGCTCCCAGGAATCGAACTCAGATCCTCGGGGTTGGCAGCAAGCACCCTTACCCACTGAGCCATCTTGCCAACTTCTTCTGTTTTGAAGTATCATTCCTGTTCTTTCCAGATACTCTAGCCATCCCTTTCAGCATAGCTTCCTCGCTTCTTGTACCCGCATGTCCTCTAGCACATTTAGTTCAAAAGCAGTAACAAGATCTGACCAGGCAAGCTTTGAAAAAGAGAAACCTATGATTATGCACTTCTATCTGCTATCTCGTTTGCTAAATGTATTGTCAATCCTTGAATCACCTCTAATGCCCCAGACTCCAGGTGCCTCGAGCACTGTGACCTACCCTTTGAATATTTCTAGCATGGCTTTGAGAGGTACAGCAATAAATGACAAGGTCTGACATTTAAATGACCTGTTGCCAAAAGGCTTCGTTTCCCCCAAACACTAGTAACAGGTTCCCCCGATTTATGAGCTCTCGTGTCTTCATCTCCAACCTTTCTACGAAAACCCTTCTTCTTTAAGAGTTCCTCATCCGCCAGCAACACCAACAACCCCCCCCCCCACTGCTCATTTCCAAACACTAGCAATGGGGCTACTGGGATTGGGGGGGGTCTCAGTGGATAAAGGGCTTGCCTTGCAAGCAGGAGGACCTAAGCTTGGTCTCTAGAACCCACATAAAAATGCCAGGCATAGTGGCATTTGCCTGCAATCCCAGCACTGGGGAATCCAGAACAGGAGCATCTCTAGGACTCACTGCTCAGCCAGTCTAGTTAACTGGTGAGTTTCCAGCCAATGAGAGAGCCTGTCTCAAAGGAAGTGGGTAGCCTTCCTGAGGATGGCATAGGACATTGTCCTCCGGGGCTCCATACATACGTGCATATGCAGAGACTTGTGCATACACGTGAACACACGCATATGTAAAGAAACGCACTGGCCTCTCCCTTGAGTCTTTCCTTCCCCAATCCCCTCAACCCAATGCATCAGCAAGTCTCGTCAGTGTTACCTTCAAAAGCATCATCTGTCCAACCCCTTCTCCATCTGGTATGACTCTGGTCCTGTGCAATCTACCACATCCCTCCACATCCCCCCCCTCCCTCCCTCCCTCCCTTCCTTTCTCTCTGTTTCATCTTTCTCCGTTTCAGTCTGTTCCTCACAGGTCAAACAGATTAATTTTCTCAAAGTGCAGACTCCACCTTGTCACCTTCCCCTTGGTTTCCATCGCTTTCGAAATAAGATCTAAAGTCACAGTTATTACCCATAAGGCTTATGTGGTCTGGCTCAGGCTTCCCCAAAAGGCCTGCGTGGTCTACCTCAGGCTTCCCCATAAGGTCTGGCTCAGGCTTCTCTTTAGCTTCATCTCCTGCCACTTCCTATCTCAGGCACTGTGACCACAGTGGCTTCTCTCTGTTCCTCAAATATTCTCAAACTCAGCCTCAGAGGTTTCGCTGCCCCTGTCTGTGTGCACTGTGCAACCCCCAGTCCCAGTCTCCATCTGGGTGACTGCCCCGAGTGTCAAGGTCTCTGCTGCAAAGCCTGTAGCCAAAGAGCCTTCTCCGACCACCTAATTTCAGCTCCTCCATTTGTACCTCCTGTAATTCTTTCAGGCACCTTCCATAAACTACAGTGACCTGACTGATTTATTTACTGACTTTGACTTGCTGTACCTCTAACATCTAGGGTAGATCCTGCGGGGGAGGAGGGGGTGCGGAACAGAGAACAAAATTAAATAAATGTTACTGCGTAGAGCTAAGGGACAGCATGTGTCGCCTTCAATTAAGCACGTGTTAGAAACAAAAAAAAAAGGAAAGAAATACCACTACTTTGTATGTACAAGCAAGCAGCCACATCTACTTCTTAAAAAAAGAAGAAGCTTGTCATGAAGATTACAGAAGGTATTTTTTATTACATTTAGGGGAGTGGTAACAAACATGTTTAATTTCAGAGAGATAGAAATCTGGCCACAACCTCTTAGTTACTGGATTTGGGGCCTGCTGAAAATTTTCTTTTTCTCATCGATATTTTATGAGTATAATTTTTAAGTGGCAGTAGCTGTTCTCTGGAAAAGCATCCCAGCTCCCCTGGTAGCTCCTGGATGACTCAACTCCTCTTGACAAGCCCTGGCTTTAATTGAGTCCTGTGGGTTCAGATACATTTGCATATGTACCTAATAAGGTAAATTGCCAAGGCCTCGCAGCAGCTTTGTAAACAAGAATCCCAAGTTGTGTGGGTTTTCAGAATGGGTCCCTGGAGAAATGCATAATCACTTCTTTTATTGAGTATAGATTTTTTTAATGTGCCAAAATATGCCTCGGGGTTGTCAGTTCATATGTCACAGCTTGCTAGAAATGTCTAGGAAGCCAGTGAGTGGACACAGGGCAGATGTTTTCCTAAGCTTTCAATTTTGTTTTCCTTTGAAAAAAAGCGTGCCTAGCTTCCCACCACTGTGCAAACAGGAACTGCTTAAGCTGGGTATTCGAGGGGAGCAAGAGAGACGTCAGAAGGGAACCTAGGCTTTGGAAACCACAATGTCAGAAACCAAGTTCAAACTCATAAAAGAAAAATGATATAGCTTCCTACATCTGGATTCAGGAGGAAAACGTCAGGTTCCTTCCTGTGCAGTATCAATGTGGATAGTTCAGAGACAGAAGGGCCATCCAGAAGTCTGTTATTTCTAAATCCTAATGACCACGTCTAGGATGATTGTGTTCAAACTCATTTTCTTTGGTTTTGGCATAAAAACAAATAAACCCAAGAGATACATTATCATTTAGTAACCCTGCAGATAGACTAACCACAAAATACCAAAGAAAAGTTATGTCCTGCTTTCTGAGTCTTGGTCCAATTATGGGAAACCCTGACTCAGTCCTAAAACACCCGTAACTAATCCCAGGCTAGCCTGGCTCAATGCCAGAACACCCTTAACCAATCCCAGAACAGCCTGACTCCATCCCAGGGCACCTTGTCCCAATACTAAGACAGCCTACCCAATCCCAGGACTCCTTTTAGCCAATGCTAAGACACTCTGACTCAACTCCCGGACACCCTTAACCAATCCCAGACATAATCTCCTCAGATAGAAATGCATTCCTTTGATTTTTCTGGTCGTGACTGTGGATTTGGGGTTGATCAAATAGGCATAACACAAGTCAGGCCTTGTGGTACAGACCTATAATCTCAGCTACCCGGGAGACCAAAGGAAGATGACTCCAAGTTCAATTGCCGGGGTAAATTAACAAGACCCTGTCTCAAAAATGAAAATAATGATTAAAAGAAAGTCTGGATGGGGTTGTTGGTGTAATTCTTGACTCACACACACACCACACACGCACACACCTGAGTTCAGTCCCCAGCACCACATAAATGGACATGGTGACACACATATGTAATCCTAGCACTCGGGAGGTAAAGTCAGAAGAACTGGAAGTTCAAGGCTATCCTAGGCTACATAGTGAGTGTGAGGCCATCTGGGGCTGCATGAGACCCTATCTCAATAAACAGAGGGAAGGGGGCTGGGAATATAAGTCAGTGATAGAGTACTTACCTAGTGTACTCCAAATCCTAAATCTGATGCGCTTTCTCTCTCTCTCTCTCTCTCTCTCTCCCCCCCTCTCTCTCTCTTGCATACAGACACACACACACACACACACACACACACACACACACAGAGACAGAGAGGAGAGCCATCACTCAACGCCCCTTCCCTTCCTTCTAGTTAGTACTCTGAAGCACTTCTCTTCGTTTCTCTCTTCCCTCACCCAACATGCTGCCGCCTGCCCATTAATATAGATGGTCTACCTCCTACCAAGCCCAGCACTATGTGACAGAGAAACACCTGTGCTCAAAGTTGGCCGAATCCAGGACCTCACGGGACCTGTAGTCTCACAAAGGATGAGACATGTGACCTGAGCATGAAAGCGTGGCTCCTTGTTACTATAAAACTGGATTTACTCGCCAGCCATTGGTGACCATGGGAAAGATAGGTCTGCATCTGGAGGCGGGGATGGGAGGTACCATGGACAGTAAACAAAGGAAGTGACCCTAGGTAGAAGAATGGGGACTGGAGTAGAGTTGGGCAGAAGGAAGGAAGTTGTTCATTCTGGACACAGGGAGAAACTCGGGCCGATTCAGGAAGGCTCGGGAGCCTTCGTCACCACGGAAGGATGTGCAGAGAGGTTGGAGATGTGAGCCGACCTGGATCAGGAAGAACAGGAGGCCTCTTGCCGAGGAAAAGGACCTGGGTGCTTGGGAGCCACTGAAGACCCGTGTTTGAAGGTCCTAAAAGATACATAAATGATCTAACGCAGAGGAAAAGCTAACATCCCCGGTCCACAAGAACAAAACAAGTTGATATGTTGAACTTTCTGCAGCCGTGACAGCGTATCTGAGGAAATCAAAGGAGGAATGTTTGTTTCTGTCCACAGATTCAGTGTTGGGTCAGTTGGTGCCATTGTCTCTGATCTTGAGGTGAAGCAAAGCCTCACGGTGAGGGGTGGGCAGAAGCGCAAAGCTGCTCATCTCATGAGAAGGCAGAAAGAGAAGGGAAAGGAATTGTTCAGGGACAAACTACACCCTTCAACGGCATGCAGGCCCCAAGCACCCACTTCTTCCCACTAGGCCATACCTACAATCATCTCTACCACTGTCCAGAAGCACCATGAGTTAGGTATCTTCAACACATGGGGGTTGGTGGGAGCATCCCAGATCACAAGATCGCTCTGATTTGAATATGAAATTCCCCTGCCCCGTAGATAGAACTCACGCTTGCTCACCAGCTGGCGCATGTTTGGGAAGATTGTGGAACCTTTAGCAGATGGAACCCGGAGGCAGTAGATCCCGGGGGTGGACCTGGAAGTTAAATCGCCCAGCCCGGCTGGCTTCCTGTTCACTTTCTACTTCGTGAAGAATGACACAATGTGACCTGTCAGTCTTCCATTCCTGCTGTCATGGCTTCCCCACTGTAATGGACTGTATCCCTTAAAACTGTGAGCCAAAATAGACAAAATCTTCTTTCCTGGCATTGCCTCTCATGAGGTATTTGGCCATAGCAATAAGAAAAGTAATTAAAATTCTGGAATGGGCGGTATCACCAGTCCTTAGGACAGTGTGCTTACCCTCTCTCAGCAATTTCTTCAAGTATCGCTGACATCACCAGTTTTTTTTTTTCTGTCCACATTAAATCACTTTTCATTAAGTTACGACTCAGTTCAATCTTTTCCTCATTTGGCCACACACTGGGCAAGTCACTTAGAGGTCACTGGGTCATTCTGAACATACCTAATGGTGGATTCTATATTTTTCTCCACGTCTAGAGATCTCCATGAGAGAAAAAAGGAGAACAAGAATGACGAAAACCTTCCAGAAGACCACCACTCACCCCATGGTCAGATGCTACAGGACATGGAGGGTATCTGGAATGCTGGGAGCAAAACTAAGGAGGCAGGAGAAGATGGGGCTGAAGAGGAAGGACCTTTTTTCACCAAAATGGAACTACGAAAAGATGGGAAAGGTAGGAGCAGCCCAGCCCAGATGTATGTGTGGGATGGAGATTTACGAAACAGGACTCTGAAACTGGGGCCCTGCCCAGGACAAAGACAAGGCTAGGGTCATAAGATGAGGCTAACACATACATGACATACAGTATATTATAGACATTAATATTGTAATAGCAACTCTGAAGAGCTACTACCATCCATGATGAAACTTTTGGCTCAAAAACTCTTCTTTTCATATTATGTACTTCTTTTATGGCTATGGCAAAATACCTGATAAGAACAAGACAGGAATGGTAAGGTTTGTTTTAACACATTTATCTTTAAAAATATTTTTATTAATTCTCTGTAAATTTCCTAATAATTTCCTATAATCATTACCACAGTCACCCCGACTGCTCTCCCTAACTCTTCCCAGATCTACCTCCCCCAAATTTGTTTCCTCTTTTTGTGCAGTCTATATACTCTTGGATGTATGGTCACCCACTGGAGCATCTTCAACCTACCAGAAGCCATGCCCTTAAAGAGAACTGACTCTTTCCCAGCAGCTATCAATTGCCAATAGCGCCTTAGCTAGCAGAGGGCCTTCGTACCCTCCTCCCCATTCCATGCTGAGATTTTATCCATCTTGAGCTTGAGCAGGTCTTGCATGTGATATCACAACTACTGTGTGTTCATATGTAAAATTTCCCTGTTCTGTCTGGAAAACACAATTCAATACAGCCATCCAATGCCAATCACACTTACAACCTTTCTGTCCCCCCTTCCATGGGGATCCTAAAGCCTTGGGAGGTGAGGTATGAAATAGATGGCCCATTCAAGGCTGAGCACTCCAAAGACTCTTCTCCTATGAACATGGGCCAGTTATAGGTCTCTGTGTTAATCACCATCTACTACAAAAAGAAACTTCTTGATGAGGATTGGTAGATGCAATAATCTATGGATATAGGGATGGCATTAGGAGTTGGTTTAATATTATGCCCATTTAGCCAAATAATAGTCGTATGTTCTCTACTAGGGTCTATTACCTGTCTAGACACAGGTTCTTGACCTGATAATGGCACCAGGTATGAGTTTTACCTTGTAGAGTGGGACTTAAATCCAACCAGAAAGTGGCTGGTTGTTTACACCCATGATGTTCATGCCACTATTGCACCAGAGGGCGTACCTTGTCAGGCCAATCATTGTAACTTACAGGGTTCACAGCATGGTGACACTGATGGCTACTTTTCCCTTCAGTATTGTGTATAGCACCTTTCAGTACTATCAAAGCTATCCAGTAGGGATGAAGCTTTCTTATCTCTCGGCTGCACCGATAATCGGCTGCTCTTGCGGGGCAGGCCTTAAATCTCATGATGTGTGAGTATGTCCTGTCAGGCTGTTTGTTAATAAGCTCAGAGTTTACAGCTGGTCAAGATTTTACTCAATTAAAACAAATTCTCAGGGAGAGTATCTGATGGAAGTGTGTGGAGCTTGAGCTTTGGGGGTATTTTGGCTTTGGCTAGGGGCCCACTATTTGTTGTCCCTTCTGTTGCTTTTGCGTGTCCAGAGTTGAGTTTCTCCAGGCCGAGTGGAGCCTCCAAACCCAGTGAGGTTCATACTTGAATCCCAGAAACCTTCCCATAAAAAGCCCAATGCTGCCAGTAAGTGTCTTCAGAGCCATGACAATGGTGCTGTAACTGACACGCAGAACGGCAGCCAAGCTTCAGGCATGTTACCGCCTGTCCTTCTTTCTAATCTTGCAAATTCTTTTTTTTTTTTTTAATGAAGAAGATTTTTATTCTTTTTTTTTTTTGAGACAGTGGTTTCTATTTATTTATGTACCCATTTATATGTTCATAGACACGGTCTCATGTATCACAGGCTGACCTTTGACTCACTATGTAAAACAGAAGATGTTCTTGGACTTCAGATCCTCCTGCTCCCACTTCTGAAGTGCTGAGATGACACCCGTGTGTCACTGGGCCAAGTTTATTTTGACGATCAAACCTGGGGCTTTCTTCATTATGGGCAAGCACTCTAGCCATTGAACTACCAAGTGAGCTACACTCCGGTTCTTCTGGAAGATTCTCCTTCCTCTCCCTCTTCATTCCTCCCTCTCAGCCTCACCTGGTATCTACCGACAGGATTACTTTAGCATCGGAGGAAGGACTTTCCACTCTGGAGTTACCCACATTGCCTGAGCTGAGAGAGATTGAGTCTGGTTGTTACATTTCTGTGTCTTTCTCTAGCTAAAGGACTCAAACTCTCTGCAAATGCATAATGGGTCTGCTAAGTGGGCCTCATTGAGAGAGGGACAAGCCAGGAGGTGTTTTTAAGGTAGACAGCTGTCAGTGGCCCTCATTTACAATCTGAAAGACAAAGACCTCTTGGTCATGGACATAGAGCTATTTGTGCTGAAGAGATTGACGAAATGAGTTTGCCAAATTCTCCCAGTGACCTCCAGTGCCGCAGCCACGCAGAGTCTGGAAAGTTTCATTTCATGAAGATATTGCATACTTTTTGAAAACCTACAGTTTCGATCCCTAGAAAAATCCTCATTGCAGTGACATTCCAGTCCATGAGAGCTATGAACACACGACCGTGATGAAGAAGAGCTTAGAAAGTAGATCGTTTGCAAAGCCTGTCTTATGACTTTCCAAGTCCCCAAGGAGAACTGTGCGGGAAGCAAAGGTGGGAGGAAAAGAGGGGGTACCCTTTATCTTGGGATAAAAGCTTTGGCTTTAAAGCAGAGAAATGGAGCGGTCACTGGAGTTTAGAAGGCGATGCTGACACTAACGGCTGTCCCCATCTCTAGTCACCTTCTAGGGGTCTTCCATGAGCTCTCAGCTCTCACATACATCCATATTGATTCTCTCCAAGCTCTCCCACCTTCCCAGTGTATATTTCTCTCCGATTCTGTTTAGAGGCCAAGGTCCCCCTAGCTTTCTTACCTCTGCTATGGCATCGTTTATGGAGTCAACTGAGTGACAGGAACTTCAGACAGAGCTTTGGATGAAAACCACATTCTGTCCTTCACGAGACAAATACTTGCCAAGAGCCACTGCGCATCGCGCACTGTTCTGAGGGCCGAAAACATTCAGCAGAGTAAAATCAATAAAAATGGTCAAAGACACGAAGAGACCGTATTATCCAGACTCTGAGCCATTCTGTCTTATAGAGAGCCTTTCAGAGTGGGCAGTGCTGAGCACCCTTCCCAGGCACGGGTAGCCCCACCTGGGCCAAGTGAATCTTCTCAAGCGGTTGGCACTCACCCTAGAAAATTAATGTTTCAGGAACATTTATCCTTGAGCCTGAATTCAGAAACCACTCACTGCACCTCCTTCTTCAAGGCTGTGTGTTTCTTATTTTCCTCCCACGTGAAAGTGATTAGGCTTTTCTTCCATCTGGGAGTGTCCTCCCACTTCTGACCCCAAACGCTCAGGAAATTACAAAGCAAGTTTCCAAAGGCTGCTTTTGCCGGAGCCAGGCAGGTTTCCGCGTCTGCCAGCTTGCTCTCCCTTCATCTTGAAAGGCTGACACCACGTGGAGGAACAGAAGTGGGAGCTGGGTGGCTTTCCGGCTGATGAGCTGCAGAAGCAAGATGGACTTCCATGGCCTGATGAGGCCCTTAAACAAATGTAAAGGTTTCTAATGGAATTGTAGTACTTGTGTGTGTTTGTGTGTGTGCATGTGTGTGTGTGTGACAGAGACAGAGTCAGATATGTTTGAAAAAGAAATGGGTTTACTTGGAAATGTGTGGTTTCCACAGTAATTTTTGGACTAAGTGCACACAAAACGGCAGAAATGACAGATTGAAGAGTCCCCCGGTCCTCTCCCATCCAAGACTTCTGTATCGCTTGGATGCAACTGAAACCACAACCCTTGCTTATAATCTGCCTCTGCTTGAGGGTATCAAGGAAAACTTGAGAGACTGCAGATCAAAAGAGTCTGCTCCAGTTTACCCAGACTCGGGGAAAACTCATCTTTCAGACCAATATTGCATAATTGCACATCCTGTCCAAACATGTTCACTAAGGCTGGGTTGTTTAGCAGAGCATGACTGTTTTTTGGAAAGGAGCAGATCACTGAAAAAGAAAGAGCAGTGGCTAGATCCTAGACTCAGGGGGAGGAGAAGGATACTCCACAAGCAGATTGTTGTGGCGATGGGTAATTTGTCTCTGATCTTGGGGGCTTTTCATATATGTGGCACAAACTGGAGTTTGTCATGCATCAGTTTCTCCCTACTCCCTGGTCCCCTGAGATGTGAGGAGTGCCAGCCACACACACAGTCCCAAAGCTAAGAACTCTGCCATGCCTTCCCTGCCGTGGTGAACTGTACACTTCAAACTGTGAGCCAAAGTAAGTTCTTCCCTCGTGTGACTTGTTCTGTTAGGTTCTGTGTCAGAAGCAAAGGACTTAACTAACATAATGTTTAGGGGAAGATACTGATATAAAGTTTTTCCAGAAATACTTACCCCACTTCATGGAAATTTCCATCATCAGTCCCAACTCCCAAATGAGTGTGTCTCACAACACGTGAGATTTGAGAACAACTGCGTGTCCCCAACTGGGTCCATCCTTCTCTGAGGCACTTGCTTCCTCCTCCCACAGCCATGGCCCTAGATGACAGGTGAGTTTTGTTTTCCTCGGCCATCTTCACCACGTTCCACTAAGGAACCCCATTAGCTCGGGGGCCTCCTGCAGTCCAACCCTGGGGTTGAATTCAGAGACTCTGCTGTGGTTGGAATGGAAGAAAATGGCCTCTCTCCTCCTTGTCTCAGCTCCATGTCTATTGAATTAGGACATAGTCTTGCTGGCAGGCAGGCTGTTACTGTCCAAATCTTTTTATTTTTATTTTTTTTTTAGATTTTGGTATTCAAAGACAAAAAGCAACATCCCTGGGTTTGTTGTGGCCCTGACAAAGCCATATTTGTTAGGCTTGGTTGGTGACTGGTTGCTCCATTAAATTCCATTTGGGCTACACTTAGACCTCACCCCACGCTGTATCAAAAGTCTGTAGTGAGAGGGGTGCTTGCCTCTCTCTCACATCAGCTGGAGTTCTAGAGAGCCATCATTCAACTATTGTAGTGACATTGAACTCTTATTTGCACTTTACCATTTTAAAAATTCTTTTAAAATAACATTTCACAAACAGAAAGAGGAAGCAGAGTCCCTGAATTTGACAAGATAAGCTGGAAGGATGCATCCGAGGCTGTATATGTGTACAAGAACACACGCACGACATGTCGGTGTCTCCACGCTGCCCTCAGAGACCCAAACTCTCCGCAGCTCTCTCTTCATCCACAAGGTGTCCACTCACCTCTGTGGATATCACAGACACATTCCAGACATGAAAGGGACAGATGGATTCTGGGAAGTGAAATGGGCCCATTCTATGTGCCAGAACATTACAGTTCCCAAGACCCTCTTCTCCACACCAGACTTTTCCTGCCCTCTGGCCAGAACTGTGTCGTGGGGTCATCCCAGCTGCAAAGCAATGAAATGGCTTCACATGTAAAACACTCTCACGTTATGGCTTAGTCAAGATTAAGGATGATGAGAGAACAGGTAGTGAGGAGCAGGGCTGACCAGAAATTATTACCCCAGATTCATTAAAAAAAAGAAAAAGAAAAAGAAAATCCCACTAAGGAAGTCAAGAGACTCTTCCAAGTTCACAGCACAGGCAGCTACAGAGCACAGCACCTCTCAGCTTCCAAGGACTCACTGTCTGCTCTTGGGTGGACACCGTGGCCTTGCGTGAGAAAGCATTTAGATCAACCACTGAAACACATGTCACATCCAGGGCCTTTCATCCCCTGGCACAGCCAGCATCCTGCCAAGAGAGCTCAGGTGGTAATCAAATCCTCTAGTTCCCCTCCCTCTGTGTGTGTGTGTGTGTGTGTGTGTGTGTGTATAGAGAAAGAGAGAGACAGAGAGAGACAGAGGGGGGGGGGAGATGCTGTGCTGGCCAATTCCACCTCATTTTACAAAGGAGCAGAGTTTCGAATCAGCCTTGGTTTGTCCCAGTTTATATTTTCCAGAAAATGAGAGGGTTGGTGCCAATGAACCTTTGTCCGTAAACTAATGGTGGTGTGGTGGCTAACAGCACACTGTAGGAAATGTAGAGGCCTGACTCCCAGATCTGTCAGCTTCCAATGCATGTCCCTGGCCAAGCCCTTCAACTGCTCTGTGTTATCTCTCCATCACTGTATAAGAGTCCTCTTACAAAACAAATGACCACACGTTTGGTGGATTAAAACAAATCTGCTAATTATGTCAGTTTTTATGGATCAGGAAACTGGGCAAAGCTTACCCGACTCCTATCCTTGGCACCTCCTTGCAGCTCTGGGTTCTTGGCAAGATTTATTTCTTTGCAGACTTAGAACTCATGGTGGCTTGTCTCTTGAAGGCTGTGAACCCAGGATCATGTCTAAGGGACTCAGCCCATTGGGTCAGGCTTGCCAAGATAAGTTCCTTTGTTTGGTTGTTCGTTTTTACTTTGGGTGTCTGAGTGTCTGCGTGTAGGCATGTGTACCATATCACTGCAGTGCCTGTTGAGGCAAGAAAAGAACTTCAGTTCTTCTGGAACGGGAGAGGGTTCTTAGCTACCATGTGAGTTCTAGGAAACAAATCCTCGTCCTCTGGCTACAAATGCTTTTAGCCACTGAGCCATTTCTCTAGTCCCATAAGCTCCTCTTTGATCAATTTAGAGTTAACTGCTTAAGGTCTTTAACTACATCTGCAAAATTCCTTCATCTCTTAGCAACATGGTCATGAAAATGACAGCTCATCATATTGCCAGCCCAGGTCACATGGGAGGTGAGAGGTTATCTAGAATGTGCCCTGGGGGAGTTGGGGGGGGAGGTTTAAGAGCTTTGGGCATCTTAGAATTCTGCCTGTCATCCTTATGCAATGAAGATTCAGGTCCCATCTCATATGGTCATTTTGAATACTCAAGACACATGGTAGAACCATGTTCAGAGCTGGGGAATTCAAATAATATTAATGTAAACCTTGATTTAGAAGAAATCACAAGCTAGGCAGAGCAATGTGTACATGTCATCCAGTACTTGGGAGGGAGACAACAGAGGGTCAGATGTTCAAGACCAGCCCTTGGTCATACAGAGAGTATGAGGCCAGCGTGGGTGACATGAAATGGCAGTGAAAGTAACAGTAACAAAATCAAATGAAAACATTAAAAAGTTACAGTGTTTCTCTGGCATTAATAGCTTTCCCCTGGTGTAGAAGCTGTCAAGAAGCAAGAATGCTCTCCTACTGAATGACTTTTTGATATAAAAAACTGAGTGTGTTCTCGGCATGTGGGATCCAGTGTCAAAAATAAGAAGTGCTGACACCAGTCAAACAGTGTAATCCACGGGATTATTATTTCCATCCTCAAAAGCCCCCAGTTTGGCTTCTAGCTTGCAATCAGAAGGGCAGCTATTTGTGCTGCTAACTCTGGATTCTAACCTGGTGGTGTATGAGCCCCTGCTGTCTAGGATGAAATTACCTAGAGGTTTGTCCATAGCACCACTCAGCAAAACTCAGATGCAATGGGCATGGGTGGCCCTGTGCACTGGACTGTTTGAAAGCTGCTACTCTAGCCAGTGGGAGGTCATTACCCCTCTCCTGAACACTAAAATCCCTGTTTAAATAGTTCTAAAGGGTTGTGGAGATAGTTCAGTCTATAAAGGGCTTAAGAGAATGAATACCTGAGTTCAATTCCCAAAACCACTATGTGTGGTGGTACACACATGGGCTCCCAACTCTAGGGGAGGGCAGACGGGGGAGTCCCTAAAGCTTACTAGCCAGCCATCCTGGCTTAATTGCTGATCTTCGAGTAAACAAGAGGCCCTGTCTCAAAGGTGATGGGGAGCCAAAGATAATACTCAGGGTTGACCTCTGGCCTCCACATACATGGGCATGGTGGCTCATGCAGGCAAGTTCATGTATGTGTATATAGCCTGCACTATGTCAGTGAAGCCCTTTCTCAAAAAACCATGACTTGGGGTGCAGCTGAGAGGTAGAGTGTTTGCAAATATGTGTGAGGGTCTGAGTTCAATCTCCAGTGGTGGTTTTATTTTATTTTTTAAATAGTTCAGTAGAAGGCTATTTTTACTTTAAGGGGCTCAGGGTTAAGTAGGAAGATGCCCTTTTTGTGCCCAAAGAGGAGGAGTATTTTCAGCATTAAGGGCAAAGATTAATTTTGAGGTTATAAACAAATCTTTTTATGTTTTTCTCAGTTTTCTACAAGTATGTGTTATCTTCAGGGCTTAATCACTTCTAGAGAACAGTTACCTGCATCTTCTCCTCCTCCTTTCCCTGCCTTGACCCCCTAGGATTCATTACTAAAGATGGAATTTTTAAAATTACCCAAATGTCCTGGCTACCTCACAAAAATAAAGAGCAACACGAAGTCCACCGCCTCCTCCGCCTGCCTGTGCCTCGTCTCACCCCGGGGCCTCCTTCATCACTTTGCTCCAGTACATCCCCATCTGGGTGGGGCTGACCCGGTTGCCTGCTCAATGGTTAATCCTGAGCCCAGCAGTACTAGTTGCAAAGGCAGACACTTATTGGCTAAGGAGGCTTCAGCAAAGCCCCAAGAGGCTTGGTTCCACTCCTAAGATAACGCTCGGGTAGTGGAAAGCCATGTGTGCTCTGGTGCGTGGTGCCTAACAGAGAAGTCCCTCCTGTCACATCACACACTTCTGCAGAGTCCTGAGAGGCATCCCAGGAGGCAGAGCAGCCGGAAGAAAAACAGAGCTTCTGCTCAGACAACCATCTTCACGGCCCTCTTCCCATGCATTTGTTTCCCGGACATTTATTGAGAATCTGCTAGATCCAGACACCCCGCTAAGCCCCGGTCGCCCAGCATCACCTTACTCCCGCCTGTGAAACTGTTCGGGACTGGAGAGGTGGCTCCGTTAGTAAAGTACTTGCTGAGCAAGCATGAGAATCTGAGCTTGGTCCCCAGCGCTCGTAAAAAATAATAAATATATAATAATAAATGCAGCATGGCGACATACATCTGAAATCCCAACACTAGGGAGAAGGAGAAAGATAGAATTTTAAGTTCATAGGCCCAACAGTCTAGCCCAAGAGCAAGTTCCAGGCCAATGAGAGGTCCTGTTTTTTTTTTAAAAAAAAATGTGAACAGTGTATAAAAATACAACACCAAAGACTGTCCTCTATCCTCGGCATCCACCTGGACACATGTGCACACTCATGAACACAAACTCAAAGGAGAAAGAAAAGAAAAAGAATGTTTCTGATGTACCAGAACTGACCATAATCTCACAGTTAACTATTTTGGCAGACTCAGAATGATTCAGAGTCACGTTCTGATATGTGCTTTGGCTTCTAGGGGAACAGCTTGGTGAAGCTTGCTTCTTTCTCTGTTTATTAATCCTTTGAGAAGATCAGGGCTTTCACTCAGCCTGCAGGAGGAGAAGGATACAACACACTGGCCCCTCTGGACAAGGAAGACAGGGCATACAGCAGCCTTAGCCCCCTCCACAACAGCAGCTCCTTCCTTGAAGGGAAAGGAAATGAATGAGAAACAGCTAAGAACAGGGCTAGCCCAATGGAGGAAACCTTCAGAGAAAACCTATGAGGTGTGATGCCTTTCCTTACCCATTGGTCCTCAAGTGTGGGAGAAGGAATAACCCTCTCCTGAATCCTTGGAGGGTAGAATACACCTAGGAAACTCTCGTGAATCCCCGAAAGCCGGCCAGCATGAGGAGGAGTGATTAAGGAATGTGACAATGAAATCATTCACTCTGGGCTTTAGGAATCTTTTTTTATGTTTTTAATATAAAGGAGCCTTGGGGCTAGGGAGATGGCTCAGTAGGTAAAGTATTTGCTTCCCAAACATGAGGACTTGAGCCTGCATCCCTAGCCCGTAAAATGTCAGACACAGCAGTGTGCATCTTTAATCCCAGCACTGTAGATGGCAGAGCATGGTAGGTCCCTGGAAGTTGCTGGCCAACCAGCCTATCTGAATTGATGGATAGCACCTGAGGAATGGCAGCTAAGGTAGTCTCTGGCCTCTATACACACACATACACACACACACACACACACACACACACACACACACACACACAATTATTTTAAGATCAAAGTTTAGAATCTACAAGAAAAGTTTTCTTGAAACACAACCATGTACGTGTGTGTGTGTGTGTGTGTGTGTCCACATGCACACATGAATGTTCATGGAAAGGCAGAAGATGCCAGAAGTTGACATCTGGCATTTTCCTCAGTCACTCTCAACCTTATTTCCTGGTAGTCTCTCACTGAACCTAGAGCTTGCCCATACACTAGACTGGGCCATCGTCCTCCTGTCTCTGACTCCTGGCACTGGGACAGCCAGGCATCAATGCAGGATCTGGAGATCAAACTTGGGTCCTCACGTTTGTACAGCAAGCACTTTATCGGCCGAGCCACCTCCTTAGCCCCAACCAAAGCCATTCTGTGCTCCAGTGGCCATGCTGCATAGTTGAAACAAAAACCGGGTGGTCTATAAATCCTAAAGTATTTGCTATCTGGCCTTTGAGGAGAAAGTTTGTCAGCCTCTGTATCAAGGTCAGAGAATTCTGCATCTATGCAGCAAAACGAAGGGTTTACACAATTGGCACCTCAATTGACCTGATTAAACAATCGTGCTGGAGCCCTAATGATATTTTCTATTCAGTTAAATTCCCACAGTGAGAATCCACTCGCCTCAACAGAACAACTTCCTGATGATGCACTCGGCCAAGGGAATTGCCCATGTTACTCATCACACCCTTGGGGGCAGGGAGCTTTCAGAAGGGCATATATCCGAGCGTCACCGAGGATCCACACGGCACCCTTAATTAGCCAGTGTTCTCTAGAGGAACAGAACTGATAGAATGAATACATATATTAAAAGGGGATTTATTAGCTTGGCTAAAGGATGAGATCCTGTTAGAGGGGCACAGTGGCTGTCTCAAAGTGGAGATACCAGGAATACAGTAGTTGTTCAGTCCAAGAGGCTGAATGTCTCAGCAGTCCCAATATGGCATTGAAGGCCATATTCCTGGAGAGCAGCTTGTCTTCAGTCTATGCCAGAATCCCAAAGAAGTTGGTTTTAATATCAGTGAAAGAATATCCCCCCAACAGAATAGATGAGCTTACCAATGAGATTGCAAGCAAGCAGGCAGAAAACAGTTTCTTTTTACCATGTCCATTCGGACTGCCTCCAGAGGGTGTCACCCACATTTAGGGTCACTTTTCCCGCTTGAAATGATCCAATCGAGAAAATCACACAGTGCACAGTGGTTTGTGATTTCAGATGGAGTCAAGTTGACAACAGAGTATTAGCCACCACAGCTTCTGTTCTTGGCTCTTGGTGAAGGGTGTGTCATCTTCTCTTGTCACACTGGATGGTCAGACACCACAAAATCAACCTCATTCATGCTAGGAAAGAAACAAACAGAGGACAAGGGGCCCTAGAATACAGCCCTTTTTTTCCTGCTTGTTTGAAACAGATTGGAGGCCGCCAATCCCTCTGGGACATATGAATACACCTCTAATCTCCTCAGGTCTGAGTGACACCAAAGCCGCAGGACAAAGCTACGAATTATCCCCTCCGACAACAAAAAGCTATCAAATATACGATACAAGTTCTCTTTCTTCTCCGTACCAGAGGCAGACTGAAGAGACGTGCCCTTGCAGAAAGGTGAGCTGAGCAAATGAGGAGCCATGGTAGGGAGTGGGTGTAGGGAGGGGTGGGTCAGGAGGGGGGCCAAAGGGACAGGTGTACGTGGTTTTGAGTCACAAGGATTCCCACCTCTGTCCTGTCACCAGCCTGCCGCTGCATCAGATTAGAGAGAGGGACACGAGACCCCACAAGTGTGAAAGTGTGCTGCGAACCTCACTCAGGTGAAAGGAAGGAAATCTCCAGCATGTACAGTTCTCTGAGGTTCCTGGTGACATTTTCCACCTTAGGACACCTTTGTTCTACCTCCATGCCCTGAGTTTCTGCTCTGTGTGTGTCTGCTGCATATGTGTCTCTTAGTCTCTACCTCTCGATGCCCTGGATCAGACCCCTTTGTCCTTCCTGCCATTAATTGGTTAACTGTCTCTCCCATAGATAGTGGGTTTATTTCACTCCATGGAAAATGTGTTTCTCCAACACTTCAGAGCAATTCCATTTCTTTATCATGATTATATTTAAAAAGAAAAGAAAGAAAAGAAAATCCGGATCCAATCGCTCACTTGGGTGACAAATTTCTGTGAAGGAACTTCCTACACAGTGCATAGTCCATGTAGGTGGACAAAACCCGGGTCCTGCTCATGAGAATCTTAAGGTCTGTTTGGGATGGGTTCCAGTAGAGAGACATTAGCAGTGAGTCACATAAGGACAGAGACCCTCTGAGAGAGTTCTGTGAGAGTCCTGAGCAAAGCCACCTCCATGAAGAGTTTGGAATGGTCTCCAGTGAAGATGGTACGTTATTAGAAACCAAAACCAGGGTCTTTGAAGATGAGTGGGAGTGAAGAAGAAGGTGAGAGAACAGTAGAAGTTGGTGGGTGGGAAGAATGCAAGCAGAAAAGACGTAAACTTAGGTCCTGTACTAAACATAGAATGATGGTTGATAAGGTGGTGGGGATGGTGGGGATGATGGTGGTGACGGTGGCAATGGTGATGATGGTGATGATGGTGGTGGTGATGGTGGTGATGATGATGATGGTGATGATGATGATGGTGTGGTGATGGTAGTGATGGTGGTGATGGTGATGATGATGATGGTGTGGTGATGGTAGTGATGGTGGTGATGGTGATGATGATGTTAGTGATGGTGATGATGGTGGCAATGATGATGATGGTGATGATGGTGGTGGTGATGGTGGTGATGATGGTGATGGTGGTGGTGATGGTGGTGATGATGATGGTGATGATGGTGGTGATGATGGTGGTGGTGATGATGATGATGATGATGGTGATGATGGTGGTGATGTGATGGTGGTGATGATGATGGTGATGATGGTGGTGGTGATGGTGATGATGGTGATGATGGTGTGGTGATGTTAGTGATGGTGATGATGGTGATGTAATTATGGTGGTAATGGTAATGACGGTGATGATGGTAGTGATGATTGTAATGATGGTAATGATGGTGGTGATGGTGGTGATAGTGAATCTTCTAAAGAAAATCAACATGACAAATTGGGAGAAACAGCAGAGCTGGAAGTGGTGAGAGAAGGAAGACTCACTCATTTTTCACTGCAGAGAGAGCTCCACGTAGGGTCAGCGATGGCTAGAGCCAATGAGGTTGGTCTCATCCCATCTGAGGCCTATCATTCACAAGCTGGTGCTCTTCATGGTGAACCCTGAACACATCCTTCCTTTAAAAGAGTCGCTGCCCTGAACCTACATATAGACACTGAAGTCTGTCGCCAGAGGAGGTGTCAGGACCTAGAAAAGCCCTCAGCCTTTCCATCTGGGAAGGGAGGGACTTGATTCCTGAGATCCTCCTGGACTCTGATGTCAGTTCCTCTGTCCTGCTTCTGGAGTGGCTATCTCACTATCTGCTGCCTTTCTGGAGAGTGCTGGAAGAAACAAAACATGGTCCCAATTCCTGCTATGTGGGAGACAGGACATGGTTTAACTGCCTTGCTGGGACCAAGTTCTTGTGGTGATTATCGCCTCCCAGTCCCCATGCACACCCTCACCCTGCTAGATGCCTAGTTAGAAAGAGAAGGGACGTTCAACTGTCAGAAACCCAAAGCCATTGGTCTCTACTACTGGCCATATTCCTGGCTCTGTGGAAACAAAGAAATCACGATGTGGATAGAGACTGGTAATTGCCGGGACTCTGCTAACAAGCGTTCTTGGCAAGGAGTCAAGGACAATCTCCCACTGGCTGCACACAGAGAGATCGAGAGGAGGTACTCATTGTGCAAGAGAAACTGGTACTGTCCAGGAAGAATGTGGGATCCATTGACCGTCCAAAGGGACAAGACAAGAAGAGAGAAATGTGACCAGGGTGGTATGGTCAGAAACTAGGAAATCCATGGAGACAAAGCATCTTAGTTAATTTTCTAGTTAGAGTTACCGAATACCTGATACAAGCAACTCGTGGAAGGAAGGGTTTATTTTGGCTCACAGTTCAAGGGCTCACCTCCATGGTGAGGAAATCATGGCAGCAAGAGCATGAAGCAACGGTGCTTCTGTGATACCTTTTTTTCTTTTTAAAAAGTCCAGGACCCCAATCCATAGAATGGTGCCATCCACATTAAGATGGGTCATCCCAGTTCACTTAATCTAATCTAGAAAATGTCTTACAGATATGTCCAGGGTTTGTTGCTATGGTGACCCTAAATCCTATCAAGTTAACAAGGTTAACTATCACAGGAAATATCAAAGCATTGGAAGGCAGAGCATGCGTGAGGAGATGCTGTCAATAAAGAGTCCCAGCCTTGTGTCTGGGCAGGGACTCTAGGGAGGTGTTATTTGTAGAGTGAAGCTTAGCCAGGGAAAAGCCCCTCCCCCTTGTGGTTGCATGCCGCTTGGACTTCTGGGAACGGCTTGGAGGGCGGTATAGAAGTGGGACACTGAGGAGAGTTGACAGAGTTACAGCAGTTATAGCACAGCTGCAGGGCAGGGGAGAAGAGAACACAAAAGCTGATGATAGGAGAAGCAGGCA
Organism: Cricetomys ansorgei; assembly: GCA_026225945.1. Classification (NCBI taxonomy): domain Eukaryota; kingdom Metazoa; phylum Chordata; class Mammalia; order Rodentia; family Nesomyidae; genus Cricetomys; species Cricetomys ansorgei. The sequence continues at coordinate 4,946,152 of JAMJFZ010001881.1, forward strand.
GAAATAAGGCTCAGATACAATGAACTAACTGGGGTTTTAGAAAAGTTACAGTCCAGAGTAGGTTAGAGTCAATTCAGTTCCCCAGACATAGACAGATTAAGACAGCCAGAAAAAGGCTGTAAAGATTTCTCTTTCCTTTTTTCTTTCCATCTGAACTCTTTGAGCTAACTGAGGCGTCTAGCAGCGTGTGTGTGTGTGGGGGGGGGGGGGGATCAGAGTGGGCGGAGTCAAGTTGCTAGTGAGAAAAGTAACAGCAGCTTTTGAGAACCCAGACTCAAAAGGCAAAAAACAGGCAAACCTACACCCTCTTTTAGGAGAAAATCTGTTACATGTTAAAATACCATTTACAGTTATTAGGGAAGATTCACATATTGAGGGATACCCTGGGCACCCACATTTGCTGGATCCCTTAGTGGAAGGTCAGTGAGGCTCTTTATCCTCAGTGTGCGTCTCTATCTCTCTCTCTCTCTCTCTCTCTCTCTCTATAGGGTCTCACCTTGTAACTCTTGTTGTCCTGGAACTCCCCATGCAGTCCAGGGTACCTCAAACTCATATGTGCCAGCCCCATTTTATTATAGAGGCAAGATGAGAATCCACTAGATCTTGTCTTCTGCATCTGAGAAAGCTGGTTTCCACTCCCCAAAACACTGAGGATACGATGTGTGTGTGTGTGTGTGTGTGTGTGTGTGTGTGTGTGTGTGTGCACTCTCGCACGCGCGCGCGAGAGTGCACGCGTGCAAGTGTAGAAGCCAGAAGTCAACATCTGGGTATCTTCCTCAACCATCTGTCACTTGATTTTTCCCAGCAGGGTCTCTCACTGAAACTGGGCTTTGATGACTCAGCTAGATTGACGGGTCAGTAAGCCCCAGGAGTCCTCCCGTCTCTGTATTCTCAGCACCAGAACTGCATGTGTGCCCTGCTATAACTGGCTTTTTACATGCTTGCTGGGGACCCAAACTCTGGCCCCCATGCTTGCACAGCAAATGCTTTACTGACTGAGCTCAACATGTCACTTTTCATCTAAATCACGTCATACCGAGGCTTGGGAAAAACCTTGATCAATAGTCCTCACGGAGCTGAGTGAAGACTCAAGGTCCCATAGCGAGCTGACACAGTTCCTGCTGGGACTCAGTCAGTGCTCGGGCTCTCGGTGAGTGGTGCGGGACTCCTGGCAGCAAGGGAAGGGCGCGGCTCTTTCCTCTTGTCTCTCAAGATAGCAGAAGGCAAAAGTCAATGAAAGTCTATGGCATCGACGAGAGGCATTAAAAAGAGCTGCCTGTTATAAAGCACAGCTTGTCTTATAAAGTCCGTGGTAACTGGTCCTTTGCAGGCACGTTTGGCCCGTCTGC